>VWZP01009178.1:163999-179237 GCA_013396995.1 Dicaeum eximium
CGGAGCAGGGAGCTCCTGGCTGGTACCTGAGCTGATAATTGCTCAGAAAAATTAAGGGTTGGGTAATTCCTCCCGAAATTAATTGCCTTGCTGAGCTGCCGCAGGGCACGCGCCACAAGAAGGTTTGAAGATGATACAACCACTTCCCTCTTCAGGATTAAACCAGGTGGCAAAAGTCCACCTTTGTCACACAGAGCTTTTGGCTTTGGAGAGTCCTTTTCTCTGAATTTTTTTTTCTTTTTTTTTTTTTTTTTCTTTTCTGCTGTATCGGAAATGGGTTTGAGGGTCCTGAGGAGCTGCAAGAATTTATGGGCAGTGCTTTTGTCAGTCTCACCTGACGCTGGCAGCTCAGTCCTCTGCAGCATCTTGCTTTGCTCATTTTAACACTTCTTTTATAAGCAGCCACTACTCCTCTCAAAATGTTTATAAAAATGTTTATAAACAGAGGCAGGAAATAAGAAGAGACTCGGGATATTCACAAGTTGATCTGAAGTCAGCCTTTCTTCCCCTTCACTCAGCTATTTCCTCTCTCTCAGACTGTGCAGCTGACTTGGGGTGAAATCCTTATTTCCCCAGCATGTCTCGATTTTGGTGAAAATTCCTCATTCTCCCTTCTTGTCTCTTGGTTTCCTGGAGGAAGATTTCTCTGGGAAATGGATGCTTTGCCTGTGCTGCCTCCTTCCTTCAACTCCTCACGGCAAGAATATCCTTTTTCAGGTAAGGAAACCACAGACCCATGGATTCCTAAAGAAATGGAGCTGGCACTCCCTACCCAAGGCAGACCAATCTATTTCTGTCTCTGCCCTCCTAAACACTCCCAATGAAGAAGATTTTACCACCCTCCAGGGAAAATATTCCCATACACCACTTTTTGACCCATGGAAATTTTCCCTTTGCTTTACCTTTATCACCAGCCCAAATCATAGAGTTTTTTCCCTCAGTTCACATCTTCCAGAGATGCTGCTCCATGGGAATGATCTCCAAGTGGTCCAGAGCACTCTTGGAGTGTCCTGGCCTTTACCACAAAGGATCCTGCAGGTCCTTGCAGCTCCTCTTCCATTTATGAGAACCCAAGCAGGACATTTGCCTTTACCACTCTGGGACCAAACACTCACCTGGGGATCGGCTGCAGCCTCCAGAGCCTTTCAATATTCCTGAAGATGTTTATTCCAGAGTGTGAGTGGCATTCCTGTCTCCACATCCATTGTCAGTTACTCTTTGGGTGTCTCCAGTCACTTGGGAGATAAAAACATCTCAAGATAACAGTTCATGTCCTCCAGGAAAGGTGTCTAAAGGCAAATCCCCCTCTGGAGACACTTTCCCCTATAGAACAGATCTTAGAGTTGTTTTTGTTGTTGTCCTTAGCTGGTGGGGCTTTTTTCCCAAAAATTTCTTGAGTATTTTGATTTTTGCTTAAATTTTCCAAGGTGTTTTCAGTCCCCTCTCAAATTCTTGCCATCTTCAGGTTTGTGTGTTCCCTCCTTTTACTAGAGCACACAAAAATACTGAAATACGTGAAAATACCCTGCAACCAGTGTTTGCTAAATCCTGGCATTTGCTGGTCAGCCTTGGGCATGTGAGGACACACAGTCAGGAGGAGAGTGCAGAGTCACTTGGGCTGAGGTTTGGATGCTCCCTACAGGGTCTGAAATTGGGGTCAATTTGGACCTCAGATGGGAACTCTGGGGGGGATCTCAAGGATTTCCTGCTCCAAATGCACAGGCATGGACAGGCACCGGCACAGAGGACAGGCTGGGAGAGCTGGGGGGGCTCCCCTGGAGAGGAGAAGGCTCCAGGGAGAGCTCAGAGCCCTTCCAGGGCCTCAAGGGGCTCCAGGAGAGCTGCAGAGGGACTGGGGACAAGGCCTGGAGGGACAGGACACAGGGAATGGCTCCCACTGCCAGAGGGCAGGGATGGATGGGATCTTGGGAAGGAATTGTTCCCTGGGAGGGTGAGGAGGGGCTGGGATGGAATTCCCAGAGCAGCTGTGGCTGCCCCTGGATCCCTGGCAGTGGCCAAGGCCAGGCTGGACATTGGGGCTGGGAGCAGCCTGGGACAGTGGGAGGTGTCCCTGCCATGGCTGGGGTGGCACTGGGTAGGATTTAAGGTCCCTTCCAACCCAAACCATTTTAATTCCACCTTTCAAAGGGACTATGCAAGGCACACCAGAGGAACCTGCCCCCAGCCTGTCTGAGTCTACACCTGCTTTTCCTCATCCCATCTGTATTTCAGGAAAAGTGAAGCCTTCCCAAGCCAGAGAAACCCTGGTTGTGCTCCAGTGCTGAACCCACGGGCAGCAGACACCAGCTCTAATCACAGAATTCACAGAATTCACAGAACCACAGAATGTCTGGGTTGGGAAAGCCCTTCAAGATCATCGAGTGCAGCCCAGCCCCAACACCTCAGCTAAACCCTGGCACCCAGTGTCACATCCAGGCTTTGTTAAACACACCCAGGGATGCTGACTGCACCCCTCCTGGGCAGAACATTCCAGAATTGATCACTCTTTCTGTGAAAAACTTCTTCCTAACATCCAGCCTGTATTTCTTCAGAGTCGCGGTGATTCACGGCAGGTTCCCGCTCCTTCCTCAGCCCCGCTCCCGCACCATCGTGGCTCTGAGGGGGCTCCAGGCCGGGCAGGACCTCAGCAGCACCAGCAGAGCCAGCGGGGCTCCAGCCCAGCCCCTCGCCAGGCCTGACCTTGTTTTTCTCGCTCCTGTTTTGCTCTAGGCCGGGGTTAATCACCGACGGTTCCGAATTCCGCTGGTGGAGAGGGAAAAGGGAAATGAGCAGCAGGGCTCGGGCCCAGCCTCTGCCTTGAACCCCTCGCTGCTCCGGTTGCTGCTGTTCCATGCTGGGAGGCCGAGGGCAGCCGCCAAGGCCAAGAGCCACTGCCCCCACTGCAGCTCGCAAATTCACTCCGCATTGTTCCCGTTTCCCCTCCTCTGAATAATAAAAGCTGCTTGACAGCACCAGGGCTGCAGCTATTTCTGCCACAGCTCAGCTTCAGAGTTTTTCCACTCATCACTTTAAATCTGTTTAACCCTTCTCTGTCCATCTGACTATTAGGAGGATGTAAAGCAATCAAACCACAGAATCGGAAATAAGGTTGTAAAGGGCCTTCATGATCATCAACTCCAACAATCAACCAGACCCTAGCATAATCACCACTAAACTGTGTCCTCAAGTGCCACATCCACAGCCACTTGAACACCTCCAGGGTGGTGATTCCAGCCCCTTTCAATGCTTTTCAACCCTTTCAGTGAAGAATTTTTCACTAATATCCAGTCTAAACCTGCCCTGGCCCAGCCTGAGGCCGTTCCCTCTCCTCCTGTCCCTGTTCCCTGGGAGCAGAGCCCGACCCCCCCGGCTGTCCCCTCCTGGCAGGAGCTGGGCAGAGCCACAAGGGCCCCCTGAGCCTCCTTTGCTCCAGGCTGAGCCCCTTCCCAACTCCCTCAGCCTCTCCTGGGGCTCCAGATCCTTCCCAGCTCTGTTCCCTGCCCTGGCTCCAGCCCCTTTCTTATCACGAGATGCCCAAAATTTACCCCAGCCCTCTGAGCCTTTCCCCAGCATGGCAGAGGGGTACAATGCCCCAGGTGCTGGAGCCTCTCCAGGATTCCTCCCTGGGGTCTCTCTCAGCTGCTCAGGCCCCTGTGCCCTGCAGTGACTGTCCCAAAGCTGGACTCAAACAGGAAACTCAATTTGTCAGACCCCTGTATGTTCCTGCAGCTCCTCTCTGCCATCCCTCGGTGCCCCAGGCTCTGTGAAGAGCTCAGGTGTGCCCCAGGGACTGCCCAGGCTGTACCCCATGGCACACCACCCCAAAACTGGGCACTTTCAAATAACTTTGGGGCAGAAAAATTCCTCTCTAGTTGGGAAAGGTCCCACAAGTCAGACAGGTTCTTGTTGTGGACAGTCAGGCTGTTCCCTTCTTCCACCACCTTTGGGATTTCAAGTAATTTGATTTTAATAATGGCAGGGTAATTTTGAGCTGAGATTCAGGATTTTGATCCAAGATGCCTGGGAGAGGGGAGTTTTGGGGTGTGAGCAGCTGGACAGGTGAACAAGGGGGTGCTTTTTGGGGCATTGTCATAGTGAACAAGACACATGAACAAGAGGGACTTCTCTCCCTGAGAGATTTGAGGAAAGACTATTTTATAGGTGGTGGACTGACTAGAATTTTGTGTTTCTTTTCTTTACATTGACAGTGGGAAAGAAATGGTTGTAAGGGGAGAATTGTCTGAAGGGTTTGTTTTGACTCTTATTTTTTTTTCCTTTTAGTTACTGTTAATAAACTTTCTTTATGCTTTCTTGAAGTTTTGAGCCTGCTTTGCCCTTCTCCTAATCCTATCCCACAGCAGAAAAGTGAGTGCTTTGGTGATTGACCAGCACTGAAACCCACCACATTTAGTGGTGCATTAGACAAGAAAAATTCAAATTGAGAAATTCTAGAATTGGCGAACCAAAACCACTACACTCATTGGTGTTTCCTCCCGGTTTCGAACTGAAACCAGCACAGGTATTCGCTGATAAAATGGGAGTTGCTGAGGCAAAACAGGTGCAGGTCCATTTAAGTCCCAGGGTAAGGGACTGGGAAATGCAGAGTCCTGGCCAGGGAAGTGCCAGATCTCCCTCTTCAGGCTGCTGCTCTGAAAGGTCACAGTTTATCTGGGAAATGTCGTTCACCCCAAACAACAGTGTCTTGAGGAATGAGAGAAACATTACTTTTGATAAAAACCATCCACTGAGTGAAGCTGCCCTGGGACTTTGGAAGTCTGTCCTGGAGAAAGTTTGCTGTACAAAGTGCAGAAAAGAGAGAAAAGGGAGATAAATGCATTTTATCGCCCAGGAATTATGTAATGAACAGGTGTATTGCCACCTTTGGCTCCTCTGCACCCTGCCCTCCTCTTTTTTTTCCCTAGGATTTACACTTTCCCACAGTTTTGCAGCTCCAAAAAGCAGCTGGGTTCGCAAAGCAGCTGGAGCTCCACGTGTTTCCCTGCCTTTTCCTGCACAGAATTTACCCAGAACACCCAGCCCACAGTTCCAGGCAGGCAGAGGTGCTCCACAATCCATTTCTCACTGCCTGGCTCTGCAAATCCAGGAGCTGCACAATTCCCTGGGATGCTGTGAGGGCACTGTCTCCTCTGTCACTTTTGGGGTTTTGTGAAATGTTTGTTCTGGCAGCAGCTGGGGATCCCTGGGCTGGGACAGTCCCCAAGAGCTGTGACAGCTCTGTCACCCTGCAGCTGGAATTGCACTGGGGCAAGAACTCCCCCAGCCTCGAAAGATATTTAACAGGGAATGTTCCAGCCAGGGGTGACATCCTGGTTCATGCCTCGAAATGTGCCCTGCTGGTTAATATGAATAAAAATAGTAATAAAATCATATTAATAAAAATACAGAGACCTGGAATGTGTTGAGATGACAGCCAGCAAGATGGACAGAGAGGGGCGTGGGATTCCTGAGCACACACTCTGCTGGGAAAGGCTGGTGTCCCTGCAGAGAGGGACCACTGGGGCCAGGGGATGTGACTGGCTTCTCTCTTTTGGACCCCAAAGCAGCATTTTGGAACCGGGAAATTGCACCAGGCCGTTAGAGATGGAGCTTCAGGCCAGGACACAGAAATCTGCCCCGAGGGAAGCCTTGCCCTGCTCACACAAACTGCAGGGCTTTGGGGAGGCTCCACAGTCCCACAGGGGCACAGAGCACCCCCAGCAGGGTCCTGTCCCCATAACGGAGCTGTGTCACCCCAGGCCCCAAGGGGAGGGTCCTGTCCCCGTAACGGAGCTGTGTCACCCCAGGCCCCAAGGGGAGGGTCCTGTCCCCGTAACGGAGCTGTGTCACCCCAGACTCCAGGAGCAGGGTCCTGTCCCCGTAACTGAGCTGTGTCACCCCAGACCCTAGTGGGGGGGTCCTGCTGCTGTCCCCAAGGTGTGCCAGCTCCAGGAACACGCCAGGAGTGTCAGGGTCATGTGGGGACCACCAAGGGCAGGGCAGGAGTGCTGCTGCAGGGCGAGGGCTCCGTCCTGGCACGCTGGGCTGTGAGTCACAGCTCACCCGCTGGGGTTTGGAAATGGAGAGAGCTGGGATGGGTGATGCTCTCTGCAGACCCCTGGCTATGTTTTTTTTATGGAGAGGCATGGACTCAATGCTCTCCTGGCTTCCAGCAGAGGTTACTGTATCTGTCTGACAATTCCTGTGGGAGCCAGGGCCAGGCTGCACCTCTGCAGTGACAGCACCGAGTGCTGGAGCAGGAAAAGAGCTTCTGCCTTTTGATACCAGTGGGGGATCTGGCCCCAGACTTATTTGCCTTTTCCTGAGCTGTGTCAGTTCTGTGTGCCCAGCTTGGGACTGCCCTGTTCTGGCTCACGTGCCATATCCATCCTGAATGAGATAAATCAGGACTTACGCAGTGGAAACCTTGATAATTATCCTAGAAATGTTTTATTGTCTCCTGAAGCCACCAGGTCTCACTCAGAGCTTGTCACCTACCTGGAGGAGGCAGTTCAAGGAGATCTTGGATCAGCTGGGACCTGAGGTCAGAGGGGACTGAAGGGTCTGACAAACCCTGCAGAACAAACCAGTTACTGGGAGAAACCAAAGGATTCCCCTGTGATGTTGGCTCTTGCCATCGTTTGTCTCATTCAGGGCACTGGGACATTCCTGGAAGCTCTCCCTGTTTCTCGTGGCAGTTTGGAGGAGCAGCACACGAGGTGTAACCATGGGTGCTGTGCCAAAGGGGAGGGAGCTGCACTCCCACAAACGGCTCAATCAGGGTGCCCCTGGCAGGGGCAGGGCTCTGGGAATGCTCTGAACAGCAATTCTAATTAGCAGTTGACTTTTAAAGGTGGCAGAATCGATGTGTCAGTCTGGGACTTGGGTTCGCTGCACACGGGACAGCTGAGAAACTTCAGGCAGGATAAGAGAAAAATTAGATGTTTTCCTGTCTGGGAGCCAGGCAGGTGGGGAAGGAGGCAGCAGGATCCTTTATGGCTCCCAGCATGGGGAATGAAATGGCAAAGCATCCTTTTGGAACCCAGGGCAGGGAGGAGAAGC
The DNA here is from genome assembly GCA_013396995.1 of Dicaeum eximium. Classification (NCBI taxonomy): domain Eukaryota; kingdom Metazoa; phylum Chordata; class Aves; order Passeriformes; family Dicaeidae; genus Dicaeum; species Dicaeum eximium. The sequence goes on from VWZP01009178.1 coordinate 171,059, forward strand.
CCCAGACCAAGCAGGAGATCAGCTGTGCCAGACACAGAATCACAGAATCAGGAGAAATACCTGAAGCCTTTCCCCAGCCTTCTGCAGACACTGGTGTGTGTGTGCTGGAAAGGTGATTTTAAAAAATTAAAAAATAAAAGGGCTATTATCTCTAAATCTCTAAAAGAAAATAACTTAGAAAAATCAACGTAAGAAAATTTAGATAGATTGGATTGCATAAGATAGATCTAGATTGGATAATAGGGAGGAATTCTACCCTGGGAGGGTGGGGAGGGGCTGGGATGGAATTCCCAGAGCAGCTGTGGCTGTCCCTGGATCCCTGGCAGTGCCCAAGGCCAGGCTGGAGCAGCCTGGGGCAGTGGGAGGTGTCCCTGCCATGGCAGGGGTAGGATGGGATGATCTTTAGGGTCCCTTCCAACCCACACCATTCTGGGATTCTCTGTTTCTATGAAAAGACAAACAGAAAAACTTGCTACAAGTACTGAGCCTGGGATCCTATGGAAGAAATTCTGTTTGTGATGGAAAGTCGTGACCATGATGCCACTGTCAGCGACTGAGCTGTGCTCTGCAGGAGCAGACACATTTCCTCCAGAGTTTTGAGTTTGCAGCCTTGGTGCTCCTCCAATTCTCTTTGACAGCCTGGAAATTCTGCCCTGGAAAATGCTGAATTTCCATCCAGCCCTGCAGGGCTCTGATCTGCCTGGGGAGGAGGATGAGAAGAGAAGAATCAGCTCAGCTGGGCAGAGCTGTGAGCAGTGGTTTAGGATTTACAAATCTTTGCTGAGTGAGGGTAGCTGGGTGTGAGGAGCCTCAAATGAATTTTCTTTATTTCTCTGCAGTTCTGACTTGGACTGACATATTTTAGTGCAACCTCATCAGAAACAGCTCAAGAGATGGCAAGAGCTGGAAGATTTCATTATTGTGCAATTCAAGGATGAAAGCAAAACCATTCTTCTGATCTGAACTTCAGCCTTGTTCGTATCATGTACAATGGGGAAGTTGTCAATCAGAAATTCCTTTCAAACTTTTTTTCTGTGTTCAGAGCTTTCCAGTTTTCTCACAATCCCCCTGAAGGGACTTGGTGGTCCCTATTTTGGAATTTAAGGGTGGGAAAACAGAGAAATGTGATTGAAAGTTGAAGGGATGCCACACTCAAGACATGATTTGGGAAGTGTTGGCGTTGTCCTGAGTAGAACAGTCAGGCTGGTTTTATCACAGTGCCAGGAAAATAGGATGGAGTGAGAAATAAACAGAGAAGGAAGAGATGGACAAGCAGGGCTGCAGAAAGGTGAATGGTTTGGGCAGTGTGGGTGTTGCCCTGAGTTTCAGCCTTCTGATGTTTTAATGTTTGTGATAAAGTTTCTCACAAGGTTTTCTGTAAACACCCAGATGTTTTCCTGTCCTTTTGTTTTTCATTCCTTTCTCCTGGAAGGAGAAAGTTTTGATGGACCTTTTCGTTGACCAGTGGGGTTGGAGAGGTGGTGACTTCATTCTCCAATCCATGGCCATTCCCAAAACTATACATAATATGAAAATCCACTGGCAGCTCCTGTTCCCGCTGCTCCTGCCCCTGTGTGATGCAGCATCAGGCCCCCAGCCCTCTCCCACTGCATCCCTGAAGGCTCCAGGGAGCCAGGGTCTCTCCCACTGCTGAAAAAATATGGACTTCACCCAGTTCTGAGTTTCCACCTGTACTTTACTCACCCTTCCTGCAGCAAATTTTGGCTCCCTCTACACAAAAAAAAAAAAAAAAAAAAAAAAAAAAAAAAAAAAAAAAAAGGTAAACCCATTCCTGTGATATCCCTATCCCTGTATAGCCAACCTGAAATTGCCACAAGTGGCTTGGTAATAAATAAAGAGTTAAACATGAAGGGTTTGGGGTGAGGGAGGTGTTTTTGAGCCTTTGTGTGATACCTCAACTCTTCTCTGAACTGCTGAAATGTTCAGGAGATGGCAAGAGAACCCCCAGGGATTTGGAAAGGCTGTGCCTCCCAAATCCTTAGACCTTCCTGGGTCAGGGAACAACAGAGAGGAGGTTTGGAATGGGAATTACCCTGAGATAGGCTCGGGATGAGCTGTTCTCAGGGCCTATTTCCTGTCCAAACCCCTGCAGGGAAGGTGCCAGGTGTGCCCAGGAGGGATCCATGTGCCTGGAAATGCAGCATGGATTGACACCAGCCAGGGATCTGGCCAGGCTGTTCCCAGAAAGAAGTGGCAGAGGAGGAAACACAGCCAGTGTAGGGCTGCTCTTTGACAAAAAGTTATTACATTTCAATTCCCAAGGGTGGTGTTGGCTCAAATGCTCCCCAGGCCCAATCTAAGCTGAAATAACTCACCCAGAGTCGCCCTCACAGCCCAAGGTGTGAGATGCTGCTGCTCAGGCAAAGTTCTGCAGCTGTAAAATTCACATTTTCACTGCATCCAGGCCAGCAGGATCGAATAACTAAGGCTGCACTGGGATATCCCTGGGAGACCCTGGCCCAGGAGGGAGGGCTGCCAGCATTCCTGGCTGTCCTCAGCCTCCCCTGAGTGGTGTTTTACACCTTCTCCTGGTGGAATTGAACTTCTGCTCTCAGAAGTCCTGCTCTGAATTTTCTCCGCACACATTTCTCCTGGAATATACAAAATCCAGAGCCGTGGAGACACCCTGGTGTGCAGAGGGGCGAGGCTGAGCCTGGGTCATGGCTGACATTTTTGAGGAGATGCCCAAACCAATCAGGTCCCACTGTTTTGCCTGTTAGGCCTGTTCCATCTAATTCATTCAGTTAAGAGTGGATTTCAGGGGAAATGAGACTCAGCTGTTCCTGGGTAGAAAGGCCTCCAGTTATTGACCCATCCTCCCATCCTTGCCCCGTGACTCAGCAGCTCCCTGAGCTTTATGCAAATGCACATTCCTGAGTGCTTACCTGTCTGATCCTGATACTGCCCTGATTTATCAACAGATAAACTTATCAACTGATTTATCAACAGATAAATCACCTTCCTTTAATCTTTGCTCTACTGTTTCTTCTAATGCTTTGTAATAAATATTTTCATTTGTGCTCCATTCAGAAAAGTTGAAGCTCTCATCACACCATGATGAAATCTCGTGGGACTTTTGATACAACTGCAAAATGGCAAACGCCATTTTATGGCTCCCTCCCAGCAGCAGGTGAGTGATTTATTGGCCTCCTTCCTGAAACCCAAAGCTCTTCATCATCTTTTGTCATCAGGGCTGCAAGAGAGGAGGTCAGAGAGCCCAGTGAGAGCTGGTCTGTGCAATCACAGAAAGTGTGGGGGCTGCAGCATCAATTTCACCCAAAAAGCCATCTGAGCATCTTCTGCTCAAATGGGACTGAGAGTGGGAGAGGGAGGGAAGTTCTTGGTCCACAGATCTGGAGAGGGAGGACTCAGAGCTGGGGTGATTGAGATGCACCAGCAAAGCATCCCTGGCAGCGTCCAAGGCCAGGCTGGACAGGGTTGGAGCAGCCTGGGACAGTGGAAGGTGTCCCTGCCATGGCAGGGGTGGGATGAGCTGAGCTTTAAGGTCCCTTCCAACCCAAACCATTCCGGGACTCTCTGCAAGCTGATAAATGGAAATTTACAGGCATTAGCACGTCTTTGCAGACTATCAGGTCCATTCGTTTATTTGTCGCTAAATAAATAGCTCGGTATCAGCAGATACTGAGTGGCTGGGCTCATTCTGGTATCACTGTGCCCTACTTTGCCCAGCCCGACCCACGGGTGAGCGGGCTGGGCTGGGCTGGGCTCTGCCTGCTGGGCTGGGAATGGGGCTTGCTCTGTGCTTCCCTGGTTATCAGATCCTGCAGCTTTGCACAGGCACCGGGGTGCCGTGGGAGGGCCTCACCCCGAGATAACAGGGCTGGAAAGGGCCGAGCAGGGACGGAGAGCAAACACCGGGCAGCAGAACTGGGAGCTGGGCTGCTGCTGGGGCAAACTTTGCCCTGGTGAGTGTGGGGAGCCCAGCACCAGCCCTGGGCTGTGTGTGTCACCGTCAGGTCTGTGCTTGGAGCAGGCAGGGATTGACACTCAGGAGGAATTCCAGACTTTTCTCCCTGAGGACGGCAGCTGGGTGATCCCACCTTGAGGAGCCCAAAGTTCCATCTCCTGGGACACACTGTGCCTGGTGCTCCTGAGGGGACAGCCAGCTGGGCCAGGGCTGGGTGCTGGAGATAGAATCCCACAACCAGAGACCCCAGAATCCTAGAATCCCAGAACCAGAGACCACAGAATCCCAGAATCCCAGAATGAGCTGGGCTGGAAAAGAACTTTGAAATCATCTCGTCTAGCCTGTGACCTGACACCAGCTTGTCACCCAGACCATGGCACTCAGTGCCACATCCAGGCTTTTCTTAAACACCTCCAGGGATGGGGACTCCACCCTGCCCCTGGACAGCCCCTGCCAATGCCAAATCACTCTTTGTTTGAGGAAATTCCTCCTGATGTCCAACCTAAATCACCCCTGCTGCAGCTTAATGCTGTTCCCTCTCCTCCTGTCCCTGTTCCCTGGGAGCAGAGCCCGACCCCCCCGGCTGTCCCCTCCTGGCAGGAGCTGTGCAGAGCCACAAGGGCCCCCCTGAGCCTCCTTTTCTCCAGGCTCAGCCCCTTTCCAGCTCCCTCAGCCCCTCCTGGGGCTCCAGCCCCTTCCCAGCTCCGTTCCCTGCCCTGGATGTGCTCCAGCATCCCAAACCAACACCTGCTGAAGAAGTGCCAAGGGCAGTGAAGGTTCCCTCCTGAGAGGAGCTGAAGTGTCCAGCTGTGTCCCTGTGCTTCAGGTGCCTGGAGCCAGGCTGGGTTTGGAGCCTGGCTGATTTCTTCACATGAAACACCAGAAAGGGCACATAACCAAGGGCATCACTTCCAGCATCACCCCAGGGAGGTCGAGCATAGGAAAAGAAGCTTGAAGCTGAATTTATTAATCAAAACACCCCTCTGTGAGGTGTGGCTGAGCCCACAGGGTATCCTTGCTTTGGTGCAAGGGCTGGGGGAACTGCAGAATGAAGGAATTGAGCAGCAGGTGTTGCCTCTGGAGGCAGAGAGGGGCTGCTCTGGCTGACACCACCAGCAGCTTTTCAAGAAGGGCAGGAAACACCCATCTCCAGAGCTGGCCAGGGCCTGCCAGCCCGAAATTGGGCCCAGAGACTTTGGCCACCCTCGCAGAGAAGCTGACACACAAGGACATTCCTTCACTTTATGTGCAATAACGTGTTTTATTGTTTTCTATTTCTGCAACTCTGCTCCGTTACTGCAAATTGATGCTTTCAAGCAAACACATCCTTCTGCCTTTAAATCTTCTTTAGCCAGAAAGCTGACACAGCCTCGCTTTGCGCCCTGCTGAGGGTGTGGTGGTGCTGAAACCTCGGAGCAGAGGATTCCTGCCAGCACCAGGCTCTCAGCAATCCCTCCTGGAAGGCTCGAGAGCAGCAGGGATTGCCACCACGGTCCGTGGACCACCTTGGAGCTGCTCCCATGAGTCCCACTAAAGGCAGGGAGGCTCCTCCTGTGGCCAGGAGGGCAGGATTGGACCCTGAGGGAATTTATCTCACTGCTCCTGCTCCGTGTAGGGACACAAAAAAGTTTCCTGGAGATGAATCCTCCTCCCTACCATTCATTATTTTCCCAGCATTTTTCCTAGATCTCAAGAAAACTGAATGCAGTGCCCATGGAAGGTACTCCATGGGGCTGGAAATAATTCATTGTCTGGAAATAAATTTATTCCCACACCCAGCAAGATGGTGCTGGCTCCTCTCCAGCTCAGGCCCAGCTGCAGTTAAACTGAACAATTAAATTATGCAGGAATGTGAGAAAACTGTTCTGCAGATTTGATGCTTCTTGATCTCAGTGGGGTTTAGAGCTGACCTCAAGGAGGTGCAGGAAGAAGTTGGTTTGAGGAGAAAAAATGCAGGATGTAGCACAGGAACAGCTTTGAGTGACAGTGGAGATCAAGAACCTGATCTGCTCAGGAAAGCATCTGAGAATAAACACCCAGTGTATAAAATAATACATAATAAAATAATAATTAATAATAATTAGAACAATAAAAAACAATTAACAACAAATATCCAGATAGTATTATCCATATTATATCCAGAAAACCATAATCAATATCCAGAAATAGAAATAATATCGATATCCATAATCAATATCCAGAAAACAGCTCTGAGCTGGGAGGAGGAGGAGGAGGAGGAGGGGCTCCAGATATATATCACCTGTTTGGAGATATCCCAAATATTTCCCATCTCCCATCCAGCAGCATGGGGAAGGCAGGCCCAGGGCTTGGCAGAGAGCGTTTGGCCATTGGAATGTGGGAACGGAACTGATTTGGTCTGGTCTGGAACGCCTTGGGAACGGTTTGTGCTCAGGCTGTGCCTCCAGGTGGGGGCTGGAAGCCTCTGAGGGGTGGATGGGCTCACCCCTGGGATGTCCTGGCTCGTGGCCATGTGGGACCGAGCCTGGGCCAGCCCAAACCGCCGGGGCCACCAGGAGCTGTGAGTGAGCCACAGGAACCCAAACCTGACACAGACCACAGAGTCTGCTTGCACTGGACACCCACAGAGGTCATTTCAGGACAGACCTCGGGGTCATACAGTGCCCCAGGGCAGGAAATTTTACATTTCGGTGTCCAGTTCTACATTTCAGTCTCCAGTTTTACATTTCAGTCTCCAATTCTACATTTCAGTCCCCAATTCTACATTTCAGTCTCCAATTTTACATTTCAGTCCCCGATTCTACATTTCGGTGTCCAATTTTACATTTCAGTCTCCAATTTTACATTTCAGTATCCAATTTTACATTTCAGTGTCCAATTTTTCATTTCAGCCCCCAGTTCTACATTTCATTCCCCAGTTTTACATTTCAGTGTCCCCAGACTTGTTGGCTGCATTCTTGTCATGGCTTGGAGCGAGACATCTACAGCAAAGCATCAGACATTGAAGTTAAATCTGGTTATTTAGCACCACAAGCGAACAAAAAAGTGTGGAATAGATATAAAGCTTGCTTAATTAATGTGTGCAAACCGTGTAACTCATGAGATACACCACAGGGGCTGGGACAGACTCAGAGGTTCCATCGTGCCATCACCAGGAAGAGTTTCAGCACCCCAGGGCTGAACCTCTCCATGGTGGGATTTTAATGAAGCCCAGGAGCAGATTTCAGGTGAGGCTGAGAGCAGGAGCAGCTCTGCCACCAAAGGAGCTCCTCGTTCCCTGTCACAACTCTGGGACAGACTCTCACACCCCACAAGCAGATACTCCTCACTCCTTATCTGCACTTGGAATTAATTTGCTGCCTGCGCTTTTGGGAAGTCCCAGCTTATGTTCCTGCTCCTCTGGCACGTCTGACATTTTCCCTGCTCTCCTGTTTTCTGCTCGTGCCACTTTAGCCTAATTTGAGTCAAGGTGCAGCCCACGCTGCTGGCACAGGGAATGCTGCTCCGCTTTTCAGCATCTGTCCTACACATTTAATTTACATTTAACCCACCCTGCTCAAAGGTTTAAAGTGGAAAGGTCACAGTCATTACCTGCAGAAAGCCAATTTATGGGTGGTGTGAACAGTGAGGTGTTTATGCCTGAGGCTGTCCTGTCCAGAGACAACAGCTCTGAGCTGGGAGGAGGAGGAGGAGGAGGAGGAAGGGGTCAGACATCCCCAGCACCACTGCTGGCCTGGAGGGGCAACTGTCCATTGGATTAGAAAGTTTTCTATTGCCTCGTAACGAAGAACTTGTGACCATCTCGAGCTGTGGCCGACTGCTTGCTCTTGTAAATCTCATGGCCTCTGACACTGATGTTTACTTGAGCAATAAATGGTTTTTAGCCCGATTCTGGTCCCATCCCTTCAATTAATGCAGTGACAGTAACAGGGATCCACCTCCCCAGCAATTCCAGCCCCAGGGATGCACCCAGCCTGCTGGGGATGGGGTGTCCCCTGTATGTGGGAATCCAGGGCACAGAGAATGTTTCTCTGCCTGTTTTAGGAAGCCCTGACCCCCAGCAGAACACTGCTTTTAACCTTTGTGTCTGGAAAAAGTTGCCAAGACTTTGGGATGAGTTGGAGCACACAGGTGTGAATTAGAGAGCAGTATGTGATAGTGGTAGTTTATCACAGGGTGAAGAATTCAGGGTTTTAGGATTTTAGTATGAGAGTGAATAGGAGACAAGATGGAAGATTTTGGGTGTTGTCC
>VWZP01009178.1:188375-260655 GCA_013396995.1 Dicaeum eximium
GTGGGATCCTGCCTTTCAGAGGGATCCTGCCTTTTCCATGGGATCCTGCCTTCCAATGGGATCCTGTCTTCCAGTGGGATCCTGCCTTTCCCATGGGATCCTGCCTTTCCCATGGGACCCTGCCTTTCCCATGACAAACAGTGACCTGTTCAAGCAGAGCCCTGTGTCCAACACCAGGTGCTGGCCCAGAGTGTGAACAAACAGCTCCCCATGGCCCTGAGCAGGACGTGGCATTTGTCACCCATCCTGTCCCCATGAGGGGCTGGCAGTCTGTGTCTGCTTTCCACATCTCCCCTGGCAGGGTGGGCAGGCCCTGGCACAGGTGCCCAGGGCGGCTGTGGCTGCCCTTGGATCCCTGGCAATGCCCAAGGCCAGGCTGGATGGGGCTGGAGTAGCCTGGGACAGTGGGAGGTGTCCCTGCCATGGCTGGGGTGGGATGGAATTTAAGGTCCCTTCCAATCCAAACTATTCTGGGATTCTGTGATTCCATGATTCTGTGATCTTGGCTTGCAGACAAAGGAAAAAGGGCTGTCCCAAATGTCCAAACGTACCTAAAATTGGGGAAATTTGTCCTGGCTGCAGACTGACCCCATGCCTGAGAGCTGGGGCAGTTACTGGGGTCAGGGTAGAGGTCAGTTTATCCAAAGGTACACGACAAAGAAGGTCCAGTAACTCCTGGGGCCAAAGCTTGGGAGCAGAGGCAAATCTGCTGGAGAATGACTTACGGGAGAAACACATTGACAAGTACCAGTAACCCTGACCCATTGGAGAAAATCCCAAAATCCCAGAATCCCAGAATAGTTTGGGTTGAAAGGGACCTTAAAGCTCATTTAATTCAACCCAAACCATGGGCAGGGACACCTCCCACTGTCCCAGGCTGCTCCAAGCACCAATGCCCAACCTGGCCTTGGGCTCTTCCAGGGATCCAGGGGCAGCCACAGCTGCTCTGGGCACCTGTGCCAGGGCCTGCCCACCCCCACAGGGAAGGATTTCTTCATGTCAGAAGTGGAAAATTGGATTCCTGCCTTCCCTAGCCCCTTCTCCGCTGCTCTGCCCAGCCCTGGGCAGTCCCATGGGGTGCTGAGTTGCCTTTGGAGTGTGGCTGTCACCTGGGCAGTCCCTTTTCCAGCAGGCTCCATGCCCAGGGAAGCTCTGTGCCAGCCCAGCAGAGCCAGCTGCACGTGCACAGCACTTCAGAGGTGATGGGAGTGACTTTGCGTCACAGAAATTATCCCAACCAGCTTTTTAATGGGATTATTGCTGCTTCTGGGGCTGGGGTTACAACAGCAAGCAGAAATGCAGAGAGGAGCAGGGTGTGCGTGAACCAGGGCAGAGCCTCTGTTCAACCCCACATGGGAAGGAAGGTGAGCTCCCATCTCAGCCCAGCTGCAGTTTCAGCCTTCTCACACTCAGGAAAAAGGGAACATTGAGGAACACCCAGGCCAAACCTGCAGTGCTGGTGCACATTCCCTGCTCACAGCCTTCCTGCCCCCCTGCACCCCTCGGAGCTGGAGCTGGGAGTGAACACCAGCCCCAGCCCTGGCAGCCTCCAAGGGCACAGACAAGTTCCCTCACGCACACTCCTGGGTGTTTTCACCAGATCCACCCTTAAAAGGACATTTTCTCCCAAATGGTTGGGGCTCAACAAGCTCTAGCTCTGCTCTCTGTGGTTGTACAGCAGCAGGAAAAGCTGTTTTGATGTGCAAAACTCATCTCCCTCTCCCCTCGATCGTCCTTCACATGCACCAGTGTTCAATTTATTGATGGATTATATAATGCCACCGCAGCTTCAGGCATGCTTTGTCCCCATCCTATTTTTAAGCCTTAACCTCTCTTTGTCCATTATTGCCTGAGCCAAAGGCCCAGGCCTCTCTGCTGCCAGAGCTGGGTGGGTTTTGCAATCTCCCCTTGGAATTTAAAGCCATTAACCCGAGTGCTGATGAACTGTGGGCAGTGCATCCCTCTGGGCTCCCACTGCTGACCTGGGCACTCTTTTCCCCACACCAGAGCTCAACATTTACATGCAGCACATCAGCTGGAGACAGCTCCCAGCAGGATTCAACAGAAGCAGGAATGTTTTTTAAGCAATCCTTTGGGATGAGCCAGGGTTTCCTGCACAAATGTAGGATGCTATAGGCACGGAGCAGATTTGACTTCAAAGGGATGACTGATGGTGGAGCTCTGATGGAACTGGTTGTGAAATATCATTAGTTTTCAAAATAATGTATGATAATGTGCTAATACAAAAGAGATTGCCAAGGATCTGGAACATGGCCCTAGATGCCATCAGAGGGATAAAGGATTAATCACCAGTTGGCCATTGGTGAGGGGCCTGTGACAGGTTGTAAATTCACACTGGGTCCACTGGTTTGGGGTTTTTGCCTGTTTTATTTTTTTTAAGTGCTGCATGCCAGAATCTGGGCTGACCCTTCCCAGAGCTGTGGGGGTACCCTGAGGAGCAAATCAGTGACCTAAAAAATGGTCCCTCTAAAATAATAAAAATACTGGGTGGTTTGGGCTGGAAAGGGCCTTAAATCCCATCCAGTGCCACCCCTGCCATGGCAGGGACACCTCCCATTGTCCCAGGCTGCTCCCAGCCCCAATGTCCAGCCTGGCCTTGGCCACTGCCAGGGATCCAGGGGCAGCCACAGCTGCTCTGGGCACCTGTGCCAGTTGTCCCTTGGTAAATAATTTCTTCCTAATATCTGATCTAAATCTACCTTCCTTCAGCTTAAAGCCATCCCTCCTTGTCCTGTCCCTCCAGGCCTTGTCCCCAGTCCCTCTGCAGCTCTCCTGGAGCCCCTTGAGGCCCTGGAAGGGCTCTGAGCTCTCCCTGGAGCCTTCTCCTCTCCAGGGGAGCACCCCCAGCTCTCCCAGCCTGGCTCCAGAGGGGCTCCAGCTCTGGAGCAGCTCCGGGGCCTCTCTGGGCTCTCTCCAGCAGCTCCAGGAGCTGCTGCTGTTGGAATTCCCAGGGCTGGAACAGCTCTGCAGGTGGGGAATCACCTGAGTGGGGCAGAGGGGCAGAACTCTCCCTCACCCACTGCTCACGACTCCACTGATGCAGCCCAGGATGATAAATGGGGGAATGGAGTGGAAAGGACACATGGATACAGGAAGCTGGCAATGGAATCTGGCAAGAAAAGTTCACTGAAACTACTGAACCTCAGAACTTCTCAACCAAGGAAGATGTGTTTTTGCAGAAACACTCATTTAATCCTTGGAGAAGTCTGCAATCAGAGGTACATGATGTATTAATGAGGAATAAAGGAGAAATAACAATGAACACCTATGGTACAATGTACATATTTTTTTAAAAAATTAATGTCAAAGGAAGGTAAAAACAATGGGAGAAAAAGCAGTGTTTGAGTCAAAAGCCAGAAATACATTCAGAATTTGAAAGCATCTCCAGAAGCAAAGAAAGGAAAATATTTACATTGTTGACACATTTTGTAGGAAAAAAACCAAACAATTGGAATCACACCTTTTATTCCTCCTGATAATACATTGACGTTTTCAGGTGCAATTTTTGCCCTAACAAGCCAAGAGATGCTCTGGGAAAGTTCTTTTCCCAGGAAACAACAAGTGCAAATAAATGCAATCTGATTACTAAGACACTCCAAGAGAAAAGAATGTTTGTGGGATCGGGGACAGGGAGGGCTGGGAAAAGCAAATTCCTGAGGGCAGCTGGGCTGGGTCTTTACTGGGGCCACCTGCCAGCAATGCTCAGGTTGTGTGACCCCACATGAAATGAACAGGGCCAGGAGGAATTCTCCTCTGAAAGGCCTTTATTGAGGATCAGCTCTCTCAGGTGGAAGCTCGGGGTGCGCTGCCGCCGCTGCTCCCAATGGTCGATGAACAGCAGGAGGAGTTTGCAGAGCTGTCACTGCTGGCAGGGCTGGGGTCTCTGTCCTCACGGTACCCTCAGGAGACTCCTCCTGGCTCGGTGGTCCAAGGCAGCCTTCCCTCTCTGATGCCCTGCTGTTATGGCAGTGGTGCCTGGCCTGTTCCCCGTTGGTGGTTCCTGCCTCCTGAGGGCTTTCCCCTCCTCAGGAAGTGGTTCTTTGGTGTCTTCTGGAGGTGGCTCGTTGTCCAAGGCTGGTCTCGGTCCACTGGTGGCAATGTGTTTTCAATATGCATGGCTGCAAGTCCTTCTGGGAGTGGTTGCGGAAGTTGGGTTGGGGAACAGAGGTAGGAATTCCTGATGGAATTAGGGAGGGACAAGGGACACAGGGGACCAAGATACAAGAGAACAAAACAAGGGAGAACCTCAATGGGTTATCTGAAATGATAAAGGTCAGTACATTAACTGGAACACGAACAGGAGTTTAACGAACAGGTAGGGATACAAACAGGTAAGGGATGGACAGGAATGCAACAGAAACCTTCAGTTTTATCCACAACACCACAGAGCACCAGCAAACCCTGAAGGCAGAGCAGGGAAGGTGTGGGGTTGAATCAGCCTCACCTCCTCTCGCTGCATTTAATTAATCCATTGAATTTCCATGGAATTTTTCACAGAATCATGGGATGGTTTGGGTTGGAGAGACCTTAAAGCTCATCCCACCCCTGCCATGGCAGGGACACCTCCCATTGTCCCAGGCTGCTCCAAGCCCCATCCAGCCTGGCCTTGGAAAGTTCTGCTCTTTATCTAATAATTGTTGTGAGGGTGTGGGGGCTTCTGTGTGATTCACATGGGGAGGAAAATTCAGTCTAATAATAGGAGCTTTCTTATTTGGGGAGGTGGGTGGGGAAATAGGTTTATTTCCAGTAAGGAGCAGTGTTTATTTCTGCCATTACAGGAATATTTACAGGGAGAACTTGTAGGAGAGGGGTCCTGGTGTTCACACTCCCATTGTCACTCTGCACTGATCTGAACCAAACAAAGAGAAACTAAATGGAAACAAACAAAAAAAACCAAACCTGAACCAAACCCCAGAAAACCAAACCAAGGCAGAACTGCTCAATGTTTAGGAATGGCACTGTCAGAAACAGGCCTCCAGCTCAGGATTTTGGAAATACCAGCTACTATTTGTAATCAACTGCATCATGTTATCCCTCATTTCCCCACGATTCAATAAAAATCAGGGGAAACCTGCTCCTGAGTGAGTTCCTGTGGGCACACTCAGCCAAGGGCTCTGGGACCTGTGGCTCACATTCCCTATTGCCCAGTGGCTCACTAGAAGAGAATTTGGGCAAATCCTTCGGGTGTCTGTTGGAATCCAGGGCACAGAGAATGTCTCTCTGCCTGCTTTAGGAAGCCCTGACCCTCAGCAAAACACTGCTTTTAACCTTCGTCCCTGGGAAAAATTGCCAAGACTTTGGGATGAGTTAGAGCACACAGGTGTGAATTAGAGAGCAGTATGTGATAGTGGTAGTTTGTCACAGGGTGCAGAATTCAGGGTTTTAGGATTTTAATATGAAAGTGAAGAGGAGACAAGGTGGAGGATTTGGGGTGTTGTCCCTTCTTCCTTCTTGTCCCTCTTCAGCTCCATTTTCTGCAGCACTGGTGGCACAAAGTTATTGGTTAGAGTAAGCAGCAGTGTGGAAGTTACGTGAATGGATCAGTAGAAGTTATTGGTAGAAAAGTAAAAACAAAGTAGGTGTTAGAAAGTGATTGGGTTAAACAGCTTTAAAAGGCCTTGGTTTGGGTGTTTGGGGTCCATTTTGTGCCTTGGTTTGGGTGTTTGGGGTCCATTTTGTGCCTTGGTTTGGGTGTTTGGGTCCATTTTGTGCCTTGGTTTGGGTGTTTGGGGCCCATTTTGTGCCTTGGTTTGGGTGTTTGGGGTCCATTTCGTGCCTTTTCTCACATGCTGAGTCTGGTGTGCAGACAGTGCTGAACTTAAGATAAGAATAAACAAAAACCTGAAGACCAAGAGAAAGAGAGTCCTGCTCATTCTTCATCCTTGGAAAAGAACTCAGAAGTGGGAACCCCCTCCAAAAGGCCCAGGGTGTGGGTTCCCACTCTTGCTGGGACCAAAAAAACCAACAGTGTCCACCATCACTGTCCAGGAAAATGGTATTCAGATCAGAGAGTCAGCCCAGAGCAGCAGCGCAGGAAAAGAGAGGGTGATTTGTTATCAGGACAATTCCCTTTGCCTGCAAGCTGTCCTTATTTCCCAGCCCTATTTACAGCTGAGGAATGTGTCTTTTCGTCTTGTGGTTTTTGTGGCAACGTTGTGTACATCAAAAATATAAACAGGCTGTGGGGTAGGAGGAGGAGGAGGAGGTGGGGATGAGTGCAGGGATGGATTTAGGAGAGGCAGGCAGAGCGTCACAGAATTACTGAAGTTGGAAAAGACCTCCAATATCCTCAAGTCCAACCCTTCAACCAAACAACCCAGTGACACTAAACCAAGGACCACATCTGTTCACTTTTTGAACACTTCCAGGGCTGGTGACTCCACCACTGCCTGTTCCAATTGTTAACCACTCTTTGAGTGAATAAATTTTCCCTAATATCCAACCTGACCCTCCCCTGGTGTGTCCAAAGGAGGACAGCACACTGGGTAAACAAGAGGATGGTCTCAATCTCACTTCCTTGAGCATAGTTTTCTTTCAATTATTAAACACTCCTATTAAAATTAATTAATAATTGTTTAAATTGTTAAAAACTCCTTCTGTTAAAGCTTCCTTGATCCTATTTGCAGACCAGACTGATGCTGGAGGATTCCTCTCTCTCCTGGGCAAGCACAGACGTGGCAGAGCCTGGTTGCAGCCTCCCCTCCTGCAGCAGGAGCAGGATGGACCCTGGCACTCCCGCCAGGTGAGGAGGCACTCGGGGGGCTGCAGCCTGGGCAGGCTGGACTGACTCCTTCAGGCACCTCTTGATGAGCTGCCAAGGAAAATTTTAGTGAGACAGAGGCAGCTGAGTCCAGGAGGGAGCCTTGCCTGTGAGCAGAGCTCCTCGGGGAGCAGGGATCTCTTAGAGGGGAAAATTCCCACAGGGAGCAGGCAGAGGCACCTCCCTGCACAGAGGCAGCTCCGGGCACACACGAGTTACTCCAGTAGCACCAGTGGCTCCTCTCAGCACCCTGAGAGGGGCGCCCGTGCCAGGAGGCTGCTGGAATGGGCGTTAGTGCCCAGGAATGCTGGCTGGGGTAGCCAGGAGGGAAGGTGCAGCAGCATGAGTTCACAGGGAAGGTATGATGAAGTCACCCAGCTTTATGAGGGATGAGCAGCGCCCTGAGCTCTGAGTCACGGCTGAGAGGAGGGAGAGACCGAGGCACAGCCCTGGACCTCCAATTTCTGCACAGAATTGCCCCAGAGAAAGGGAAACTGAAGCTTGAGAGGCAACCGAGCTGGAGAGACCAGGGGATGGGGAAGGGTGGAGCACCTGAGGGCACTTGGAGTGTCCAGCTGGAGCAGAGCACTCTGAGGGCAGAGCTCAGGGATCTGCAGCTCCTCCCGAGGGGCAGCTCCGGTCTCTGCTCCTGGGACAGGGACAGCACCCAGGGAACGGCTGGAGCTGGGCCAGGGCAGGCTCAGGCTGGAGCTCAGGGAAAGGTTCTTCCCCCAGAGGGTGCTGGCACTGCCCAGGCTCCCCAGGGAATGGGCACGGCCCCGAGGCTGCCAGAGCTCCAGGAGCGTTTGGACAGCGCTCCAGGGATGGACAGGGTGGGGCTGGTGGGGGTCTGGGCAGGGACAGGGCTGGAATCCACGATGCTGTGGGTCCCTTCCATCTCAGGGTGTTTGTGGCTCCAAGATCCTAAGCTCAGATCACAAGGGAAAGCCCAGCTACAAGAGATCAAAAGCTCTGAGGAACCCTCTGAGGTTAGCACCAGTGTTCACAGGAACTCCAGACCCACTGCTGGCTCCCTGCTTTAGCAAACACAGGGAAAATGAAAAGTGTTTCAGAGTCCCCCAGTTACAGCTGTCAAGGGTGGCTCCACAATGACCCCACACCCCAGGTTGTCCTTGTTCCCTGTCCTGGAGGTAAATCCCACTGCCCCACCAGCTTTGCTGCTGCCACACTGACACTGTGGCTGTGATCACCCAGCCAGGTGTGGCCACTTTCCATCCTTTCCTGCAAAAATCTCAGCCTCCTCCAGCCCACACCTTGAAATGCAGGGCAGGAAAGGCGCTGTGGGCCCGGCTGTTTGGGGTTTGCTGCCAGTCTGGGGTTTGGGTGCTGGCAAATTCGGTGTGCTCATCGTCCCATGGTTACGTGTCACAGCGGAGGATGCTGCGGGCTGCACGGGAAAACGATTACTTAACGTGAAACCAGGATTAGGAGGTGATTCCACAGAATAGTCCTGCTCAGCCAGGAGAAATGGGATCACCTGGGACACTCCATGCTCCTTTGTGTTTGAGGGTTAAAGCAAGGGATTTCTGGCAGGGGTTGATCAGCCTCACTGCTCACTCCTTTCCAGTGTTTCCTAACTTGGATTTTAACCCCCAGCTCAAATTTGAATTACACACTCATCTGCTCTAATGCATCACCAACCAGCCCAATCAACCTTAAAAAAGCCAAGATTTTGGGGTTGCTGGCAGCTGAACCTCCTCAGATGGAGATGGCACTCAGAATTACTTGAAAAATAAATCTTTTGAAGACCTACCCCAGCAGTGTTGATTCAAAACAACTGATGCTGGTTGCAGTTCCAGAGACCCATGACACAAGATCTTAATAGCCTTGGGAGCCCTCCAGCATTGTTGGGTGACTGGTTCAGTAGAATCGTTAAAAAAAATTGTGTTTGGTGATGTGGTAGAACTTGGCACGAGAACCCAATCCCTGGCCACGCTCAGCCTTGGCAGAGGCGACTCCCAACAGGGCTCTGGGGCAGAGGAAAGACTCTCCAAAGTCCTGGAGGTCAAGGGAAATTGTGGAGCAGAGTGTGTGCAATAGGTGAAAAAAGATCTTTAGAGAAGCAACAGGTAAAATAAAAAAGGAGAGGAGCAGCCCACTGAAAACGGGCTGGTACCACTGCACAATCTGGGGCTGTTGATGTTATTTTCCCTGGAGCGATCTCGGAGCCATGGGACAAATCCAAGCCTCCCTGCTGGGGGGTGACCCTGTGCTGCCCCTCCCTGCCCTGCTGCTGGTGAGGATTTTCCATCAGCTCTGGTGCCCCGGGGCCGCTGGAAACAGCGGGGCCGATAAAGTTACATAACCGTGTTGGATGGACAGGCGTGGCCAGCAGAGGCTCCCAGGGACATCTCCAAAGGCATCCCAGGCTTGTGGGGATAAATCCAAGGCTGGGTGATGAAATGAGAGCTCTGTGGGCACAGGGGTGGCACCTGCCCCTCCTGTGCCACCTCCCTCCAGGACTCAGGGCTCTTTTTAAGGTGTGAGATGATAAAAACGTTATTTTTGTGAGCCAGGGAACTTGAGGCATCAGCTGAAGTCACCTGAGACACAGCAGGGACTGGGAGAGTCTCTGAAATCGCGAGCAGGAGCAGCAGAGATGTCCCTGTGTCTCTCTTGGGGCTGTTGATCGTGCACGGGACAGTGTTTGTGGCTCCCCCTTTGCTCTGCCACGAGCGGGGAGGGAGGAGGGAGGTCCCTTCTCCCCCAGGAGATGATATCTCCCCTGTCCAGAGAAAGGTGGCAGGATAGAGGAAAGTCCTTGTTTTGCACATTCAGAGCAATGATTAAGTCAGGAGAGACAGAATCCCTTCCTCTCCTTCATCTGGGATCTTCTCTCACCAAAGTGGGACAGTGTGTGGCTTCTTTAGCCACAGGGACAGGTCCCAGGGCCTCTTGGTGGAGGACACAAAGCAGAGAAACCTGGGATGAGCCCCAGCTGTGCTGGGGGGCAGCTGCTACTTGAGATGTGACCTTCTCAAGGAGCAGCCTCTGGGGTTGTGGCTCACCTACAGAGTGGGAAATGTTTGTGGGAGAGATGCTGTGGGAAGCCTCGTGACCCTCCTTGGAGCTCCCCAGAGAGGGAAGGTGGCCAGCTGGGCTGCTCTTTCCTGTCTCAGAGGCAAAAGACTCCCTAGATTTTCCTCAGCAGCTCCAGCTTCCAGCAGCTGGTGGGGCCAGGTGTCTCCTGGAGGTGGGATGATGTCCCAGGAACCCCAGTGAGATTTGGGAAAAACAGAGTGAGCAGAGGGTCCCCTCTGATCCATCTCTGGTTGGAGCTTCTCTCCAAAGCTCAGGCACTTTGGAGAGAGGGAGAATTCCCAAGGAGAACCCAGAGTTCTTCAGAACCCACTCCGGACAAACGCATTCATGGAATTTCGTGGATAGTCACCTCCTCTCTTTACCTTCCTTTCTTCCTCAGCGTTCCGAAGAGATTTCCAGCTCCATTCCAGACTTAAAAAAAAAAAAAAAAAAAAAAAAAAAAAAAAAAAAAAAAAGAAAAAAGAGAGAGAGGCTCTCATATCCTGTAAATTCTGGATGCCTGCAGTCTCCACGAGTAGGACTGAGCCCATCCTTATCCAAATTTCTGAGACGTTTCCCCCTCTAGCCCAGACACCCCCGCAGGTTGCAGGGACTCTGCTTCCATCCCACACTGCCCTCCGATGGAGCAGCGCGGCTCTGCCGTGCCCGGGCTCCCCTCCGCAGGGCAGCGGGGACGGAGGGAGTCACCTCTGCTGGGCTCTGGGCAGGTGGTGCTGGAGTGGAGGGTCCTTCACCAGGTGCCACCAAGGGAGGTGGCCCCGGCAGCTGCGGTCCTGTGCCTTTGCCGCAGTTCCTTCAGCTGTGTTTTGTTCTGGGAACAAGGACACCGGGACAAGGATGGGACAGTCCACTGGGACATGCCAAGGGCTGATACCAGATGAGAATCACCTGAAAGATGGCAAAAATTGAGAAGGAAGGGCCATCTCCTGAAAAACACAGGGGAAGGCTATCAGAAGGGTTGATAATTTGCCAGGCTGGAAGCTGCTGCGCACGGCAAACATGTCACCTTTTCCAAGAGAAATATTCCTGTGCCCGGAGACCCCTAAGCACAGAGATGGCCAGGGACAGCAGGGAACAGGAGGGATGTAACACCTGAGCAGGACACGGGGCTAGAGACACCCTAAGGTCCCTTCTCACCCGAAGTATCCCCCATTCCTATGAGCTGTGCCCACAATCCCTGCTCTGCAAGCCTGGGATCAGCTGTGGTGGCCTCACAGAGTTGATGGTGTGACAGCGTTCTGGGGGCAAAAACCATTTTCTGATGTTTGGGAAAATTTGGGGCTCTGCTGGGAACAAGGACAGGGGCCAGGTGCACACTTGGGACACTTGAGGGACAGCAAGAGCAGCAGGAACGGCGAGTGAAGAATTTGGTTTGCAGGTTCCAGTCAATGAACAATTCGCCCTTGTGCAGGCTCCTTCCTCTTGCTAAGGCTGGACAGAGGAGATCTGGCAGAGGAAAGGGAGAAACGAAAGGCTCTTTCACTCAGGAGTTTTTCTTTTCATGGGAAGCATTCAAGAAGCTCTGGAAACTCTTGGAGCTGAGAGCAGAGCAGCCCCTGCTCTCCCAGCCAAGGGCTCCAAGGGCTGTCAGCTCTCAGCCCTGCTGCTTGTAGGAGAGCAGAATCAGCTGCTCTGAGCACAGGATGGATTCCAGGCCTCGGGCCCCTCTCCCGCTGGGGTCGGAGTTTTCATTGATGTAATGGGAAAACTTTTCCCCTTCAGATGCCTTTTCAATGCCTCCTCTCTCATTCCATCACAGAGGCACAGACATGAGGGATGGGAAGCACCTCACGAGGTCACGAGGCTTTGCCTGTGCTCATCAGGACCACGGAG
The DNA here is from genome assembly GCA_013396995.1 of Dicaeum eximium. Taxonomy (NCBI): domain Eukaryota; kingdom Metazoa; phylum Chordata; class Aves; order Passeriformes; family Dicaeidae; genus Dicaeum; species Dicaeum eximium. The sequence continues at coordinate 200,053 of VWZP01009178.1, forward strand.
CAAGGCGGGTCCAGGACATTCCTGTTGTGTTTCATGCACTGGCCACGAGTCCTGAGCCTGCAGTCAAACTAAACCATTCATTCAGGCACTACTCTAAGTGCCTTCCCCTCCCATCTGACTCTTCATTTCCAGAGAATTATTAGAATTTCTATCATGAAGAGCCATTTCCCTTTTCTAATTTCAGAGCACCTGGTGCCGAGGCAGCTGGAGCTCTCCTGGACTGCCAGGTGCTGTCCCTGCCCTGTCACCCCTGTTGCTGTCACCCCTGTCACTGTCCCAAGCATTCCCCCTTCTGCTCAGAGGCCAGGTGGGGTTGGTGTTGTTCACATTCTGCCCACACCTCGTTCTGCCATCCCTGCACATTCCTTCCCATCAGCTCCTGGCCCACAAATGTCTCTCCCTCAGAGAAACCCTCCCTCATGCCCTGCTCTCCAGTACCATTTTAATGAAATATAGCAGATGTCGATGGAGTTTTGCCCTCCTAAAAGCTGAGAGCATGCAGGGCTGGCTGGATTGATGTCTCATGAAGGTTTTGTGCTGCCTGGCACAGGAGATTCCTGACTGGAGCACAGGAAATAGCCAGGGAACAGTGACTTTGTCAGGACAGTCACAAATGCCCGTATGGGAGCACGTTCCAGGCCCAATGTCATCAGCAAGGCTTTCTAAAATGCCTTTTCTTTCCATCCCTGTGGCACAGCAGGACAATGGATGGCTCCTTCCTCACCTTGTGAGGTTCCCTCCCCACAGGAACCCGTGGGAACCCTCCTGTGTTCCAGCACACGTTCAGTGAGGGCACAGAAATCAGAGTGAACACTGGCACAGGGTTTGGGGGGGTCTGTGCAGGGCCAGGAGCTGGACAGGATGATCCTTGGGGGTCCCTTCCAGCTCAGGACATTCTGGGATTCTGTAAAACCTCGGCAGTGCCAGGAGGAGCATGGGAAACCTGAAGGTGCCAGCAGCAGCTCCAAGGTTGTCACAGCACCAGAGCAGAGGTTGGCACGGCTCTGTGCCAGCAAAGCAGATGTGCTCGTTCTGAGCTGGCCAAGAGCTCTTCCTGCTCCAGATGGACCTTCTGAAGGTGCTTCTACCCCCACTTCCCAGAGGGACACCTCATTTCTGGCACCTGTACTGCAGGCACAGGGAGCTCTCCTGGCCCTGGCAGTGCCGAGGCTCCAGGTGAGAGGAGCTCCTCACCTGGAAGTTCCACCCAGAGCAGCTGTGGCTGCCCCTGGATCCCTGGCAGTGCCCAAGGCCAGGCTGGACATTGGGGTTTGGAGCAGCCTGGGACAGTGGGAGGTGTCCCTGCCATGCCAGGGAATGGAATTGGATGTTTTTTCTGGTCTCTTCCAAACCCCTCAGTGATTCAATGGCTCAGTGAGGGAATTCCTGTATGTCAGGCACTGCTCAGGCTGTGAGCGCCTCACTCAGCATTCAGGGAGAAAAAGATAAAAGGAAGATTAAAACTCACAAATAACTCTTTTTTCTTGTCTATTTTTCTTGTCCATTTGCCCGGTGAAGAGCCAGGACAGAGTCACAGAGCCAGCTGTGCAGTATGTGAGCACACAGAATCATCCCGTGCTTTGCTCTGTGATTATAAACATGAGCAGTGCCAGGAGACACAGCTCAAGTCCTCTCTCCCACTCTGAGAGGAACAGAGGCCTGGAGGGCTCTTCCATAAAGGAACCCTCAAAGTTTTGTTCCAAACACTGCCAGCTGTTTGGAATTCTGTCCTTGCAGCCAGTGGAGCATCACTGAAACGACAAAGATGAGTGAAACCCAGTGCAAAACCCAACCATTTCTGTACAACCTGTCCCAGTGCTGGGCTGGATTCTCTGTTTTTCTTTTATCTGGGATTCAGGGTGTGAAAGAATTTCATTTTCAGCTCTCCATGGGCAAAGGGGTGCATGGGAAGCACATGGGCTGCTTGTCCAGCTCCTGTCCCCCTTGGGCTGAGCTGTGGTTGAGGGGTTGGATGGAAACCGTGGACTTGGTACCGCTGTGGGGCAGAGCTGCGGGGCTGAGCCTGAGCAGGGGTCCCTGCGTGCAAAATGTGGCTGGAAGATTGTGTTTGGGCAGATATTTATTCTTATCAACACTCTAAAAACCTCCGTGCCTGGCCTGAGCACCATCCCTGCCCCTTTTCCCTCCAACCACTTGTGCCAGAGCCAATGTGGTGAGTCTGGCACCAGCCAAAATCTTGTTTTGGGCGTGGACTAACCCTGGGCCTCTGCAGAAATGAATGTCAGCCGGGTGTGGGGCAGGACCCAGCCTTGGGGAACAGCTGAGTGGCTCAGTGAGGTCATTTCACCAGGGAGCTCAAAGGTGAGGCCATAAAGGCAACCTTTGGCTGAGCCCAGAGGACCCAAGGGCCAGATCCTCCAGGATCAGAGAGACAGGAACTGCTCAGTGCAGCTGTAAACTCTTCTAGAAAGGACGCTCAAGGAAAGCATCGGGGAGATCAAAGCCAGAGCCATAAAGGCTGAACTCTGTCCCCTGTCCCAGCACTGCAGCCTTGGCTGGGTGCAGACAGAATGAACACTCATGGTGAGAGATGTCAAGGAGAGAATAAATTAATGTTTTCTCACCATCTGCACCCCCCCGTGTCCCCAGAGGACCCGTGTCTGTCACACTAGAGCACGACACAAATCACAGAGACACAGCAAACTCCAGCCCGGGAAAAGGCGAAGAAGAGAGAACTTTATTTTGATTTTTGTATTATAAAGAGTTTTGGGAATGGCTGTGGATTGGAGAATGAGGTCACCACCTCTCCAACCACACTGGTCAATGAAAAGGTCCATCAAACCTTTCTCCTCCCAGGAGAAAGGAATGAAAAACAAAAGGACAGTTAGGAAAACATCTGTGTGTTTACAGAAAACCTTGTGAGAAACTTTATCACAAAAATTAAACATCAGAAGGCTGAAACTCAGGATGACAGGATGGTGTCTGTCAGAAGAAGGCTCTGTGCACACTTGGGATGTCCTGAACTCCTGGTGTGTCCTCCAGAGGCAGCTTCACCCTGCCCAGCCTGTCCCATCCCAGCTGGGCAGCTCCAAGCTTGTTCCCTCTGCATTCTGGGGGACAATCTGGGGTTCTGCTGCAGGGCTCCCACGCTGTGCTGGCCCTGCCTGTGAGGAGCAAGCACAGGACCAGGTGTCTCACTGAGCACCTCGAGGGATGCAACACGTGCCTGGGCAGGACTCTGCCCCTGTGCTCCTCAGAGAATGCTCTGAGCAGCCCCCAGCACCATTCTGGGTGCCACATGTGTGCATGAGTGACTAAAAATACCCATCTGTTCAAACGTGAGAGTGTGTCAGATGGCACCTCCAACTGGCATCTGAAAATCCAAAGCCAACAGTGCTGAAGGAGGGGGATTTGCCATCAGGAGAGAAGGGACTGAAGTCTGCTGCCTCGACTCCCACAGAGCCCAGGAAAGGCAAAATACACTTGAAAATACCTTTCCAAAGAGAGCAGTGCCTGTAGACGCAGCTCCTTGTTTTCCAAGGCTTGTCCTGAAGCTGAATGTTGTTTTTGAGATGCAAATTGCATTTAGCTTCCAGAGTAATTTAAATATATACATACTGCTGAAGAAAACATACAAAATGTTGCTTTTAAGGACGTCACAAATAAGCATTCACCACCTGGACGTGAGGTTGGACACATATGAACATGGAACTTTCACACAAGCAGGTGCTGATGTTCCCTGGGACAGGGACAGCACCCAGGGCACGGCTGGAGCTGGGCCAGGGCAGGCTCAGGCTGGAGCTCAGGGAAAGGTTCTTCCCCCAGAGGGTGCTGGCACTGCCCAGGCTCCCCAGGGAATGGGCACGGCCCCGAGGCTGCCAGAGCTCCAGGAGCGTTTGGACAGCGCTCCAGGGATGGACAGGGTGGGGCTGGTGGGATCTGGGCAGGGACAAGGGCTGGGCTGGCTGATCCTTGGGGGTCCTTCCAGCCCAGAGTGTTCTGTGATTCTCTGATTCTGTGGTTCTACAAATGCCCCACCCACAGTTCACCCTGGGCACTCAGACACCTCAGGGAGTCATTAATTCATTAATTATCCCTGAGCTGATGTTTGCTGAGAGCTGAGGCACCGGAGGACAGACCTGCACTTACACGGGGACTTGTGCTTGGTGACAACTTTGTCACCAGCTCCATTTGCTGGGACAAAGCTTTCCCCATGCCAGGCTGCCAGGGTGTCTCCTTTTGAGTGCCCAACCCAGTGATGGCAGGGGCAGTGCTGGACATGTCACCAGGACCTACCCCGGGGTGACATCTGCAGGGTCCAGCCCATCCTCGTGTAGGAACACCTGGAACACCCCTCAGTGATGGGAAACTGCGGCTGTTGTGGATTCCTGCCTTCCCATGGATGGCACAGGGCATTTGGGTGCCGCAGAGCTGTGTCCAGGGACCTGCTCTGAAGTCAAGACGTCCAGACCTCGCATTTGGGGACATTTGAGATGTTGGCATGAAGGTGTCACCATCCCCTGGGACAGGGACAGCTGCCCTGGGGTTTCTGTGTGCCCTGCGCACACCCACGGTGAGGAAGAGGAGCAGGAATGTGGGGAGCAGCCCGTGGGGTGGCTTCACCCGGCAGGAGGGCTGAACTCCCGTTCCCAGCAGATAAGATTGTGCTGCCCGGCGCTCCCGCCCCGATAACAGCCCCCGCCCTTTGGCTCTCTCCTTCCCGTCATTTTCACTGGAAAAAGGAGTTGTTCTTCCTCCCTCCCCCGAGGAGGGTGCCGAGGGCTCTGCTCTGCTGAGGGCTCTGCTGGTGCCCAGATCAGAGAGAGATCTCCATCTGTGTCCCCTGATGGGCTCCCAGTCCCAGGGGCTCTGCTTGTTCCACCCTTTCCTCACCTTCAGAGAGAAGTGGAGCTCAGTTCTGTGACCAAAAAATGGCACTGGGGATGAAACATTAAATTATTTCACTGGCAAATCCATGGAATCCCAGAATCCCAGACTGGCTTCGGTGGGAAGAGACCTTACAGATCATTCAATCCCACCCCTGCCATGGCAGGAACACCTTCCACTGTTCCAGGCTGTTCCCAGCCCCAGTGTCCAGCCTGTCCTGGGACACTGCCAGGGATCCAGGGGCAGCCACAGCTGCTCTGGGCACCCTGCACTGCTCCCTGCAGGTCCAGCGTGCTGCTGCTCCACCCTTCCTGGAGAGAAATAACTCAGCCACTGATGGACAAGGCACATTTTTAAAATCTCAGATACCAGCTGAAGGCAGAATTCCCTTTGAGGCTTTAGGGCCAGGGATATTTGGAAATGCCTTGGAGGTTGCTGTGTTTGGTGCCACTGAGGTCTCCCAGTTGTGGAATTGGAACAAGAGTCGGGGGCTCATCTCCAGAGTTTGAAATTACTCCTGCAAAGGGACCCACAGCCTGACAGTGCCCCAGATGTGCTCTGGTTTCTCTTCAGATGGTTCTGTGAAGCACCAGAGAGCTGCCAGCAGTCCACTCTCCTTGGGATGTGAGGGTGGCCCCATCCCTGGAGTGTCCCAGGCCAGGCTGGACAGGGCTGGGAGCAGCCTGGGACAGTGCCAGGTGTCCCTGCTATGGCAGGGCTGGGAGGGGATGGGATTTAAGGTCCCTTCCAACCCAAACCAGCCTGGGATTCTGTGATCCCAAGGAAAGCTCTCATTGCCATTAAAGCATGTCCTGTATCCAGAACTTTCCATGGCCATGCAAGGCCTGGCTGGGCTGATGGGAACAGACCCATTCCCTACTGGCCATGACCTGGGCATGGGCAGCTGTGGGGAGCCTCCTTTGTTTCCACTGGGCTCTCAGATAAGTAATCTCTCCCGAGACCTGATAAATACGATTTAAAATGAGGGAAAGAATTGAATATCTGCAAAGTTCAAAGGCTTTGCGTGGTACCTCAAAGGTGCTGCTCAGTTTGCTTTGAACCCAAATAGGAACCAAGAATGATCCCATGTTGATTATTTTGAGACTTTGTGTCTCCATCCACTGGCTCTGAGTGCCTGGAGTACTGAACTGACTTTAAATGAACAAATTGAGGTTGTAGGAGCAAAATTCTGCAAGAATTTGGGGCTCGAGGTCACTTTATTCTGCGCTGTGGTTTGATGAACTGACCCACACTGTCAGGATTATAGAACATCCCTGGAGGAAAAAAGCCATTCGAAATGAAGCATCAAAATATTATCACTGACAAAAAATGGGCAAATGGGCAAAATTCCACCCAGAGCAGCTGTGGCTGCCCCTGGGTCCCTGGCAGTGGCCAAGGCCAGGCTGGACACTGGGGCTGGGAGCAGCCTGGGACAGTGGGAGGTGTCCCTGCCATGGCAGGGGTGGCACTGGGTGAGCTTTAAGGTCCCTTCCCACCCAAACCATTCCATGGCTCTATGAATAGAGCCTAACTTTCCAGGAATTATTTCCTCTGAGATACCTTTGCCTCCCCTAGAAACATTTGCAACCTTAAATCTAAATTAAAGTGTAGATTTTTCATGGATTTACTGGGTTGTTTTCCCACTCAGGAGTTGAGAGGTGGAATAAGGGAATATGATTTTTGAAGAAAAATGCCTGAAGTTCCATTTTCACACCTTCATGGGCTGAAAAGAAGAGGTGACACCGTTCACATCCCCCAAAACAGAACTGTCCTTGTGGCTCAGATCAGGGCTCTGCCAGAGTCCAGACTGAGGGAGGACCTTTCCCACTTCTCCAAAGGCATCTTTTCCATCCTCTCCAGCATTCCCTTCACCTTCTTCTGTCTCAGAGTCAACCTCTCTGTGCTCAGCCTGCTGCTATTTTGGGGACAGTGTCCTGCCAGGCCAATTCCTCCCGTTCTGGCAGCATTTCTGCTCTTTTTGGGAAATCCAGGCCTCAAAGGCCATCTCTTCACTCCATAAATGAGTCTCTCCTTCTCTCTGGTTCTGTTTTGTTGGCCTTGTGCCCTGCACAGAGAATCACTCACTCTGCTTGTGCTGCCAGGGCCTCCCTGCCATCATCCATCACCTTCTGCTGCCCAGACACAGAACATCCAACACCACGAGTCCCAGGAACGCCCCAAACCCGCCCTGAGATGGCACCAAAGAGAACCCAGCATCCCCGCCAGCATCCCTGGCCTTTCCACACTCGCTGGCAGAAGGAGCAGCCCCAGGAGCCCCTGGTGTCCCCAGGGAGCTCCTCAGCTGACCAGCACGAGGTGGCAGCCCCAGACAGCACCGTGTCCCCTGTCCCTGCCCTGCTGCAGTCCTGTCACAGCAGCAGCAGTGTCTGCCAGAGGTGGGAGCAGGGGAGCTCAGGGCGAGGCTGGGGAGGTGGGCAGGGAGGAACAGCTCTGCCATGGAACTGCTGGGGAGGCAGATTTTGGGGCCCTGGTGACAGGAATTGGCCTTAATGGCCATGACCAACCTCACCTGGGGTGCACCCACACCTGAGGGTCCAGCCCTGCCCAGCCCAGCCCTGTCTGGCCATGGGGGACTCTTGTGGGTCACTTTTGGCCACCCACACCCGAGGTCCAGCCCAGCCCAGACCAGCCCAGCCTGACCAGCAGTGACCCCCATGGGAAGGTCACTTTTGGCCACCCACACCCGAGGGCTCAGCCCAGCCCTGCCTGGCCATGGGGGACCCTCATGGGTCATTTTTGGCCACCCACACTGGAGGGTCCAGCCCAGCCCAGCCCAGCCCTGCCTGGCCATGGGGGACCCTCATGGGTCACTTCTGGCCACCCCCACCGGAGGGTTCAGCCCAGCCCCAGGTGGCCATGAGTGACCTCTGTAGAAAGGTCACTTTTGGGCATTCTGGCAGTGCTGGGGCCCCAGCCTGGGCTCAGCCAGGACAGGCTCAGCCCATCCCAACCCATAAACAGCTCTGGCATCTCCTGCTCCATCCTCTTTTGTTGTCAATTAAACAAATTTGCCTTAAAAAACTCGCACTGCATTTAAAAACTAAAAAATATTCTGAGGAGGCAGAAAAACAGTTTTTCTGGCCTCATCTGTCTCATGTTATTTTGAATCTAATGAGGTTTACAGATGGATCTTCCTGTGACAGATGAAACTAAAGTGACTGAGAAACCAGGGCCAAAACACACGAGGAACAAATTCTGTCAGGCATTTCCAACATAAATTCTGTGTTTTCCATGGGTACCTGTTATCTTCGCTTAGGACAGGGGACAGATGAAATATGATTTATAAGGGCACTTTGACAGTGTCCCCTAATAAAGTTTGAAGGCAGGAGAGACTCTTTTAAGCTCTTTAGGATTCGAGTCTGCTGCTTCTCCATTTATAAACAGAACATAGAGCTGCCCCCACTCCCACTGAGGATTTGCTGGGTTATTTTGCTCATCCCAGGGTTTGTTGGTTCCTGTCAGCACTCAGATATAACCCTGAGAACATCCCTGTCCCTCTCCCTGTCCCTGTCCCTGTCCCTGTCCCTGTCCCTGTCCCTGTCCCTCTCCCTGTCCCTGTCCCTGTCCCTGTCCCTGTCCCTGTCCCTGCCCCTGTCCCATCCCTGCCCCTGTCCCTGTCCCTGCCCCTGCCCCTGTCCCTGTCCCTGTCCCTNTCCCTCTGCTCTCTGGAAGTGAAGCGTGCATCTACTGCAACTGCAGGGGTGCAGAAACATCAATCCCAGAATTGTAAAGGTTGGAAAAGACCTTAAAGGTCACGAAGTCCAACCACCAGCACAGCACCACCACCGTGGTCACCGTGTCCTCAAGTGCCACATCCACAGGTTTTTTGAACAGTTCCAGGGATGGTGACTCCACACTGCCCTGGAAAGCCCATTCCAATCTTTTACAGCCCTTTCCACGAAGAAATTTTTCATAATACCCAAACTGAACCTCCCATGGCACAACTTGAGGCCGTTTCCTCAATCTGTGACTAAACAATAATTTTTTACCCAGCCCAATGCACTCAGTGCCACATCCAGAAATTCCTTGGACACCTCCAGGGATGGGGACTCCAAAGCTCCTTGGGCAGCCCCTGCCAAGGCCTGAGCACCCTTTCCATGGGGAAATTCCTGCTGCTGTCCAAGCTGAGACTGCCCTGGCCCAGCCTGAGGCTGTTCCCTCTCCTCCTGTCCCTGTTCCCTGGGAGCAGAGCCCGACCCCCCCGGCTGTCCCCTCCTGGCAGGAGCTGTGCAGAGCCACAAGGGCCCCCCTGAGCCTCCTTTGCTCCAGGCAAAGGATCCTTGCAGAGCTCAGCTCGGGGCTGGAGCTGCTGGCAGAGCAGGAGTTGGAGGGAACAATCTGTTCCATCTGCATCTGTCGGAGCGGAGCGCTTTGATCATCACTTGTGGTTCTTGGGAACTGGGTCTGGCCCGGTTGTTCCCTCTGAGCTCTGCAGCCAAATAATTCACCCTGCTGCAATATTGACTGGCACTCACTCCTCCGTCCTGATTTCTAGGAAATCATTTGTTATTCATAACGACTTGATGATTATTGGGAGTGAGATGGTGTTCTCTGGAGAAAGGTGCCAGATTTCAACACTGCCAGAACTGTTCTCCTTCCTGCAGGGATTTGGATGTCAAACTGTCAGAAATCCTGTTTCACTCCAATGTATGAGAGGCAGATCTTCTTACCCACATGTTCAGAGGGACCCTTGTCCCAGTAACTGGATCACGCCACAGCTCTGCTCCGGAGCAGTCAAACACCCAGATGAAAGTTGGAATAATTTTAGCACCAGAGATTTGGCTTTGACGTTGATAAAAGCTAAAGGTTGCTGTTAAGCAGAGTTATCTGACTCAGAAAGCAGCAAGGAACCCACACTGTGGATGTGGAACAAGTCTGCCTTGTTCCTCTCTGCCTTAATCCCCTTTAATGGGAATTAAACCAAAAAAAGCAAGGATTTTTTTATTTTTGGGGAGGGGGTGATGTCTTTCCTGTGATAAATGGGCAGAAAAAAACGTGTCAGCTCTTGGACACCCAGGCTTCTTTCACGTCTGCTTCCGTGTCTGAAAGTTTGTCTGAATTTTCTCCTGCTGCTTTTGGTCTAATTGAAGATTTTATCTGTCCTGACAAACCTTGCCTATCTTGTACTCTTTCGCCTCCTTATCTGTAGAATAACTTGCATTTAACAAGAACAAGAAACACGGGCATCCATACCTGGCATTCCTAAGAATAATAATGGCGCTTTCTAGACAAATACATTTTTGGATAAAGGGCTTTGCTTGGCCAAAGTCTGGTTCTCTAGACAAGACCAGCAAACCTTCTGTGGTGGCTTTGTGAAAACATCATTAATCAGCAGAGATTAGCAGTCAGCAAATTCCTTGTTCAGATAGAAACTCTGGGCTGTGAATGTGCCCGTTCAGGGCTGGGGGGGCTCGTCGTGACAGGGCTGTGCCTCAGCACCTCCTCCTGCCTCTTTCTAGAGCTCAGCAGCTGCTCGGAACCAGGATTAAACCCCAATTAGAGCCCGTGTAAAATCCCCCTTATTTATCTCAATAATGTGTAATAGGCTCAGCTGGGATTGCTTTGTTTGTCTGGGCTCTTTGTTTTCATATCATCCCCTTTAAAATCCATCTAAATCCATTTCCAACAAAGCGCCTCTGTCTGAGTCGGTGCTGGGGGACAGGGCAGGGCTCTGCTCAGCCCTGGGTGACAGGAATTCCTGCTCAGGTTGGGTTTGGGGCCGTGCTGGGCTCATCCCCAGCAGGGGGGAGATGCTCTGCAGGGGGACGTGTGGAGGGGACCTGTAGGAATGTGCCTCTTGTTGAACAGGGTGACCAAATTACAAGAGAATTTCCAAATACTCTTTGTCTGCCAAGTAAGGCAAAGCCCCCAGAAAGTTCTGTCCAAATTTGGCACAGGGACACCTCATAGGACCTTTTGGACTTCACCTCAAACCCGGGGCTGTTGGATTGGACCAAGGCCAAGAGGTCCCCGCCTAAGCCATTGGGTAGAAAAGGGACAGAACAAAAGATTTAATTGCCTTTTTGTCATGTCTTAGCAGGGCAAGGACCTCTTGCACCTGGCATGGCTTTTCTCTGCAAAGAGNGTGGAGGTGGCACTTTGGGATCTGGTTCAGTTGGGATTCAGTCAAACATTGGATCTTGGAGTTCTTTTCCAATCTTAACGTCCCTGCAATTTTTNACCGCCACAAGAGCCATTCTGCTCATTTTCAGCCGTCCGGGTCGCTGGGCTGTCCCGGGTATGAGGGGATGGCTGAGAGCTCATCAGACCTGGCTCGAGGGGACACTTTTCAGGGACCTGGCTTTGGGTCAGCCTGGTTGGTCTGGGTGGCACAAACGCAGCTCTGCCAGCCTGAGAAGTGGCCTGGGAGCTGGCAAGGAGCCCTCAAAGCTGCCTGCTCACCTCAGTATGGAAAGGGCTGTCAGGCATGGGGACAGGCTGCCAGGGCACAGGGGAGCACCCAGCCCTGCAGGGGCTTAAGAACCATGGATGTGGCACCTGGGGACATGGGTCAGTGGTGGAATCTGGGGATTTGGGTTAGTGGTGGCACCTGGGGATGTGGGTCAGGGTGACACCTGGGGACATGGGTCAGTGGTGACACCTGGGGATGTGTGTCAGGGGTGGCACTTGGGGACGGGGGTCAGCGGTAGCCTTGGCAATTCTGGGGGAATGGTTGGACTGGATGATCCTAAAGGTCTTTTCTAGGATTCTGGGATTGTTGTCTCCAGAAGGGGAACCCAAAATCTTGACTCATTCAGCAGAACAAAGACCAAATCTCGTGTAAATAAACCAGGAGGTAGAAGATCAGGAAGGTTTGAAAAGTGATCAAACTTGAGGGCAGCAGTGATGCAAGATGAGTCCAAACAGCTTGGAAATTCCAAGGAGATTTCCTTCCCTCGGGTGGTGAGGAGGTGGGGCAGGAGGTGAGGGACCCACCTCATTCTGAGCCAGAGCAAAGGATCCTGGAAAGAGAGGACCCAGAAGAGCTGAGCAGGTCCTGGGGCCTGGAGACCTCCCGGAAGAGGGGGCAATGTCCATGTGGAGAGGTGATTTGCTGTGGTGAAGCTGTGGTGGTGGCTCTGTGCAGATCAGGGTGGTGAGAAATGGGACACGGAAAGGGTCAGGACTGGCACAGGCTGCCAGGGCAGTGCTGGAGTCACCAGCCCTGCAAGTGTTAAAAAAAAAAAAAAGTGGAGGTGGCACTTTGGGATCTGGTTCAGTTGGGATTCAGTCAAACATTGGATCTTGGAGTTCTTTTCCAATCTTAACGTCCCTGCAATTTTTTGAAAGCCAAATTATTTGGATTTGGATATCCCTGCTTTCCCTTCTTGTCTTTTTAACTCCCCACCATGCAGATTTATAGTGTGGAAACAGCAGAGCTCAGCTCTCCACACCCCCACAGGTGAGAACAGAAATGCAGAAGAACAGAAATTCCTCGCAAAAGATTTCTCTTTTTTGCTACCTACTGAAACAGGGATTTAATTCAGCAACACCAGCACAGATGAGAACAGAAATGCAGAAAAGCAGAAGTTCCTTACAAGAGATTTCTCTTTTTTCCAGCCCACTGAAACAGGGATTTAATTCAGCAACACCACCACAGGTGAGAACAGAAACACAGAAGTTTCTAACAAGTTATTTATCCCTTTTCCAGCCCACTGAAACAGGGATTTAACCCAGAACATCCCTGCACCTACACTGGAGGTGGAGAAACCTCTCCAGGACCTCCCAAAGCCGTGAGCTGGCTCAGAGATTTCCTTCTCACACCTCCCAGTCCAGCCAGGAGTGGGAATGTCTCAGGGCCCCAGACTGATGGCAGGAAAGAGGGGGTTTTAGGGAAATTAAATGCTAAATCGATTACATAGGCTTAGCTGCTTTCCTAGGGCTAAACATGGAAAGAGAAGAAACAGAGTGGTTTTAATGACTTAACTGAGCAAACATAACAAGAAAGTGATGAAATGTGAGAAAGATAAGACAGAATAAATAAAGAGAGCGAACAGGAGCTTGCTGTGCACGAGCAGCTCTGCACCAGGGAGGAACCCATTACTCATCCTGTCACAGGTACAGCAGGGTCTTGGGGCCCATCACAGAACACTCAGGGGTTTGTTCTGCCAGTCGTGGAGAAGAAAGAAAAAAAAATTGCACAATCCTGAATAAAAATGTCTAAAAGAAAGTGAACGGGACTCTCTTCTCTTTGGATGTAAAAAGAGCGTGGGGTTGGCAGCTCAATTTGGGTCTCTAACTTCACAAATAGTGATAAAATAATAAAAAAAGACTCAGTCCTGTTTTCTGAGGTCCACTGACAGCAGAGCAGTCCATGGAGGAGGAGAAGAGGAGGTTTTTCCTTGGAAACCCAGAGGGGCAGTGGGGGTCTGTTGTCCCACGTCTCAGGGGTCACCAATTGTTGCTGCTGGAGTCCTGTCGGGGGTGAATCAAGACTCTTGACTCCAATATCAGAAGGTTTATATTATTTATTAAAATGACTCCATTGTTCAGAAGGATTTGGGCTATTTCTGCCCAGGTACAGAGCTAACATCTTGCTTCTTCCAGCTCCATACCCAAACTCTGGAATGCCAGAAAATGTTTATAAAGTCAGAGAGAGCAATTCTTTCTATCATAGGTTGGGAAAAGAAAACCACATCTCCCATATCGGGAGACAGGCAAAGGAATGCGTTTTGTCCTTGAAACACACACACAAAGATTTGAAATCTGCAGAGAAAAAGAGCTTTCCCATGGAAGAAAAAACTCAGCAAGTTTGCATCCAAGAAACTTATAAAATGTCCAATGACATCGGTCAAGTAGGTCACTGGGAATTCCTGATTTTCAGTTCCTTATCACAGGAGTGTTCCCCCTCAGCAGGGACACAGACATGATGACATCTTCATTTTCTTTATTCCCCATCACAGGAGGATGGAGAAGCCAGGCCAGAGCAAAGGGCTGTGCCTGAGGCACTGCTCCAGAGCCCAGGGGATTCCAATCCCCTTCCAGGGCTCTGTTTTACAGCTGCTGAGGGACCCTCTGTGTTCACAGCTCTGCAGCAGAAAATCACCTCTCACTTAGCTCCTGGCAATTCGTGATTGAAAGTGTTTGAGACACAGGCAATTGCTGCAGAAACTGAACTTTGAATATTCCTGCTTATGTGGTTCCTATCCAAGATTAAAGTTCAAAAAGGCAGAGAAAAGCACAGGGCAAAAAGGAGGGGCTTTTTCAGATCTTCATCCACAGCAGGGAATGACACAGATTCACCAGAGCTCTGCTCTCCCTGTGCCATGGGGAATTTCAGCATGACAGGAGTTATGGGAAGGTCACTGTGGAGATTTACCCTTCCAAAAGCTCGAAGTGGAGAAGGAAACCAGGGAAATTCATGTTGAGGAAAACCAGTTCTGCCTTTCCTTGAAGAGTGGACAGCAGGCACAGGCCTCATTTGGGGAAGGGAGATGATTTTCCCTAAAAAATAAAGACAATCAGAACTGTATTGTTCTATTTTTACACTTTCAAATCTATAAATGAGAGGGGGGAAGGGAAGAGAAGGAAGAGAAGGGAAGGAAGGGAGGGAGGGAAGGAGGGAGGGAGGAAGGAAGGAAGGAAGGAAGGAAGGACCAAGATACAAACTTGTCTGTACAGCATGGAAGGACAGTGTAAGGCTTTTGCTTCCAAGATGAAAAAGCAAGCAGCAGACCTGACAGTGACTGCATAACATGAGGAGATGGCAGGTAAGGCTTTGCCTTTCTCGAATTTATCTGGCCACGGTCCTTTGGCTGACAAAGCCCTTCTCTGATTACTACCCAGCCAGTCTCCAATCTGGCACCAGAGAAGTACAGCTGCAAAATCTGTAAAGAGCTCATTCACAGCAAATACCACCTAGATAGGCCAAAACNAAAGGAAAGGAAAGGAAAGGAAAGGAAAGGAAAGGAAAGGAAAGGAAAGGAAAGGAAAGGAAAGGAAAGGAAAGGAAAGGAAGAAAAGGAAGGAGGATCTCCCAGCAGAGGAAGAAAGGAAAACTCTACAACCAAAGAAAAAAACACTGTGGGATGTCCAAGTGGCAATGGGAAGAGAGAAGGGAATGAGGAAGGGGACATAGACAAGTCATGGGAATTTTAGGAACTTTACAACCACTTCCTTAAAGGCTTTTACCCATGGAGTGAGGTCCATCAACGCAGGGACTGTGGCTGATGGAAGGAAACTGCTCAGTGGGGGATGTTGCTCCCAAGGGATCACTGGAGTGCTCTGAAAGTGACAATTGCAGTGCCCAGGGAAGGGGGCTGTTGGTAACAAAGGTTCTGATGTGGCCTGAAGATCTTATTGAGACCCCACTACAGACAAAACTTTCTTCACAGCCTCAGTCCCTGCTGCCAGACAAAGGAGTCTGCTCTTTAAAAACACATTTCAAAGCTGCTAAACAGTTTTGTGAGTGTCCTTACCACAGACCGACAAAGAAATTCTTCTCCGAGATGACTCCTGCTTTCTGAAGCTTCTGTTGTAGAGACAGGAACATTAAAACCAATGCTGTGATGGCCCCAGGGCCAAACCACAGCCAGACATGAAGAGCTCCTTGGAAAGATGCTGTGAGCAATCCTGGGAAGCAGAGATGTGCTAACCCTGGTTTAGGAGCACTGAAAACAGCACAAGTGATGGCTGATCCAAAGTGACCCCTGTGCCAGGGGAATTGAACTCATTCCTGGGCAGATGCTCCTGAGAAACTGCAGCAGGGCTTGGAGGGCTGGAGGTACTGAAATATATCCAGATTTCCTAAAGGTAGCACTGCAGAAGTGCTGGACAACCCCAGGATAAAGGAGGAACACCCCCAGGTGTGTGAATTACTAGGAAACAAAAGGAGGAGAAAAAAATCCTGATTCCTTTTTACCCCAAAGGTCCTGAGGGAACTCAGGTTTTGATGCTCATCTCTGTCAGGCACCCAAACTCTCTCACAGAGGAGTCCTTGCTGTTCTGAGTTCTGATTCCATTTACAGTCCTGGTTCTGCTGGGAGTCCTGGGACATCTCCTTTCCTCCCCACAGGGGACAAGGCAGGTCAGGAGTTATGACAGATCTAACCAACTTCATCGGAGGATTGTGTTCGCGAACCTTTCCATGGTTTCCTTCAGCGCAGTTATTTATGTGTACAAACTCCTGAGAGAAATGGGTCAGCCTGATGGCCCAGCTCGCCCAGGGCTCTGTCTCTGGAGCAGCAGTGGCGTTGCTATTTCAGGAGAGCACAGAGCTGCTTCCTGCTCTCCCATTTCTGCCCATTCCCCTCTGTGCACCCAGTGCCTTTCACTGCTGCAGCAGAAACACCTGACAGACATCCCTGCCCTGTCCCTTTAAATGTGTGTTTAGGGGCTTGCAGCGCAGGAATAAATCTGATAAATAAATCTAATTCTTTTCTGAGCCTGCTGTCAGCAGCTCCTGCACAGCCTGGAGTGGCAGTGACACCAATTTGATCCCCAGCAGGACAAGAATTGCTGTCTGAGTGAGCACCAATCCTCTGCCACTTCCACACCCCTTCTCCTGGAGGGTTTGGTCAACAACCCACATAAAACATTGCTGTGAATCTCCACAGAGCTGAGCCTAGGACTGGAAACCTAAAAAAACCCCATCTCCTCTTCACTTGTGATTGTGCAGTACCACCCAACAGGATGCTCTGACTTCCAGAAGGTTGGGAGTGATGCCATGGGGGCTATTTCTGGGGAAGGAATGCATTTTTCCATGCATTCATTGGAAATTCTGTTGCTGTGTGGCTGCAGTTTGAGATCTGGCTTTCTCTGCTGGCATTGATGTCTCGTGGTGAGCATCTGCATCTGCCTGGCTGCTAGAAACACGGGAGAGAGATCTCCCAGGAAATACAGCTTAGGGGAGCACAGGATTGCTCCTCAAAAAGTTGATTTTGTCACTAATCAGAGCCAGCAGGATGCCACACCTGAGTCCTTTTGACTGGCAGCAGCAGGGAACAGCCAGGGCTAGGCCTGGCCCACATGGGAATGCCAAGGTAGCCAGGAATTGCCCTTCTGCTCCTGGTGGGGCCTTGGACTGGCTCCCTAGAACAGAGGCTGGACAGAGTTAAGAGAATAAAGTGGGTTTTTATTAAAGGCCTTCAATAGATACACCCTGGGCAGCCAAAGCCTCCCAGAGGCCACACCCAAGATGGACCATGGTCATGAGCTTTTCAGACAATTATAAGTTTGGTCTATTTGCATATCAGGGGTTAATTCTCCAATTACAGCTTCAGGTAATGAAGTCAGATACCCCCAGTTTGCTCCCCCCAATTCACTTTTGTTTATTCTTTTTGGGGCCTGAGGCTGTGGGGTGTCCTTGGATCTCAGGCCTGGAGGGATTGTTCTGTCTGACCACAATGTGAAGGCAGTAACTAACACTCTGTATGGAGTTCAGAGTTATGCACTAATGCACTACGGGATCTGAAAAATATAAAAGCTAAAATCCTAAGGCATCAGTGGGGCAGTCCAAATCAGCCCCTCTGCTCCTGGGACAGCCCAGGACAGCTCCTGTGCTCCTGCCACCCCCTGCCAGTCTCTGCAGGTTGGTGATGTCACCCTGGCCCAAGACAAGCAGCTCAAGGCAGGCTGATGCCGTCAGTAGGATGAGCTGGTTATTTCCTGTGAAATAATCCTAAATCCTGGCTGTATTTACCAAAGGGGGGGGGGGTGTCCAAGTGGCACAGGACTGCCCCAGGGAGAGCCCAGCAGGTGAGGATGACAAGGTGGCTCCTGCCACGTGTCACAGCTGCTGTGTCTGGGACTGTCCTTGGGCTCTGTGGGGCGGAGGAGCTAAGGAGCAATCCTTCTGTTTGACCTGGCATCCAAGTCCTGCTGAATCTGTGACTCCAAATAAATCAAAGAACTTTTCTGTAGAGGAATAACCTTTCCACCTCCTAGGGTGGATCCAGCCCAACCCCACTCCCACTGAGGCCGAGGGGAGGTTTGAAAAGAGCCAGAGGATTTCTTTAGCCTGAGCCCTGAGTAAGGCTCCTGCAGGCCTTGAGTCACTGCTGCCACATTGCCATTATTACTATTATTAATTACTATTATTATTATCCTACTTTTATCACTTATAGGAATCCACCAGCAAGTCATGGGGTGGAACTCCCAGCCAGGAATGAGCCTCTGGCCCCTGAGCAAGGCTGGGTTTGTCAGCTGTGCTTCCCTTTGGCTGTGTGAGTTCATGGAGAGCTGCCTGGCTCCTGAGGGAGGCAAGAACAGGCCGTGTCTCCAGCCCAGTGCTGGTCATGCTATCCAATTACCCGGTAATTCATCTGGGAATTACTCGGTAATTGGGAAGTTAATTACCAGGTAACCTGCGCCGACCTGCCCCAGATTCTGCCTGGGCAGTGTTTGCATGACATTGGCTGGGTAATTACAGAGCAGGTCGCTGGCTGGGGGAGCTCCGGAAAATAAAGGGATGCCTGAAGTGTGACTAAGAGGAATGCGGAGTTAAAGCTCACAGGAATATTGGATGTGTCATCTGCCTTGACTCCTGGCCAAATCCAAACCACTCCACTCTGCCCTCTGAACCTGCCAGAGTGAAAACCACGTTTCTTTCACCTGCCCTTAAGCAGAATTTCTCTGTGGGGCTGTTGGTGGAGGGAATCACCCACCCCTCATCACCAGGGAGGGACGTGTCCGCACCTCCCCACCCCAGACAGAAACACCCCAGCTCCTGCCGGGCTTCAGCTGCAGCCCCGGTGCCAGTCTGGAAATCCCCTCACGGCTTCACACCTCACCTGATCAGCATCTTTGGTCCAGCAGAATCGCTGAGGGTGGAAAAGACCTCCAAGATCACCGAGCCCAACCTTGGACCGATCCCCCCTTGCCCACTGAGCCATGGCATCAAGTGCCACCTCTGCTTGGACACTTCCAGGGTGGTGACCCCAGCACTGCCCTGGGCAGCCCCTTCCAGTGCCTGACCTCCCCTCCAGTGAAGATCTTCCTGCTGCTTGCTGGAACCTCCAGCAGAGACTTCTGTGAGTGTGCACTCCCCAAACCTCCTCAGAATCACAGAATCCTGGAATGGTTTGGGTTGGAAGGGACCTTAAATCCCATCCAGTGCCACCCCTGCCATGGCAGGGACACCTCCCACTGTCCCAGGCTGCTCCCAGCCCCAATGTCCAGCCTGGCCTTGGCCACTGCTAGGGATCCAGGGGCAGCCACAGCTGCTCTGGGCGATGCTGGTAAAACCTGCAGAGATTTGGTGCTGGTGTGCTGGGAAATCGAGTAACACAGGCAGCAGCTGAACTGACTCCTGGCCTCCCTGTGCTCTTTGCCAGTCCAGATTTATCTGTGGCCTTTTCTGGGCCAGCTTTGACCAATCTGAGGCAGGGACCAGCACAGGGAGGTCCTTGCTCATGCAAGAGCTTATCTGACATTAACAAACTCAATTTAATACACAGAAACACATTATCTAAATTTAACAGCCCCAACCATGAAGACTTACAGACTTTTCTTTTTATGAAAGGGAGGCTATAAAATTATTTGCAACAAATAAATACAGTCAGGCCTTATCTGGGTGCTGATTCAGAAAGGCTGCTGTAGTCACGATGACTTTGAGAAACAGCTTGGATGTGATAATTCTCCTGAGTCAGCCTCTGCTCTGGGACCATGCAGAGCAGCGCACAATTACCACCATTTCAGAGGTGAACTTCAGGAGAAAGCTGTGCTGGTTCAGCTCTGCCAGGCCAGCTGGTGCGACCCCACCTCTCGCCCAGGAAGGGCCATGGGTCAGGGATGGTTCCTTCTGTGAGAAATGAGACTCACTTTCAAAAAATGTAAAAAGATTTATTAACGCCTTATCAAAAATTACAACAGAAGTCTGAATAGAGAAAATAAACACGGTGCTGGGAGCAAAGGGTTTGTCCCACCACGTGCTCATCCACACCATGGATGTTCTGCTTTTAACCCTTTGGGCCCTCCCAAAGTTCTGTCCATCGCCTCCTTCTCGCTGTCCATGGTGGGGATCAGTGCCTGACATCTGGATTGGGGGCCAGCTGTTGCCATAGTAACGAGCCCACCCTCCCAAATGCCCCAAACTGCCCCGGCCATCCCGTGAGAACAATGCAAAAGGGGGAAACATAACTATAAATCTATAAAACTTAGCATATACAGAATATTTGCCCTCTAATTGTGAGAGTCAACCATTGCATTGCTCATTTCTCACACTTCAATCCCACAGGAGCAGCTGGAGGTGCTGAACTCGGGTGGATGTTTGGATCCTCATGGAGTCAGGATGACAGCAGGACACCCCAGTGAAATAAATAGGGCCAGGAGGAATTCTCCTTTGAAAGGATTTATTGAGGATCAGCTCTCTCAGGTGGAAGCTCGGGGTGCGCTGCCGCCGCTGCTCCCGATGGTCGATGAACAGGAGGAGGAGTTTGCAGAGCTGTCACTGCTGGCAGGGCTGGGGTCTCTGTCCTCACGGTACCCTCAGGAGCCCTGTGCTGGCTCGGTGCNGGAACATGAACAGGTGTTTAACAAGAGCAGGTAGGGATACAAACAGGTAAGAGATGAACAGGAATGCAACAGAAACCTTCAATTTTATCCATAACACCCAAGCCCTTGGGGGAACGTGCTCCAAGGAGTTTATGACCCCTTTGGAAGGGCAGTGACCACCAGTGAGGCACCTGGGGGGCACCAGCGTGGTCAGGGCCAGTTGGGTGATGGGGACAAGCCACTGCCCTCTCCACCTCCTGCATCTCCAGGAGGGAGCAGGGAGCTGCAGGGCCCCACCAGTGTCAGTGTCCAGCACAACCCGGTGGGAGCTGGGAACTCCAGGCCTGGCCATGCGATAAATGAGTATTGAACAGCTGACTCTCAAAATTTGAGGGGAAATATTATGTAAGAGAAGTTTTATAGATATGTTTCTTTTTTTTTCCTTTTGTTCCTGCAGGATGGCCTGGGCAGTTTGGGGCATTTGGGAGCATCAACTCGTTACTATGGCAACAGCTGGCCCCCAATCCAGATGTCAGGCACTGATCCCCACCATGGACAGCGAGAAGGAGGCGATGGACAGAACTTTGGGAGGGCCCAAAGGGTTAAAAGGCAGAACACCCATGGTGTGGATGAGCACATGGTGGGACAAACCCTTTGTTCCCAGCACCATGTTCATTTTCTCTATTCAGTCTTCTGTTGTAACTTTTGATAAGGTTTTTAATAAACCTTTTAAAAATTTAAAAAGTGAGGATCCTTTCTCACAGCCATGACAGGAAAAACACAGCGGAGGAGCCAGAAAGAGACCAAGGATGGGCACTGCAGAAGCAAAGCCTCCAGGTTTTCAGGCCTTGCTCTACTCTGCGTGTTTGTGTGTGTCTCTTCTCTTCACTTGGGGGTTTTCTGCTTTATTAAAAATAAATATATATAATTTTATGTTTTACAGTCATAGATAAAATCCTCAAGATCTCTAGTGGTCATTAGCTCTCACCACACGTTGTTTCCACTGCCCCCTAAACCACCAAAGCTGCAAATGCTGCAGTGCCAAACTTTTCTTCAGTGGCCCCATAGCCCTCAGAACTCAGTGTCACTACTGTACAATCTTTTCAAAACAAATTAAAGATTAATTCAGTGACATCTGAGTAAGTTTGTAAACCAAGTATTTCCCTGGGGACCATTGATCAACTTCCTTTTAGTCCAGACGTTTATTTTGTGTGTTTTACGTTTTCCTCATTCTCATTAGCAATTTTTTTCTCCCTTAGAATTCCACCCCTTGAATAATCCTTGAGCGGTCCTGAGCAAAAGGTATGAGTGGAAACAGAAATAAACCCCCAAACACCCTAAGTGTTGAACTGACTCTGTTTTCATGTAGTGGACAGGGGAAAAATCATAGTTATGATTTTTGGATGTGAATATGTGAATATGTGAATTTGGATGTGAATATTTTTATAAATATGTGCAGTGGGGAACCAATTCTGAAAGCAGAGCCAGCCACAACGAGGAATTTTCCACCGCTTATTTTGAATGAATGATTTTTTTGTTTTGTTTTGTTGGAAATCTGTCATGGAATTTCTTCATCCAATGCCCTGAATCTGAGATTTTCCTGTTATTGTCCCTTATCTCAATCCCAGAAGTATGAAACGAAATATAAATATCTGAAACAGACAGGGTTGTTTTTTTTTTTTCATTCTTTACCTTGAAAATGTTTCAGCTTGGCATTTCAGGGAGGCCAGGAGGTTTTCCTGGCAGTGCCCCTGGCTCATTTGCCAAAGGCATCCTGTGAGGCTCCAGGCTGGCAAGAGGGGACTCAGTGTACCTGGATAAAACACATTTGCTCAGCCCTTTAAAGCCATGTGACATCCTCAACCCTCTCCTTTCCCCTTCACCTTTTCTCTGATTTCCCAGAGTACATTTAACAAATCCTTGGGAGGGCTGTTTTGGAGAGAATTTGCTGTTTCTGGAAACATCAACAAGAGCAGAAACCACTGGATTTGAGGCAGCAAAGTGAGAGCAGCCTTGAGGGACACAAGGACTTTGTCCTCTGGAGAGAGCCCTGGAAGGTGGGAGAGACCTCTGAGCCCCCCCTTCAAAAGCTTTGTTTGTCCTTTAGGATGGGACCAACTGGCCCTAAATCACAGAATCATGGAATGGTTTGGGTTGCAAGGGACCTTAAAGCTCATCTCATTCCAACCCAACCCATGAGCAGGGACATCTCCCACTGTCCCAGGTTGTTCCCAGCCCTGTCCAGCCTGGCCTTGGGCACTTCCAGGGATCCGGGGGCAGCCACAGCTGCTCTGGGCACCTGTGCCAGGGCCTGCCCACCCTCACAGCAAAGAACTTCCTCCTTCTTAATTCTAATCTAATCTAATCTAATCTAATCTAATCTAATCTAATCTAATCTCTGATCTTCCTCCTCGCATCTCATTTTGAAGTACTTTATTTTAGTTTGACTCCATTTCCCCTTTTCCTGTCAAATCCATCGCACTCAGCAGAAGTTGTCCAGCGTTAATCATCACAATGCCCTTGCCCTCAGGGTGTGGCCAAGACACTTCTAATACCGATTTATTGGCGTTTGAGAACGGCAAATCCTTCTCAAAACTCCTCCCTGGGAGGGTGGGGAGGGGCTGGGCTGGAATTCCCAGAGCAGCTGTGGCTGCCCCTGGATCCCTGGCAGTGCCCAAGGCCAGGCTGGACATTGGGGCTGGAGCAGCCTGGGGCAGTGGGAGGTGTCCCTGGGGGTGGAACTGGGTGATCTTTAAAGTTCTTTTCAGTCCAAACCATTCTGTGAGTTTTGAGTTTTCCTGGAGCAGCTGAACTTGCTCCTGGCCAGGATCTTCAGCTGGAGGTGAGGTGCTCAGTGAGACACTGCCCCTCCTGAGGGCTTCTCTGGGGGTGGAATTTGCTCTTGTGTTTGATTTCTGCCCAGGCTGCTCTGCTGGTCCAGCAGCTCCAGACTCCTGCTTGCTGAACGCCCTTTTGTACCTTTGTCCTCCTCTGGAAAGTTGTTCCTTCTTCCCACGGAGCCAGCCCCTCCTCAGGCATCCCCAGGCTGGGAATGCTGGTGCTCACCACGCTCTGGAGTGTTTTCTCAGCTCCATTCAGAGCTGAACAATGCCCAAGGCAGACATTTCGATCATCTGTGTTTGCAGATACCAGGAGACATTTTCCTGCCTGGGCTGGGGAGCCCTGGCTCCTTATCAGGCAAGCCCAGACATGGAAAAACAATCCCATCCCTGGTGCAGTTTCCTTGCTTTGGGAAGAAGACACCTTTGCAGCTGGCAAAGAGCCCACCCTGCATCCCAGGGGCCTGTGCAGAGCTGTCCTTGTCACTGAGGATGGTGACTTTTAGAATATTTCCCAAAAAAGAAATCTCATCCCAGGCATCCTGGCATGGTGCTTCCAAGCAGGATTTTCTGATAATTGCCAGCCACATCTTCGCTCAGCTCCTCTTCATTTACATGCAGCATTTGCTCAAGTAGTTTCTGCTAAAGTTAATGATGCTTTTTGCCTTAATTAAAACCTAAATGAGGACTTCAACTGGTCTTGTTGTGGTTAATCTCTACATGGCACTGTGACTTTGTGGGATGCTTGGCAGGGAAGCTGCAAAATCCTGCTGGGAATGAGTGCATTGATGCAACACTGGGAAGAGGAGGGGACAGGAGGACAAAATATAGATTGGGGGAAACTTTTCAAGTTTCTGGGAGCACCTGCATGCTAAGGTGAATGCAAGGTGAATCCTGAATTACTCCTGAGGGATCCATGTGGAAGGTTTGGGTGGAGCTGGTCAGAGTCTGTCCTGCTTTGGGATATATCTGCCCCACTGGGATAAGCACAGGCATCTGTTTGGGTTCCAGAAGACAGGAATAGCAGGTTCCTCCAGCTGGGGCTGTCCATGGCTTCTTGTCCTGGAAGAATTCCTCCCATCCAGCTGGAGTTCCTGTGGGCCAGGGCTGTCCCCATGGCATGAGATGTGGGGCTGGAAAGCACTGGGAAACGTGGCCATGGAGCCAGGCTGTCCTTTGGTCAGGGAGCTTGGTGAGAGCCCAGCTGAGCCCACCCCAGCTGGCAGGACCGGGACTGGAAGTGGCACATGTGGCTCTTGCTGGCCAAATGACCAAAGCAAACCTCATGCAGACACTCCAGGGCTCGGTGCTGCCCCTGTCACCAAGGGCACTGGGGCTCCAGGGTGGGGACATTGCCTGGCTCAGGCAGGAGGGAGCCTGGCCAGGAGCAGAACATGCTTGGCTGGACCTCAAGCTCTCCCTTGGACCTGCCAGGACACTCTCTGAGCACTGACAGCACCCTGGAGTCAGCATCAGTCTTGGAAGTGCCTCCTGTCCTCCCTGGGAGCTGGTCTGGGCCATGAAGAGGTGTCCAAACCTTTAAAAAAGGTTTCCTTTGCTTCCCTGCACAGCTCTGATGTGGCACAGGATTAGTGCCTTCAGAAATGCTCTGTCAGAGCTGCAGGGCACCCCCCCAAACCAGCCACAGTCCGGACAGCTCAAGGAGTTTGTTTTATTGGCAGGAAAACCAGTCTCGTGTCACTGCAGCAGCTGGTCCCAGCATGAGCCTCATGGCCTGGGGTGAGCTTCACTCTGAATAAAAGGGAAAGGTTTAGATGGATAATGGGAAAAAATTGCTCAGGAAAGGGTTGTAAAGCATTGGCACAGGGTGCCCAGCGCAGTGGTGGAGTCACCATCCCTGGGAGTGTTCACAAAACATCTGGGTGTGGCACTTGAGGACACGGTAAATCTGATGGTGATTGGACTCGATGATTTTAGAGGGCTTTTCCAGCCCCAGTGATTCTGGGATTCTGTGGTTCTGGGACTCACCATGAAGGATTTATTCTTTCCACCTTCCTTGCCGGGCAGGTCCTGTCCCTTCCCGTGCCTCAGTTTCTCCAGCGGTGCACAAGGACGAGCCCCACAGCCGTGGTTGGTGCCTGCAGAAAGGGTCCTCGAGCCCTCCTCTGGGGCTTTGGTTGGTTCTCCTCCCCCACCACCTGAAACCAAAGGAATCTGGGCTGAATGGAAATATCTGCTCCATGGATAGGAGCAACCCCCAGTTCTTGTTGCAGCCCTGCAGGAGCAGCCTGGATTCTCATCTTCGCTTCCCTTCCTGGTGTCAAAGAAAGCAGGAAGGGCATAAAAAATATCAAAGTTAACACCAACAACAACAAATTAATGCCTGCTAAGTTTTTGTTGGGAAAACCTTGATTTTTCAGACTATAGCAGAACCCTGAATTCCCCAAATTTTCATGCAGATGTTAAAGACTGGGAGGTTTTGTCCAATCCCTGGGCCATCCCTGTGCCATCCCTGTGCCATCCCTGTCCAATCCCTGTGCCATCCCTGTGCCATCCCTGTGCCATCCCTGTGCCGTCCCTGTCCAATCCCTGTGCCATCCCTGTCCAATCCCTGTGCAATCCCTGTGCCATCCCTGTCCAATCCCTGTCCAATCCCTGTGCCATCCCTGTGCCATCCCTATACCAGCCCTGTGCCATCCCTGTGCCATCCCTGGGCCATCCCTGTGCCATCCCTGTGCCATCCCCATGCCAGCCCCGTGCCAGCCCTGCTGTGGTCTGGCAGACCGGGCAGGCATGGGAAATGAGGAATGGGCACGGCTAGCAGAGTGCTGTGCCAGAATCTGACAGAGAAACGTCTCCTGCTCATCCCCTTGCACAGCCAGGTCATGCCAAGGGAATTTCATGTGAGATATTGGGGAAAAATCCCACTGAAAAAGGGGCTAAGCACTGGCACGGGGCAGTGTGGAGCCACCATCTCTGGGAGTGCTCAGAAAACAGGTAAAGGTGGCTCAGTGGGCACAGGGGCAGTCAGTCAAAGATTGGACTCAGTCCTGGAGGTATTTCCCAGCCTTCAGCATTCAGTGGCTCCTGAGAGAGAGGAGAGGGATGTTCCTGCTTCCTGCTCCTCTCTCTGGCCACTGAGCATGGCCCAGCCACCCTCCAGCTCTGCAGGTCATGGCCAAACCCTGCTCAGGGACTGGCACTGTGCTGAGCTGTGTCACTGCTCCTCCTTAGCACCCGAAAAATCACCTGGTGGCCCTTCCCTGGCCTGGGAAAGCCAAACCCAGCTGCTCTGAGGGCTTTTCCTCCATCGTAAAAACTCCTGGGGATGAATGAAGATTCGGCAGAGCTCTGGCTCGGCAGCACTGATGGCGATGAGCCTTTTGCAAGGACAAGTGACAGCCGAGCTGTGACGGATGGCTCGGAGCAGCTCTGTGCTGGGGAGGGTGTGTGTGTGTGTGTGTGTGTGTGTGTCCCTGTGTGTGACCCGGGGGTCTGTCAGCCCTCTCCTCTGTCCTGACCCGCTGAAATGAGTCTGGAGTCTGCCCAAGGCACGCTCCAGCAATCGACAGGGAGGTGGGGGGTGGATGTGAAATCCCACCCCGGGGGCAGAGCTGCATCTCTGCTCTGGTACAATGGATAATTAACCAGAGGAGCTCGTTCCTGTGCTTCGTTATGGAGGCAAAGCACTCGGCTGAGCTCCAAATAATGATCAGGCAGAAGTGGGGAACGGAAAGTTCCCCCGAGCAGGAACATTTGTAGCTGCCAGTGCTTGGCGTGAAACAGCCCAGCTCTCTCCAGAAAATAGGAACTGTGACATATCCTTGCCCCAGGTGACACAGCACAGGTGGCTTCCCAGTCATAGGGACCAGCACCTGAACCTCCTGCACCACAGGAGGGCAGGGAGAGATGGGGATTTTGGGAAGCAACTCCCAGAGTAGCTCTGGCTGCCCCTGGATCCCTGCAAGTGTCCAAGGCCAGGCTGGACATTGGGGCTTGGAGCACCTGGGACAGAGGAAAATGTCCCTGCCATGGCAGGGGTGGCATTTAAGGTCCCTTCCAGCCCAAACCACTCCACGGCTCTGTGACTGTGATTCTCCAGATGTCAGGACTGTGCAGGAGAAGGACAGACTGCTCTGGGCAGAGGATGTGCACACAGAGCTAACCCAGTGTGCAAGAGAAGTGTGTCCATCCCACTAAAGCCAGGCTCAGCGAGGCAGGACCCACACTGAGCTCGGCAGGCGCTCTGGGAAAGCCTGAAAAATGAAAATATGCTGTGAGTGCCCTGTCCCTGCATCACTCCATGGAGATGCCTCTGCACCTCAAGGGATTCCACAGAATCAGAGGATCATAAAGGTTGGAAAAGAACTCTAGGATTGAGTCCCATGAACTGCCATGTCCCCAGCACAGACACTTCAGCTGAGGCCAACAAACCCCCAGTGATGTGTCACAAACAGAGACACACATGGAGCTGCCTTAACTGGGAGCTGCCACCCATCCTCAACAGCAGAATATTTAGGGAGTGGAAAAAACCCCTCAGTCCCCATCTGCAAGAAACAGTTGACAACTGCTGTTATCTCATTTTCCCCACAAATTCTATCGCTTTGAAACTGCTCAGGTGAGCACAGTTCACCCCTCTGCTTCAGAGCAGAAGGGATGTAAAGCACATAAATGGATTTCAGGCAGCCCCTGTGGCTTCTGCAGCAGAGTACCTACAGTTTTAGGATTGCAGGTACAGGTGTGAGGCTGTACAAAGATCAGGAAGAGTGAGTGTGGGAGGTATTGGTCCTTTTTAAAATTCCCATTCCACATCTGCCAGAGCTCCCAGGAGTGTTTGGACACCGCTCTCAGGGATGCACAGGGTGGGATTGTTGTGGGGCTGGGGGTTGGACTGGATGATCCTTGTGCGTTCTTCCAGCTCAGGATATTCCCTGATTTTATGATTCTACCATTATGAGACTTGAACAATCCCACAAATCCTCGGTGAAAATGTCCCTGTGGGCTGTGTGTCTGTGCACAACCCCTGGCAGTTCCTTTCCCCTCAGCAAGCAGCTGTGGCTGGTGGCTCAGCACCTCCTCTGCCCCACTTGGCAGGCTCCTGGTGCGTTCCTCGCTTTCCTTTTCAAAACCCTCCCTCACGTTTCCAAGTGAAATCTCTCTTAAGGAAACAATTGAGAATCGAGGCTGCGGTGCCAGAAATCACAGAGGCCTTGGAGCTGATGCTCAGGCAGGGAATGAGTATCCTCACTCCAGCCCTGCTTCTTGGGCATCACCTCCTGGAGGGCACCCAAAGTCCTCGTCACACGAGGCCAGAGGCACAGAGTGAGGCCAAGGCCGTTCCAAACATCAGCAGGGTCAGAGCAGGGCTGAGAGGAGCTGGCAGAGCAGGGATCCAGCACAGCAGCTCCAGAAGCTCATCAGCTTGGGAGAAGGAAGCCAGCAGGAAACACAGGGGAAAGGCCAAAAAATACAACTGTGCTGACTGGGAGGAAACTGCTTGGAAAGGAGAAATCCAGGTCTGGAGAACGTGCCCAGGGGCCTCCATGACTCTGGAGCTGCAGGAAGCACTGCCTTGGCCAAGCCCTCTGCCCCTGGAGAACCCAGCACAGCTCCTGTGTGAGCTCAGGGCTGGCTGGGAGCCGCTCCTGCCCCGGGCTGGGCTCTCTCCCTGCAGCAGCTCAGAGGTGGGGGCTGGCAGTGCCAGTGCCCAGCACCCCGAGATCCCACCCTGCTGCTGCATCAACGTGTCCTGGTGACAGCTGTGGGGACAGGAAAGGGACAAAGACCCAGGACAAGAGCACGTCCCTGTGCACCGCTGCTCCCCAGGCTGCGCTGGTCTCTGCAGAGAGCTCCAGCCCTGGGGTGGTGCTGGTCCCACCAACATTCCTGCTCTGCACTGCGGCTGTGGGGAGCCAGAGCTGGCACCGAGTGCGTGCACAACCTCTGGGTGCTGGAGGTGACACTTCACAGAGGCCAGGCTGCAAAACCTGACCTGGAAAACACGGGGAGAGCTCCTGGGGTGTCCAAGACCCAAAGGGAGGAGCGAGAGGAGTGGAGAGGAGAGGAGAGGAGAGGTTAGGTTCACTTGGAATCATCATCCAATACAAGGTCAATGTTTGTGGACCCAACAAGCATTTGCTTATTTAACACCCTGCAATCCATCAGGCAGGAGAGAAACAGGACTCAGAGTGGGTGGAACTGGGAATGGGGCCAAGCTGGAGCAGGCACAAGGCACACCTTTACATGGAGAGAGGAACTTCATGACTTTAGCTAAAACAATTATGGCCCTAGAATTTTGGAAAAGTGCTTTGATTTAAGCTCAGACATTGCCCAGGGAGCAGGAAGGACCTCGGGGCAGAAGTTCAGAAATTATTCCCCAGATCTTCATCATGACCTCAGCATGGAGGAGGAGAGCACACCCAGGGCAGTACCTGCGGGTCCTGTGGTATTTTCTTTTTTCCAGCCATGCTGGGACTCTGGATCCCCAGGAAAGTTCATGTCACTTACCTGGGACACACCGAGCCACTCATGATTTGGGAACCACTTTGGCTGTGTGAGAGAGGGAGGGAGGCAGCAGAGGCCACCAAACCCAGCACCAGCAGAGCCTGCAGAGCCCCAGCTCCCTGCCCAGCCTCCCCTGCCCCTTTTCTGAGCTGGCAGCTTCAGGAGCTCAGGCCCAACACTCCTGGAAGCGTTTCCCTGTGTGTGGGGACAGCAAGTCCCATTTCCCAGCACAGCAGCCAGATCCCCGTTAATGACAGGCACGTGTCAGGGTGGTGGCTCCCAGCCCTGCTGCTCTCCTCGCTCCAGGAACTCTCGTTTCTCTCTTCTGATGCCAGGACTCTTCAGCCCGTGCTCTCAGCCCTCTCGGTGCTGGTCCATCAATCAGGGAGCTCCGAGGCGGGCAGAGATTAAATCCTGACCCTTCCCCAAGGCAGCTGCTGCTGGCAGGGCTGGGAGCAGGGGCAGGTCCCAGGGGAGGACAAGGTCTGGGACCACGAGGGGTGTGGGACCTTGGGCAAACCCTCTGCGTGTCCTGCTCCTGTCTGTGGGAAGGTGCAGTGATTTCCTGTCACTGGGTTTCAGCGGTGACTGCCTGCGTGGGGGAGTCAAATCGGGAGGTTTGGATCCAAACTTCTTCTCCCAGATCTTGTGGAGAGCCTCCATGTTTCCCAAAGCACTGTCCATGACCAAGGAGCTCCACAGCCCCACAGGATCTTCCTCCTCCTCTGCAAGGCATGGAACAGAAATGACTTTGTTTTCTCGCCACATTTGAGCCTCGTTCCCCCTCAGTTTCCTGCTTGTTCAGACTGTTCCCTCTTTATCTCCCCAGACAATCTCCATTGCCTTTGTTTGGCTTCCAGAAAATCCCTGCTCTAACCAGGCAGGAGGAAAAGCAAATTCAGCGGCTTCCTCTGACAGAGGAGGAGTTTGGAGGAGGCACAGCCCAGGGCAAGGCAGCTCTGCGGTGTTTTGCTCACACCACGAGCCGCAGGAATGGGAAGTGCCCAAACGCACCTGTGCCGCATCCAGATTGTTCTGTGGGGTGGGAGGGGGGAATCAGACCCAGGAGAGGCTGCCTTGGCCGTGGGGAGGAGCAATGGAAACTTGTGGGGTTTTTAGAAGAATAATTTCTTTGATGGTTCTTCTGAGTGGCTCTGAGCAACCCCCAAAGACCCCCCCAGGTCACCCCAGGAGTTCCCATCCTCACCAGCCCCCTCGGGGTGGAAATCCAGGAGAGCCTGGGATCCCTCCTGGCTGCTGGCACCTCCTTTATTGGGGTGATGAATTCCCAGAGCTGTTTGGGCATTTCAGCCTGGAGCGAGGAGGGCTCTCCCAGACTGTGCCTGGGCATGGCTGGGGTAGCCCAGAGCAGGCAGCACGCCCAGAGCTGTGCCCTGCTCACCTGGGCTGAGCACAGGCACCTGTGTGCTGGTGCTGACACCTGCCAGTGACCTGTCTGCAAAACCTGACCTGGAAAACACAGGGAGCAGCTCTGGGCTGTCTGACAGGGGAGGGGAGTTTCAGGGAAGGGAAGTTTCAGGGAAGGCAAGGGGGAAGTTTGATGGAAGTTTCAGGGAAGGGAAGTTTGAGGGAAGTTTCAGGGAAGGGAAGGGNTCCTTCCCTGCTGCTCCAAGGTCTCACTGTCAAACTGCCCCTCACTCTCATCTTGTTTCCCCTTGTCCCTGACTCCCAGTGCTCTCCTCTTGTCCCTCCTCTCCAGGACAGCCCATCCTGTGACCCCTCAGCCCTCCTGGCCGGCCCATCTGGTCCCCCAGCAGCCCTTCATCCCTTCATCCATGGGAAGGGCTGAGTCAGCCGTGGGGAGGGGTCTCCAGGACTGGGAAGAGCAGCGGGCAGGATCTCCAGGATTGCCTCGCTGGAGGGCTGGCAGGAGCCTGGCGGGCAGGGAGAGCTGCGGGGGTGTTTTGATATTGTAATTATTTTTCTGTTTTCCTCCTAATTACCGCCACGTGCCCCGTGCTTTCGTGAGAGATTCATTAACTCTGTGCTTTAATCCAAATAAACCATCACCTCCTCCTGCCCCTCCCTGGACCCTGACACCTTTTTATCCTTGAAAATTCCTCAGGCAGGAGCAGCAGAAGCCCCTCAGCTCTTGGGAGAGGCTGCCCTGGCTTTGGCTCCCCTCTTAGCCCAAAGGGAGGAAATAATGATGGAATTTAACAGAGTCAAATGTGCCGAGGGATGTGAAGGGAGACACTTTGTAATACGGAAGCAAAACAGGGCAGAATTACCATCTTAATTCTATTAATGTTGCCAATTATAGGCAGACCCCGTGTCGCTCAGCAGGAGCGTTCTGGGAGAGAAGGAAAGACAAATTATCTGCAAACTCCTTATTTTGTCTTTCTGAATTACCACCCCAAGGTACGTAATTGAATCTCTAGTCCTGATCAGTGAACATTGTTCAGGGGGTGAATTAAGGGAAGGCCCTAAAGGCCTGCTCTGTTTTGTCCCAATTAACACAACCACCAGATTTCTTCTCTTTTTTTTTAGTGGTTTTTTTTCTTTTTTTTTTAAATGACTACACAGTGAAGAGTTACATTTGAGAAGAGAACCTGGGTTTAAATAATTTAATTTCTGGCTGGAGCAGAGCTGGATGAGTGCATTGGGTGCGTGGGTGTCACTGTGCCACCCCTTTGAGCACCACCAAAACGGGGCAGAGCAGCTGAGAGCCCTGCTGGGAGCGTGGAGCCCCCTGACACCTCCCATGGTGGGGTCCTGCTGTGTCCCCATGCGCAGGGGAAGCCACAGGGACAAAGCCTTGTCCCTGGTGTAGGATGGGACTCCCACACCAGGCCGCTGCTGTCCCCAAAATCACCGCGAGAGTGGAAGAGCTGCCCTTGGCTGAGCTCTGTGGCGCTGGGTGCTGCTGGTATTGAGAGTTTTGTGCAATAAAAGCACAGAGGGGACAGAGCTGTCCCTGCCTCTGAGGCAGTGTCAGGGACAGACTCCAGCCTTGAGCATGGGGATGTGCCCTGTCCACTTCTGGCTCTCCTCACGTGTGATAAATTCAGGCAGTGCTCTGTTCAGAGTGACCAGTTTAGGGAAAACTCCCAAAAGGACAGGCCAGCTTGATCAGTCCTTTAGATTTTACTCCATCAATTTGTGTGTTCTGGGAATATTTTCAAGTCTTTGAGTCTGTTTGTTGTCTTAGTTACTAAAGAAAGGAAGCAGCCACAGGTGAGGTTTGCTGCATGCTACTGAGTTGGACCTTCAGCCTCTGGGATGCTTTAAGTTTATTGAGGTTTTTAAATGCAATGTTTCAACTGGAAGAGGGGAAATTTGGGTTAGGATCCTATTCCTAACCCAAATCCTTCCCTGGGAGGGTGGGGAGGGGCTGGGATGGAATTCCCAGAGCAGCTGTGGCTGCCCCTGGATCCCTGGCAGTGGCCAAGGCCAGGCTGGACATTGGGGCTGGGAGCAGCCTGGGGCAGTGGGAGGTGTCCCTGCCATGGCAGGGGTGGAATGGAATGGGCTTTGAGGTCCCTTCCAACCCAAACCATTCCATGATCTGTGCCTAATCCAAGCCATGTAATTCAGGGTTAGCTCAGTCTTGTATTGCTTTAAAATTAGTGTTAGAAGTGGAAAATAAAATTAAATAAATCCCAGATTTAATAGGTTACACAGAGCTTGATTCCCTGTATTTTACTTTGAAAAGATGAGTTGGTTCTGCCCCAATTCCTCACTCCTGGATGTGAGGAGCAGGGATTTGGGATTACAAGGAACTGACTGTTCTGATCAGGGCTGGGCTTTATTCTGGGCATTTCCTCCTTTCCCCCACAGTGCCTTGAGCCGAGCTAGGAAAGGGCTGCACATCTGCCAGGGCTGTGGTCAGGAAAGGGCTGGAAAGGGCTGGAAAGGGCTGTACATCTGCCAGGGCTGTGGTCAGGAGAGAGCCCGGCCTGGCTGGGGGCTGCTCCTCTGGAGAGAGCTGTCCAAGGGCATTCCCACCCCTCCCTCCATATTCCCTCTGTGTCCTCGTGTGCCTTCTGCGCTGTCAGTGTCATTTTCAGGAGCAAGGATCATTCAGGAATACAGGATCCAGTGCGTTCTGGCCTTGGCCAGATCCTGACAGCTCATTTATAACAATTCCAGCAAAGTGCTCAGCACTCCTCGTGGAATGCCAAGGCAGAGGTGACCTGCAGGAGAGCCCTGGATGGGATTCCTGGAAAGGAAGGGGATGATCCTGTGGAGCTGAGCGCCTTCAGCCCGGCCACAGGCACATGTGGGAGCCCTGCTGAGGGTGTGCAAACAGGCACGAGGGGCACTCCTCCCAGTCAAAATAAATCCCGTGGAATTCTTTCCATTGTGTCCCACTGAATGCAGAAGCTTGGATGATGAAGCCACGAATTCCAGAGCTGGGGCACCTGGAACGGTGCCTGCGAGGAAGGGGAAAAAATATTGTAAAACATAATGATCAAACAGTGGGGGAGAGCGAGGAGCGTGAAAACATCAAAAGTCGTGGCAATTGTTTTGGATGAGAATGTTTTTAAGAGCCCCTGTTTGTCTTGGACAGGAGAGTTCACTTTGAACAATGGGTGAACTTTGCAAGGCAGGCAAAATCCACTCTCCTTACCAAGAGGAGCTGCTTTTCTTGTAAAAAATATATACAGATATTTATAAAAATGGGGGGAAATGGGACAAGAAGTGTCTTATTGTTTTGCTGTCTTCCCCCGGTATTTTTCTCCCACTGTTGGGATAGGGCTGGATGAGATTTGCCCTTTGCTGGTTGTGGGGATGAATTCCCTGGGCTCCTGATGCTCCAGGTTCAGGCACAACACACACATGGCTCCAGGGTCCAGACCTTCCTCCCTGTGCCACCAGGTCCTGGCACACTTGGGTAACCCCACCCACTGATCCTACGCAGTTTCTGGCTTTCTGGGCTTATGTTTATTTTTAATATAATGAAGGCACCCAGGACACTTCAGGTTTGCATTTGTGTCTTACTAAAACATGGGCATGCAGGGATTTGGCCCCATGGGTCAGGAATGGGGACACTGCAGCCAAAGCAGGCTGGAGAGGCACCACTGCCCCAAGGCTGGGGCTCCTTTCTTGAGCCATCTCCAGGTCTCACTTTTGCTGATGTGGGCTGAGGAATGCTCTCACAACAGCCTTCATTTCACCCTCCCCATGAGTTTGGGTTGTAACCAGGTCTGTCCTGGGCTGGGAGCCCTGGGGTGTGTCCTGGGTGCCCATCCCATGCAGCCCCCAATGTGACACAGCAGGAGAGGAGATGTTCTCCCTTCCCTTCCATGTTCTCTCACAGCAGGCGCAGGATGAGCTGGGCCTGCTCTTGAGCTTGGTCTGGATGGTCAGGGTGGCACCTGTGTCATGGAATCATGGGGTGGTTTCGGTTGGGACCTCAAAGCTCCACCCCATGTCACAGTTAGGGACACCTGCCCCTAGCCCAGGTTGCCCAGGGCCCAGCCAAACAGCCAATCTTTGGTGACAGCAGTTGCCAGGACAGGCCAGGCTCTGAGGACCTGGGACTTTGATCTCAGCAGCAAAACCTCTGCTCTCCAGTTTTAGTTTGGCTGGAGGGATGCCTCAGGTGCCAGGGGCTGGAGGGTGACCAGAGACCTCAGGGCAAGAGAGAGCAGGCTGGTGATGTCACAAAAGGGCCACAGCTGGCCCAGCAGGTTTCTGCAGACAGGGAAGGCTGGGATGGTTCTGGGAATGCAGAGCTGCCCCTGGTGCTTCCCACTGCACTCACCTGAGCCGCTCCATCCCGAGCACACAGCAGGGCCACCCATGGCATCTTCTGCTCTTCCCTGTGGAAGAAACACCCTGGAGATGCTTCATGAGCTGGAACTATTTCTCCAGGTGCTGATAACTGTGGGATGTTTGTGGTAGCCACCAGCAAAGGCTGCAGTCTCCAGAACAGCCCAGGCATAATTTTGTGCCTTTTTGGGCAGATTTCACAGAAAAGCAGCACCACCCTGAGCTGCAGCCCCTGAACTGCTCCTGCCTGTGGCTCCCTTCATGGAAACAACCCTCACCTTCACCCCTGCAAGGACCTGCTGACCTCTCACCAACACTGGGGCAGCCTGGTGGCCCTGAAGGACAAGGGCTGGTCAAGAGGACTTTCCCCCGTGGCCCCCAGACAATGGGGAGCTGTTCCCGGAGTGCCCCATACATTCCAGGATGCATTGGCCTCACAAGTTAAATATTTAGTCTTTCCTGAATCCAAATACTTCCCCAGCTCCTGGTTTTGTTGTTTTCACCCACTGGGCTTTGTTTCTCTGGGCTGGAGCGAAGGGGTTTGGAGATAGGGACTCTATTCTTGGCAGAAAGGGGAGGATTATGAACATTCCTTATCTCGGGAGTGGATTTTATTGTGTGCCACTGCTCAGGGTAACCTTAAAATAAAAGCCTTGCTCTGCCAATCTGGGCAGTGTTTTGGCTGCCAGCCACCTGCACGGTGCTGGGAGCAGAGACACAACCCCGGGGTTATCGGGGCCACTTCCACTCCTCCCCCAAATCTCTGCCACTCACTCTCAAAGGGACTCACAAAAGGATGGAGCATCCAGCGCATCCCTGGTGGGATTTGGAGCTTGGTTTCCAGAAAAGCAGGCATTAAAGCCCTTTTGGCTGCTCCTCAAGCTGCAGGGAAAGGGGTATAAATTCAGAGGTTTCAGAGGGAAAAGCAGTTTGCATTCCATGCAGAGAGTGGTCCCTAATCCCTGTATCCCCAGAGTTCCCAATCCCTGTATCCCCAGAGTTCCCAATCCCTGTATTCCCAGAGTTCCCAATCCCTGTGTTCCCAGAGTTCCCAATCCCTGTGTTCCCAGAGTTCCCAGTCCCTGTATCCCCAGATTTCCCCAACCCCTGTGTCCCCAGATTTCCCCAATCCCTGTCACCTTTCTGGCCCTTGTCACACCTTCCCTCGCCAGGGCCTTTGGTGAAGGCAGAGTTTGAGCCTTTCAGGCTTTGAGGTTTGAGCCTTTCAGGCTTTGAGGTTTGAGCCTTTCAGGCTTCTCCCTGCCCTGCTGGGGGATCAGCCCAAGGCCAGGGGGATTTCCAGGCTCCCTGTGCGTGTGGCCAGTTTACTCACAGCTCTTCATTCCCTTTTTTTTTTTTTTTTNGTTCAGACTTAGATGTTTATTATATTTTATTTATATTACAGTTTCATAAGTAGTGAGTCCTACAGTACTTCTCTCTAACAAACTAAAAATGGAGTTGTATTTCTCTTTTTACAAGGTTTTTTAAGGATAGACTGTCTAATTAAGAAATGGCAAATTATTTTTACTTTTAACCTAATAGCTAACTACCTGTGGCCTGCAATGCAGACTTTTTTATCCAATTACACAACTCCACCCAAACCCATGGAGAAGAAGGTGAAGAAGAAGGAGCAGCCTCCGCCCTCCATCTTGCTTTAGATATATCACTATATTCTAAAACCTTAAACTCTAAGTTTTTCACCCTGTGGTGTCACAGACTTCTATTCAAACCCCACACCCATAATCCCAGTTCTGTAATTTAATTTTGGAAGCCTTCTCCATGGCCTGAGGTCCAATGCAGTGTTCTCCTGGGGGGCAGTGCCTGGGAGCACAGAAAGTCTGAAATTCTCAGTAGCCAGGGCTGCAACAATTCCCCAGCACTCTCCAGCCCTTCTCAGTGTGGCTGCTCTCAATCCCTTCATCTCCCAGCCCCTCTTGATTCCAGGGTTTGCCCTGACCCCAGTGCTGATCTTTGCTAGCGAGGTTTGGGTGGATTTGACAGGAGCAAAAAACTCCTCCAGATCTCAAAGCCAGCCCGAAGGAAGACTCGTTTATTTTCAGAAAATCTGGTCAGGATAAACAATAACCTGTCAGGATGTTTTTTGCAGCACTTCTCTCACTGGAGGAGTTATGGTACAAGAGTTGAAGTGTTTGTGATTTTTGCAGATTTTAATTGGCTGATCTATGTATACAGGGTTTTTTCCCTCTGAATAGGCCCAGTAGAGCAATAGGCCACCCATCCTTCCCTAGATCACCACGAATTTAGTGCTGTAAAACAACCAGGGAGCAGAGAATGTGCACTCCAGCTAAAAGCACCCAAGGCAGGGAGGGAAAGGAGCAGCCTGTGTGCTCTGAGTGGGGCTGAAGTGGCCTCGACAGAGTGAGGATTGTTTTGTACCAGCTGAAATGCCCCTTCCCTGAGCTCCTTCAAACTGACCCAACCTCTGGAGAAGGAGCAGAAGTCTTCAAGGCCCACTTTCAGGAGCCTCTGTGATGGGTAAGTGTCACTAGAGAGCATGACACGAAACACGCAGAGACAGCGACTTCAGCTAGTGAAAGGTGGAGAAGAAGCTCAGTTTATTTTGATTCACACATTATATAGAGTTTTCAGAACAGCTGTGGATTGGATAGAGAGGTCACCACCTCTCCAACCACACTGGTCAGTAAAAAAGTCTATCAACTTTTCTCCTTCCAGAAGAAGGAATGAAAAACATAGAGACAGTTAGCAAAACATCTGCATGTTTACAGAAAACTTCATGACAAACTTTATCATAGAAATTAAAACATCAGAAGACTAAAATTCAGAGTCACAGGCAGGTGACCCCCGAGAGCCTGTGCAAGCCCAGCTCCCGATGGACCACCTCGGTGTGGCCAGCAGCAGGGACTGGAGCCTGGAACCAGCTCCCGGTGCCAGCACAGCCCCTGAGCCCCAGCTCGGAGCAGGTCCAGGCTGGCCAGCTGAACTCCAGGTAGACAACGACACCTGAAGGCAGCGGCTCGGCGCTGGCAGCGCTCCCCTGAGTCATCCCGGCTGTTCCCAACGCTCTCCCACTCCTCTCCTCCTGCCAGCAGCTGACAGGCGCGTCTGGTTAAACTTCACAGGAGCGTGGTTAATAATCAGCAGGGCTCAGGAAGACCTTGCTCGCAGCTCTGTTGCGTGAGGAGGTGTTAATAGGAGCACACGAGCAATGAGAAATGTTTGGCGCCGGCAGCAGCTGGAGGACGCTTCCCCCTCACTCCCAGCAGCATCTCCAGGGCTCCAGGCTGATGTCAGCAGCGCCTGGAGGCTCCTCCTGCTCTCTGCTTTGCCATCTGCCTTCTGTTCCTGGGACTGGGGGGCCCTGAGGACAGCAGAACAGGCTCCAGTGTGGAGGGGACAGTCCCCTCAGGCAGGGAGCCTCGCTGGTGCTGGCTCAGCTCCCGTGCCTGTGCAGGCAGCCCCAGCACAGCCTGGCGTGGGTTTCCCACTGCTCTGCTCTGGGGGAAGCTTCCCCAGCAGGGACAGGGACAGGGACAGCTCCTCCTTTGTGTGACATTGGGCAGAGCTCTCTGAGCCTGTCCTGCCCACTGTGGCCTTGTTCCCCAGCTTGTCACTGGGGAGCATTCCCTGTCCCCCTGCTGTCCCCCTGCACAGTCTCCTCACTCATCCTTCTGCAGTGTCCCTCACCAGGGTGTCCCCAGCAGCTCTGGGTTGCAGCTCTCTGCTGTTATCTACTCCATCAATCCATTTCCTTGTTTGTTTTCATCTCAGCTCCATCCTGCTCCATTTCATCCATAACCTTCCTCATTTCCAGCCCGTTCCAGCCCAGCTCCCTGTGTTTATGTACATTTGCTGCCAACCTTCAGCCTCCTTCACACTTCCCTTTGCTTTGCCTTTATGGCCTTTTATGATGTTTGTGTTACATCAAGGCTCTTTCCTTTTTTATCCCCTTCCCACCCCTGGATAATTATTCCTCCATCCATGGCTTTTACTGCCTGCCTTTATCATGAGTGTTTCTGAGGGTGACAGGAGTGTCTGGAGGCACGGGCTCTGTCTGGCAGCCCAGGCACGAGGCAGGACTGGACGTGCTCTGCTGGTGGATTCTGCCCATTTCCTGATGGACTTTCCCCTGGCAGACCCTGAACCCCCTCAGTGAACACCTTCCTTGTCCTCCCTGCCTCGGGAAGCCAGTGGCACCTTCAGGTGCATTTTTGTCTGTCACATCATGGGCTGGGAGAGGTGACAATGTGCCCTGAATCACAGAATTCCTGAGGATCATCCATTCAAACCATCCCTGAGGTTCCTGCAGCTGCAGTTTTAGGGGAAAGCACCTTTGTAGATCTCAGACGTGCAGCTTTTGGCTGGTGTGAAAACTCTCAGCTGAGACTGAGGGGTGATTGCTACACCCACCAGTGAATTAAATACAAGTGCAATAAGACCAGTTTCATTCCACACGGGAAAGTCTACACAGGATGAATTAGAATTCATCTACTTCTCTCAATTTACAGGTCTGGTGATTTTGGATCAAGGTAAACCCAACATCTCTATGAATGCATGCACAGAGTCTTTCTCCCATCCTCTTCAGTGAGACTGTTCCTGCTAATTTCCTTTGCTTTCTCTGGCAGTGGGGAAATGCAGCCATTCTGCCACAAATTAAATGAATCCTTCACAGATAAGATAGTCATTGCAGCTTCCTGCATGGAGCCCAACATTTTCATCCTGTTTAATAATCAGACCTGTAAAATGGCGCTTTAAATGCAGTCACAGCTTTCAAACATCCGGGTTTGTCCACGTGAGGATGAGCTGGACAAGGCACAGGCAGGGCTCTGTGCTCAGGGAGGGTGGCCCCGTGGTCAGAGCAGAGCCAGGCACTCCACGGCCACGGCAGCCCAAGAGATGGAAGAGGGAAATGGCTTTGGCAGGACAAGGAGCCTGATAACCTGTGAGGAGAAGTCCAGGCATGCCACCATGGGAAGTCCTCAGCACAAAGATGAAGCAGCCCCTGAGCAGGACGTGTTGGGAAATCAGCTCTGCACAGGCACCAGGGCAGGGAACAGAAACTGCCAGGGCAGCACTGAGGGCTCCCGGGGAGGGCAGGGGGCACAGAGAGGCTGCAGGAGCCACACCTTGGTACCCTGCACAGAGAGCCACCCACCACCTTCTCAGCAGCAAAACCAGAGTCACTGGAATCTCCTGGACTGGGAGGGACCCCCAAGGATCACCCAGCCCAGCCCCTGTCCCTGCCCAGACCCCAACAGCCCCACCCTGTCCATCCCTGGAGCGCTGTCCAAACGCTCCTGGAGCTCTGGCAGCCTCGGGGCCGTGCCCATTCCCTGGGGAGCCTGGGCAGTGCCAGCACCCTCTGGGGGAAGAA
The DNA here is from genome assembly GCA_013396995.1 of Dicaeum eximium. Lineage (NCBI taxonomy): Eukaryota > Metazoa > Chordata > Aves > Passeriformes > Dicaeidae > Dicaeum > Dicaeum eximium. Next base: position 240,751 of record VWZP01009178.1, read on the forward strand.
CCTTTCCCTCAGCTCCAGCCTGAGCCTGCCCTGATGGGGACTGTGTGTTTCAGCACTTTCAGGACTTCCAACAAAAGCCTGACCACCACCCTCCAGCTCCCAGGCTCTTTGAGATTTCCACCAGCTCTGCTTCCCAGGATCTCTGCTTTTTCCCTTTTCTATGTTGGAGTGATGAAATCCCATCTCAGTGCATCTAAATCAGCTTCATTCCCACATCAGCCTCACTGTCCTTATTTATTTTCATTTCTTATCAAGAAAAACCCATTTTTTCCTGGCATTGCTGAAGTCTTTGTGACGATTTCAGCTCAGTACTGAGCTCTGGTGTCCCACCAGGCTGGTGTGGAGGACCTGGTGCTGCAGCTGATAAAGGGATAAAGGAACTTCCAGGGATCTTCTCCTGGTTTCCTGAGCTGTAATCTTCCCTTTCTCCCTGGGTTTTCCAGTGACCACATTCCCTGGTGGGCAGGAGCAAAAATCTCCAAGCAGGGGCTGGTAGCACTGTCACATAAATCCACAATGCTCAGGGGACTCAGGGAAAACACAGAGGGATTTAGAGAGGGATGGAACTGGGGGTGAGGCACGGGGCAAAGGTTTGGTTTTATTGCTGGATCAGCTGATGAACACAGGGGTGGGATCTGAATAAAGGGAAGAGGAGGCCTTAGCAAATCCTCCAGAGGGAAACAAGGAGAGGCTGGGGGTGAAAAACTCCATTTTTCCCTTTTCCTTGGCTCCCTGTGGCCACAGGGCAGCTCAGCCCCTTCACGAGCCAGCAGTGGCTTCCCCTTCTCCTGGGAGATGGAGCTCGGGGCTGGGCCCAGCCCAGGGCTCAGCCTGAGACACAGGACCTGGGGCTGGGCAAGGGAAACTCCTGACAGCCTTGTCCCGGGCTTGCCCAGGGCTGTGGGAGTCCCACAGCGCTGCCCAAGGCTTCAGAAGATGTCACCCCTCATTTTACCCCGATGGGGGACCCTGAGTGCAGCCGGGAGAACCCCACAGCTCCCCCCACACTTCCCCCTTCCGGAGGGCAACAGCCAAACCCTTGTTTTTCTTTCTGTCTCTTGTTAGAGCTTCCCCCCGCAGCTGCTGGAGTAATTTAATTAAACTGTAATGCTCAGAGCTGGCTCCTCTCCAAGAGCAGGAGCCGCAGCTTGTCACCTGGAGGGCAGAGCTCGGGGGAGCAGAGCCCCAGGAACGCGCTGGAACGGCTCGGGGGGCCCCTGATGACAGCTCTGGGATCAGCCCCGCTGTAGGAGCTGCACAGCACCCCAGGGCAGCCCTGCTCCTCGGCAGCTCCGGGGGATGCTGGGCTCTCCCGAGATGGGCTGAGCTCCCTCCCGAGTCTGGCTCCAGCCAGGAAGCAGCAAAGCCCCGTCAGCTCCACGGGAGAGGAGCCAGGACGGTGCTGGGCAGCCTGGGGGACCCCGGCAGCATCTGCTGCTGCAGGGGGGATGGGGAAATGGGGGATTGATGGTCTCGGCAGGGCTGGATCACAGCCAGGACTGAGCGATAAATCCTGGAGCAAACCCTTTTCCCTGTCAGCTGAATGCTCGCTTGCCTTTGGACCTTTTCTCCTTCCTTCCCCTGAGCATCTCCAGCCTTCTCCAAATACAGGGAGAAATCCCTGCTCGTGTCCTGTGTCCTGGCTGGGATGGTCCCCAGGCCCTGCCAGAGCACCCAGCACTGGCCAAAGACCCTCAGGGCAGCCCCCCCTCAGTCCCCCAGAGCCCACGCCCTCCCCAGTGCCTTTCATGGAATCAGAGCATCAATGACGTTGGAAAACACCTCCAGGTCACCTAGCCCAGCCTTGGACCAAACACCCCCATGCCCATCGAGCCCTGTCATGAAGTGCCACATTTGCTTGATTTTTGATCACTGCCAGGGATGGCGACTGCACCACTGCCCTGGGCAGCTGTGCCAGGGCTTGACATTATTTCAGTGAAGAAATTCCTCAAATCTACCCTGAGCCTGTCCTGGCCCAGCCTGAGGCCGTTCCCTCTCCTCCTGTCCCTGTTCCCTGGGAGCAGAGCCCGACCCCCCCGGCTGTCCCCTCCTGGCAGGAGCTGTGCAGAGCCACAAGGGCCCCCCTGAGCCTCCTTTTCTCCATGCTCAGCCCCTTTCCAGCTCCCTCAGCCTCTCCTTGGGCTCCAGCCCCTTCCCAGCTCTGTTCCCTGCCCTGGACACGCTCCAGCCCCTCCATGTCTGTGCTGTGCTGAGGGGACTCCCTTCTCCCAACCCCCTGCATGGGTCTCTGCATGCCTGGAGCTCTCGTTCCCCCTGCCCACACACCCTGGGGTGCAGCAGTCCCTCCTCTGCCACACAGGAGGTTCCCAGGGCCCTGTCCTGTCCCTGCCCAGCATCCCCAGCATCCTCACAAGGAGCCTGCAGTGAGCAGAGGACACATCCCATTTCTATTCCCTCCTCTCTGCTGCTCCCACTCTTTCTGCCTCCTCCAGAGGCACCCTGTGAACAAACACCAAGGAAAGCCTCAGATCCTTTGGAAGGGAAGAATTCTGCTCTGGAAGAGGCAGTGGCACAGGGCACAGCTGCCAGGGAGCTGCCCCTCTGCAGCAGGAATAAATTAAACGCTGGCCTTGGCACCAGTGGCTGCTCCGGGCACATCCCCAGCACCACGGGACAAGCAGGGGTGGCAGAGCAGACAAGTGGAACAAAACCTCCCTCTGCTGTTCCCCTGTAAGAGTTAAACTCGCTGAGAGCTGTTTTCCACACATTTCTTGGAAAGCACAACCTTAGCCAAGCTGAGAGGAGTTGAGCTCCTGGAGAATCACCAGGCAGAGACAAAGCCCGTGAGGGACACAGTTCCATTAATACTGGATGGGATTGCATCCTGGTGGCACACACACTGCCACAGCCACCCTGGGAGGGCTGGCAGTGGGGACAGGGAGCTCACAGGCGCCCTGGGCACAGCTGCACGCCCCAGGCAGCCGAGCCCTGCCCATCCCCAGGGCCCCTGTGCTCCAGGCAGAACACAGAAACCAGGAAAACCCTGTCGGCAGCACCAGCAGCAGAGCCAGGGAGAAATGTCAGGATATTTCCACAGCTCTGGGAATGATCAGGCTCATAAATCACAGTTTAGAAGCGCAGTCCCACAGCTGAGGGGCTCCTGCTGCCAGCCCCTCCCAGGGGAGCCCTCTGGAAGGAAAAGCAGAACTGCCAGGTGAGCTTGGATAAAATCCTGGTGCCAGGAGTGAGCCAGGATGGCTGAAGGAGGGCTGGACTCTGCTAAAGGAGTGTCCACGAGCACAGCTGGGGCTGGGTGGGGGTGTGAGGGGGGGTGGAGGAAGGAGTGAAGGTTTCTGTGGTGGGAAGGGCACTTTGGGGAGGTTGGTTCTTCCCCAGTGCTCCAAGAGCCCTTCCCTAAAAGCACCTTGCTGCCAAAGGACATCATTCCCAGGGGAGAATATTCCAGCAGCTTCTTCTGGAGTTCTCCAAGGGAATGGCTGGGAAAACCCCTCAGCACTTTGCTCCTGGAACTCTCCCTGCTCTTTAATCCATGGCCCTTTTAATCTGCTGAGGAGGAGGAAGGGCAGAGGACACCTGTGCTGGGCTGGTCCTCTGCCCCGGGAAGGAGTCCCTCCCACCCCTGTCCTCCCAGCCCTCCAGCTCTTTGTCCCAGCTCTCTTGGGGACAGCCAGGACGGGGACACCCCAGAGGAAGTGGAGCAGAGGGAGTCCCTGGGGATCTGTGTGGCCTGGGATGGACCAGCAGCACAGGAATGGTCAGAGACTGGTTTTGCTGAGGACTGGAAAATCCTGGGCGGGCTGAAAGGACTCACCAGAGCCCAACCCCATTCCAAGGCACAGAGACACCTCATTTTAACAAAAATCTCCCCCCTTTGGATGTCATCACAGAATTTCTGCAAGTTTCTGTATTTCTGCAAGCTTTCCTGTATTCCTGCTGGTGGGCAGTGCCAAGGGCATGGGTGAAGCCAATCACCAGAAGATATCCTTGGGAAACCACATTCCATGTAAATAACTCAGTAAGAATTTCTGTCTTCTTCAAAATTCAATTCTTCCAACACAGAACAGCAGAAAATGTGGCCTAGAGTGGACATGAGGGTCTGAGTGGATTTCCTTGCAGGGGATTGTGCTGGCTGTCCTGGATAAGAGTCATTCTTCGTTTTACATGTATTCAAATATTGCCTGGGAGAACAAATCCATCCTAGAGAAAGGCTTGTGTCGAAAATCTTGGGTTGAAATTCACTGTCACCGAGGTGGGGTCCCCTTCCCAACTCCGTGTGGTGTGAAAAGAAAGGCAGGGAGTAGAACATGGAGAAAATATCCCAGAAAGATTTGAGGTTTTATTCAGTGGATGGGAAAGGATGGATGTGGGATGGATGGATGGATGGATGGATGGATGGATGGATGGATGGATGGATGGATGGATGGATGGATGGATGGATGGATTCCTGCCTGTGTACAGGGAGCTGAGTGGAGCCCACCGCCGGCCACATTCTTTCCCAGTCCCATCCTCAGGCTTCTCCAATCTCTAAGGAAACTGTTCGGGCTTATTCGTATTCCTGCCAAGATGTAAAAACAACAGCCTGCACAGTTATCTTCCCCTGTTATCTTTATTGTTTGCACAGTGTAGATTTCTCTCGATGCACAGAGCAGGGGTTTTATTCTCCCTGGAAAACAGCCTGGACTTGGTGCAGGGAGCACACCAGGCACGGGAATGCATTTCTGGAACCTCCAGCTCTGCCCTGGTGACCTCCCTGCCATTGCTGGGGACCCCCATGAACTGTGAACCTGAGCAATTCTTCATGGATCTGATTGGGATTTGCTTTGAAGTTAGATTTCCCATTTCATTGGCAGGGATCTCTTTGGGTCTGAGTAAAAAAAGAAAACAAAAACACAGGAAAAGGTCCCCCATCAGGATAAATTAAATTCTCCATTTTGATGTAAACTGGATGTTTGGGTGCTGCTGCAATTCTGAGCTTCCTCGTGAAAGGAAATTCCAGCAGCTCTGGAGTGGAGCCCTCTGACCTCACCCAGATATTTTGGTTCAATATTTTTATCCAACGCTGAAATTTGCCAAAAGCAATTCCCCAGAGAAAAAGTTCTGCTTTGATGTGCAGGCAGTTTCCAAGAGAGATATTCTCCATTCCCAAACATTCCCCAGCCCTAATCATGGTTTTTCACAGGATGTTTTCGTTGAAGCCCAGCTTTCCAGGCAGCAGATGTGTCAGTAACCTGGAGATAACCTGGATGCATGATCCCAGAAAGGCAGGAATGACTCGTGCACAGCACACTGGAGAGGATCAGATGCTTGGTTAAAAATCCAGGTACCAGGACAAGGTCCAGGAGAGTCAGGCCTCCTACCAGGCTCTAAAAACAGAAGAAAATCCCTGATAATATGGGAATGTCAATTGTTCATTAGGTTCATTTTGTAATCCATGGGGAATCAGGGGATGGTCTCATGGGGAATCTCATCCCTGGGGCCAGTCCAGGAGCTCACCAGTGCAGCCTCGAGGTGTCTTCTCCTCCTCCCAACAGAGCCTGATGTCTGATTTCAGCAGAAACAGCTCCAGCATTTGCTCCCTGACAGCCAGTGCCATTCCCTGTTCTTCCTGATGCCTCGTTCCTCCTGTTGTGGGGCTCTCTCTGTGTGTGCAGTGAAGATCCAGAGCCTAACAGCCAATTCCCATGGGCACCATCGTATTTTCTCTTCCAGGATCAGAGGATCTCAGAACATTTCCAGCCATTCCTTAATAAACCAACGAGCTTCCTTGGCAAGCAGGCAGAGTTTTCCCTTGTCAGTGAAGTCAAGGACATGGACATCAGCTGGTTTCCCAGAGGTCATAAAAATCTTTGTCCTTGCATGACCCTGTGCTCTGCAGGCGATATCTGGCACAGGTTTTCGGAGCATTGTGCAGGTGCAGTGACTGACACTCAAATAAAAAACAAACCCTGTGGTGTTTGGTTGGTCTTCCAGCATTTCTGGAAGCTCTTCTGCCACCTCATGCTTTGAGGAGAACATGGTGAGATGGTCCCTGTGTCCACCAGAGCTGTAAAAACCCCCTGGGAGCTTTTCCTCAGCCTCAGCAGCGAGAAGGTGAGAGTCCCACACAGATGATTCCTGTGGGGAGGGAGGGAGGGATGAGTTTGTTCTCTGAGTTGACAGTGCCTTGAAGAAGCACAGATTGAGCTGCACTCAGAGTCTGCCTCTTCCTTCCTCAACTCCAGTGTCTGCTCTGCACACAGCACCAAGTGATGGACATAAATACCAGGGGATAATTACCATTTCCTTTGTCTTCCAAGTTTGGGAGCTGTAGATGATCCTTTCAAGTTGCTCTGCCTTTCCTGTTCTGGTCATCAATGCCCTGCTGGGCTTGGCACAGTTCCCCTCAATAACTCATCTCAATATTCTTGCTGCTGCTAAAGATTGATGATGTTTTCTCCTTTCCTTTCTCTTTATATTGTCACTTAACTGCTCCGACTCACAAAGCTGTTAATCTTTCACACACATGCTTACGTTAAGCTGCTTAAGAGCACTGCAAACACTTTATCCTCATAAAGACTGAACTGCCCTGATATGAAACTTGTAGCCCCGGAATAGAACGAAATTTACGTACGCAAATAAAAGCTGAAGGTCAGGGACAGACACAGAGGCTGTAAATATTCCTGGGCCCAGATTTCAGAGGATTTGGAGAGAGAGGTTGGGTTGATTTGCTCCCAGCTGGTTCTGTGCCCTGAGTCAGCAGAAGGTGCAAGGAAATGGCCACAAAGCTCATGGGCCAGAGAGGTCAGCTCTGGACCCCTGTGACTCATCCCATCCCAGCCTGGCAGGACCATGCTCTGGGTTAGAGAGGCTCAGGAAAATTCCTGAAATTTTTTCTCCCTGGGATGAAAGTTAAAAATGAAAATGAATATTAAATATGAACGTTAAAATTAAAATTAAAATTAAAATTAAAATTAAAATTAAAATTAAAATTAAAATTAAAATTAAAATTAAAATTAAAATTAAAATTAAATACAATCTTTCCTGATAACAGCTCCAAGGTGAAAACCTCCTGGGGTGAGCAGGAGGCTTGACTGAGCCATTGGCTTTGCCTCTTGGTGAGCCCCAGACAGAGCCAGGGCTGTACCACAAATCCTCTGCCTGGGCTGCAGCTCCTCCCTGCAGGGCAGGAGGAGAGGGGGAGCCCTGGCCATGGCTGCAGGAGTCAGAGGTGGCTCTGCTGGGAGGTGAAGTTTTGGGTCTGGCCCTCCTTGGCCATTTCTTCTCCTGGGGATTTGGGCAGGAGCAGCACTTTGGTGCTTTGGTCAGTGACCCAGCACCCCCCAAAATCCTCCCTGCCCAGCCTGTCCTGCTCCAGGGGAGGCTCCACAGCCTCTTGCTCAGTCTCCTGGCCCTCCCTGGGGGCTGGGAGCCCTGGCTGCTCCACCTGTGCTGGGCTCCAACTGGATCCTGGGAAGGGTGACCTGCCACAGGAGCCTGAGAACAGCAGGGGCAGGACCAGCAAAAGCTTTCCAGAACTTTCTCTCAACCTGCTTGGAGCCACCAAGGTTTTGCAAATGCCAGCATGGGCCCAGTGAGCCCAGTTTGGGCTCAGTGGGAGAAGGATGCAGGAATTTCCAGGGTGTAAGGGCAGCTCCGTCCCAGACTTGATCATGGAATATTTGCAGAGTAAACTCTAATCGGTGTCCTAGGAAAGGTTTATGGCTGAGATGGACCCAGCACATTCCCCAGCACAAGTCACGTTACTTACTGAAGTGCTTTATTAAAGGTTTCACTTAATTAACTCAATTAACTAGACCTGATGCGTTCAGATTTTCTTGTGGTCTTCTAGAATCACAGAGTGGTTGGGTTGGAAGGGACCTTAGAGATTATGGAAATCCAACTCCTCTGCCGTGGGTTCCACTATCCCAGCTTGCTCCTGTCCACCCTGGCCTTGGACACTTCCAGGGATGGGCAGCCACAGCTTTTCTGGATAACCTTCTGCACCAAAAATGTTCTTCTTGGAGCACAGGAGGTGGCCAGGACAGGCAGCTGCTTCTAGGCCTGTTTCCAATGGCTAAAGTCAAGTCAAGACATATTTATTCGTTCTCTGTTTCTGAAAGGTGTTTCTCCTTGAGGACAGTTTGGAATCGCCCCTGGCTCAATGCCTGGCAGCATTGGCTGCAGCTCTGCAGGGTTTGCCCTCTGTTCCCTGAACTGATCCAGAGAAGCAGCACAAACCCCAGGCAGCCTTTTGATGCCAAGATCAGGGATAGGCTGGACTCACCCTTGGAGGAGGATTTAACCCCTTGCAGGGGCTGGGCACAGCTCAGGATGCATTAGGGGCTGCAGAAGCAGGGGCTGCTACACCTGCCCTGTCCGAGTGAAAGGCTCTGGGACCTTTCCCAGCTGTGATTTCTTTCATAGAAGAATCCCAGTTGTGATTTCTCTGTGCTGGGCTGCTCTGCTGTGGGGAACCACCACACCTGGTCCTTGTCCCAAAGCCCCAAAGTGCTGCAGTGCTGCATCCCTGGGTCACTCTGGTCCTGACTGCACTGGCTGCCCAGTCCTGCTGGTATTTACTTCCCAATTCCAGCTGTGCAGAGCTGAAGAGAAAAAGAAGAAGAATATGAAGAGCAGCTCTGAGCAGGTCACACATCCCAGTGAAGGATTTGAGTCCAGGGCACCTTCAGCAGGTCTGGGATGGTGGCATAACCTCACCTGTGGAGCACAGGATGGACAAATCCAGGGATCCCCTGGTACTTGTCCTTGACCTGCAGCTCCCTGCCAAAGCTTGATCCTGTTTCTTGGAAAGCCCTGGTGTAAAGTGGCCTTCAGGAGGCCACTGAATCCCTTTTTTCCTATCCAATATTTCCTCTCAGATCTCTCCAGCAGTGATTCCTCTCTCCTCTTTTCCCTCCCTGCTGGGAAAGGGCTGTCAGTGAGTCCCCCCTGCCTCGGGAGCCGCAGTGAAAGGGTTAATCTTTCCCGGGGCTGGTGGTGGGGATGCAATTTATAATTGTGTTTTCCAGGAGAGCCATAAACTTGTCTGCTATCAGTTCTCTGGCTGAGGTGGCGGCTCATCAAGAGTTGCATCAGGGATGAGGTATAATTCAACCAATTATAACTGGCAGGTTATGCTGCACTTGTAAAGTGCGGATTTTAGAGCCTGCAATTGCTGATAAACAGGGCTGCAGGCACAGCAGAGCAAAACCTGCTCGTGGGGAAAGGAGAATTGTATCATTTAACCCTTTCCTCCCAGGGCATTGAGGTGTTGCTGCCAGGGATGCTCTGCAGGTGTCGTGGGGAGGGCGGGCACCTGTGGAGGGATCCGTGGTTGGGACACAGAGGGGTTTGGGGCTGGGGTGCTTGGACCCACACAGCAGGGGTTGGGAGGTGGGCTGGGAAAATCCATCTGCAAACCAGGAGCCTTCCTGCCCCCGGGTCTGCGGCGTAGGGCTCGTCCAGCCCCTGGGTGGGCAGCACAGAGGAGCCCTTGGGAGCTGTGTCCTCTCCTCCTGCTGCCAAAGCTTTGTCTTTTTATCCTCCATTTAGATCCAAAATCCAGTGAATTCAGCAGAAATCAGGGTAGCCTCACTGTTGGATATTTGTCCTTTAGTCTGGGTGCAGCTTCTTTCAGATGACACGGAATTACATCACGGAGGGGGGAACAGGCTCCGCAGTGGGAAACAGCAAACTTGAGCCAAACTTCCAGAAATGGTGAGAGGGAGACTAAAGCTCCTCTGGGCTGCAAATTAAATCCCTTTCCCTGCTGCTGCTGCAGAGGCTCCAGCCCCCCGGAGGAGGAGGAGGAGGAGGAGAAGGAGGAGACAAAGATGAAGAAGACAAGACGAAGAAGATGAAGATGAAGAAGAAGAAGAAGAGGAAGAAGAAGAAGAAGAAGAAGAAGAAGAAGAAGAAGAAGAAGAAGAAGAAGAAGAAGAAGAAGAAGAAGAAGAAGAAGAAGAAGAAGAAGCAGCAGCAGCTCAGGCGGGTACCAAAGGCAGTGAATTGTGCGCAGCTCAGGGGGTTGAGCCCCTCTGTGATGGAAAGGGTTAAGCAGATCCCCGTCCCGTTACCGTCAGCCCCAAATGCGTGACCCCATCAGCTCTGGGACATCATTGCCAAGGCCGCCCCCCGCAGCTGGAGGGACATTTGAGATCAGGGCCACTAGAGGGCAAGCTGGCATTGCCACAACGCCGGGCAGGCAGCCCTACAGCCCTGCGAGCCTCTCCGCCGGTCCCTGCGGCGCTGCCGGGGCTCAGAGGCTCGGGAAGGAGGCAGGAATCTGCCCCTCTGGAATTCTCCAGGCTGCGGTGAGCCAGAAGCGTTCCTCTGCACGCTGCTGGAGGTGTTCGTGACTGCTGTGGGCTGCAGGAAATTCGCGTCTATCGTTCACATCGTCTATCGTAAACATCACCCACAATGCTTGGGTTTGGTCTGGTGGCCCTGGAAGGGGCAGCTGGAACAGCAAATGGGGACCTTGTGTGCACAGCCTGTGTGTGACCTGTGCCCAGTGAGGGGACAGGACAGCAGGGAGTGCTCTGCCCGTGCTGGAGCTGCCCTTGGGTGCAAACACCACAAAGCCCAGCCCTGCTGATGCTCAGTGAGCTCTCATTTTCTCCGGGCTGGAGGCAGGGATTTACTCTGCAGATTTTCTTCTCGGTGTTTCTGCCCACAAACTGTCTCCAGTGTTCCACTTTCTCCGTTTGTTGCTCTTGGCTCGCTCAGGAAGCAAAGGAAGGGCTCTGTGCTCTTCCCTGCCAGCAGCAGTGCCTGTCCTGGCTGGGGATGGTCCTGCTGCTGGGGCACTCTGGGGGAAGGCAGCGGCTCCAGGCAGCTCTGATAAATGCAGCAGTGCAGCAGGGGTGCCTCTGATACTCCTGGGAGGTATTTCCTTAATTTCTGAGGCTCCCACTGATGGAAACTCCACATTTTACCCAGCGCTTCTTTATCCATCCTGCCAGGTGCTGCCAGGACTCTCCCCTGTGCAGCCTAAATTCCTTTCCTGTGGCCTGTGTTATGAATAAAATTGAAGGTTTCTGTTGCATTCCTGTTCATCTCTTACCTGTTTGTATACCTACCTGTTCTTGTTAAACACCTGTTCATATTCCAGTTCATGTACTGACCTTTATTGTTTCAAATGCCCATGTTGAGGTTCTCCCTTGTTTTGTTCTTTTGTATTTTGGTCCCCTGTGTCCCTTGTCCCTCCCTAACTCAATCGGGAAATCCTGCCGCTGCTCCCCGACTTCCTCAATTCCCAGAAGGAGTTGCAAATATTTACATATTAAAATCATATAGACACTGGTGAATAGAGACCACCCTCAAACCATGAGCCAACCTCAAACCCACCCAAAACCAATCCCAGGGTGGGGAAAAATCCAACGAGGCAGGAGACACCAACTTCCACCAGAGCAGTCATTGTAACTGCAATGACATCAGAGCAAGAAGACACCCCCAGAGCACCGAGCCAGCACAGGGCTCCTGAGGGTACCGAGAGGACAGAGACCCCAGCCCTGCCAGCAGTGACAGCTCTGCAAACTCCTCCTCCTGTTCATCGCCCATTGGGAGCAGCGGCGGCAGCGCACCCCGAGCTTCCACCTGAGAGAGCTTATCCTCAATAAATCCTTTCAAAGGAGAATTCCTCCTGGCCCTGTTCATTTCACCTGAACCACCCCAGGCACGCAGAGCACAGCTTTGGCCTTGCTGCAGCAATCCCTTGCATCCCCTCAGATCGATGCCATGCCCAAGCTAAACACGCCACCTCACCCTGGCTTCCTTTGGAGAATGTCACCCCAGGCCTCTGGTCATTATTGTCACTGTCCTCGGGGTGATGCCCAAGTGCTTCACAGCTTCCTCGAAGAAAGGAAGAGCTCTGAGCCAGTGGAACCAGGGGTGTGACCCCCCCTGCTCCACCAGGAAGGGCCAAGAATGCAGATTTTTTATGCCTTGGCCCAAATAAATGTGAGGCAAGCAGAGAGGAATGGCACAAGAGCAGCATCTGTGCAGCCCCTGCTGTCCTCAGCTGCAATAAGGCTGAGAAATGTTATCTGGGAGCTTAGGGAAGAAAGGGCTGCGTGGCTGAATAAATAAAAATAGCATCAAATGCTGCTGCGAGTCCTTTTCAGTTAATAATCCCACGTATCCGAGATTAGGCATTTCCCACAAAACCTTCATGTTTTCAGTCATTTTACAGAATGACAATATCACAATAACAACGTGACAGTGTTGACAGCGTCCCTTTCTGAAAGGACAATGGCACACACAGCTCACACGTGAGCAGCAATTTTTTGCCAATGAAGTTCAGTTAATTGATCCATAAACTAAAATTTTAAAAAAAAAAAAATCACGGTGCTTTTCCTGAAGAATTTCTAAAGTTAAAAATCAAACACTTGGATTCAACAAGAGAGTCCCTGGAGGAAATTCTGCATGTGGGTTGCCCCAAACCTGCACTGGTGTCTCCTGCCTTCCAAATCTTTGAAACAATGAGATAATGAAACAGGAAAAATTCAAATGGAAGTTTTCTGGCTCCTCGTTCTTCAAACCCTGCCCCAGGAGCAGGCTCCGTTTATCTCCTCCGTGGTGACCTGGAAACATGAGGCAAACACTGGGGTGAGATGGCAAAGGTGAGGAGGAGAGGACACACCTGAGTCCACTGAGAATCAGGAAAGGAATTTGAAGGCTGAGAGGTTGTGAATTTGAAGGCAGGGTAGAGAACATCAAGGGGAGTGAAGGGTGGGACGTGGAAGAGAGGACAGCAAAGAGTGAGCCAAGCAGAGGGGCCTCAGCTCTGGTGGGTCGGGCGCTCTGAGGGGCAGATCCCATGGCCACAGCTGCTGATGTGACAGCAGAGGTGACAATCCACCTGTGGGATGAGGCTGGAGCTCAGGGAAAGGTTCTTCCCCCAGAGGGTGCTGGCACTGCCCAGGCTCCCCAGGGAATGGGCACGGCCCCGAGGCTGCCAGAGCTCCAGGGATGGACAGGGTGGGGCTGTTGGGGGTCTGGGCAGGGACAGGGCTGGGCTGGGTGATCCTTGGGGTCCCTTCCAGCTCAGGATATTCTAAGAACAAAGGGGATGTTCCTGCAGAAGGTATGTGGCACCAGAGGACAGATGACCTCTGAAATCCCTTCAAACCCAAGTTTTTCTATTATTCCGTGGTTCTGTGATTCTGTTTTGGCAGCTGCTACAGGTACAGCTGAGACCTGAGCGTGCACCACTGTCCCAGGCAAACACTGCTGCTGTTTCTTTATGGCTTTGGTAGTTATTTCTTCCCTCTTTTACTCATTTATTTTAAAATAAAACCTATCAGGCTTTTGAACACCGCTGCTTCTCATGCTGGGGAAATTAATGGTGCCCACTGCACATCGACTGTGTTGATTTTAATTTTGAATATAAATGTAGGGGCACAACTACAAACTGTACAGAAATAGAAAGTCAGGGCTGGAGATGGGGCAGTGAACTTAGTCACGTTTCAGGTTCACAAGCAGAGACCAGGCAGCAAAAACTGCCATAAATCCCAGAAATCCATAAATCCCTTCCATGCAGCCCCTGAAGAGCGAGCCCCAAGGGGTGCTGCAGCCCTGCCCAGGGCTCTGCCATGCAAACCCTGAGCACACAGGGAGGCCAGCAGAGCTGACAGGAGCCAGTGTCTGCCTTTGGAGGGGTTGGGGTGGGAGCTGACCCCTGCAGGGCTTCACTGCCTGGCTCTAAGGTCAGCTCAGCTCCCCTGTGCCAGCTCTGCCAAGAGCCATGGAGTGAAACAGGGCAGTGCTGAGGGGAGGGAAGGGACAAGCCCAGTGCTCCCAGCGCTGATGGCCACCCGTGGCCAGCCTCACCAGCCCCTTCCAGGCCTGCAGCCACATCTCCTCACTTGCATTTTATCCTGGTGCTGCTGGAGAAAGGCATGGAATCTGCCAGGCTCCTCGGAGGGATGTAAGACAACTTCCAAGCCGCAGTTATCTTGTAAAGCAGCGGGAGCTGGGGTGTGAGACCCTTTCTCCATGACCTGATCTGTGCCCCTGAGCACAGGGACAGCCACCAGCTGCTGCAGCCTGGCCCTGGGCTGAATGGCACCTGGAGCTAGAGAGCAGCCAGTTCCACCTACCAGGAGCTGGGAGTGATCCTGTTTTGCTTGGATTGTTTCATTTCACTGAGACAGCCAGGTCAGAGCCTCGCTGGCCCGTTGGAGGGGAAGTCAGAACTTGGTTCTCCCCTGCCCCACTTGTAGGTGCACACTGTGACCCCAAACCCAGCTGCTCCTCCCGGGCTGGGCACTCAGCAGCTGCCAGGGTGTTTTCCCTGCTCTGTTCCTGCAGGAAAGGGATTCATTTCCTCCACAAAGGCGGCTGGTGAGTTCATGCTCCTGGGGTGGGGTCAGTGAGCAGTGGGGTCGGTGAGCGGAAGGACCCCAAGGATCACCCAGCCCAGGGGTCAGTGAGCGATGGGATCAGTGTGCATTGGGATCAGAGAGCNGGGGTGGGGTCAGTGAGCAGTGGGGTCGGTGAGCAGTGAGGTCAGTGAGCAGTGGGGTCAGTGGGGTCAGTGAGCGATGGGATCAGTGTGCATTGGGATCAGAGAGCAGTGGGGTCAGTGAGCAATGGGATCAGAGAGCAGTGGGATCAGAGTGTGCAGTGGGATCAGTGAGCAGTGGGATCAGTGGGATCAGTGAGCAGTGGGGTCAGTGTGCAATGGGATCAGAGAGCAGTGGGATCAGAGCAGTGGGATCACAGGGCTGGAATCACGGCGGTCCCGGAGCCGGCACCACTAGAGGGAAGCACGAAGCCGCTCTCGCTGCCGGCTCCGGAGGCCGGAGAAGCATCCAGGGCACAAAAGGAAGGAGCTGCGGGGACGGGGACAGCCGAGTCCCCTCCCGCTCACACCTCCCGCGGACCCGGGCCGGTCCGGCTGAGCCGGAGGCGTACGATGAAATCGGCTCTTTCTGAACCGCCCAAATCCTGGTTCCCACAAGGTCACAGGGTGTCCCCGCGTCCCCCGGGCAGCCTGGCAGCGAGGCTGCCTCTGCTTCAGCAGGAGTCAAACACGTGGGAAAAGTGGGGGAACCTCCTGGGGGATCCTCCTGGAGGGATTCCCGGCCGAGGGCTCCCAGGACACAAGCAGGGCGAGCTGTGAGCTTGGCTGAGCCTGGAAGGGGCAGTTTGGTGTCCGAGGATGGAGAAGAGCAAAGAACCAATCCCTCTGTCCCATCCCCGATCTTTGCCCAAGCTGGAGTCAAGGTCGTGGCAAGGTCAGCTCCGTGGGGACACAGAGAGCTCGAGGGACAGCTGCTCTCACACCCCGAGGCCCCAGGCAGGGTTTGGCACATATTTGGAAGCACAAAAAAGCTTTCCATCCCTGTCCCCAGGGGTGTGACCGGTCCTCTTTGGTCTAGTGGCCATCCAGGCCCCCTCAGCTGCAGTGGACACCCTCCAGGGTGGAGCTAGGCTGGCAGGTCCCTTTTCCATCCTGGTTCTGTATTCTCAGGAGGGAAGATGCTCCCCTGAAGGCCCTGAAGGAGCTGTGAGTTAACCCTCAGCAACTCACTGACCTCTGTGCCTAAAGCACCCAGAGTCCCCCACGCCCCTGTCCTGTCCCTCAGGCTCAGATCACAACAAGAGGAAAGATCTGAAGAACAAGGATCCCAAACCAGCCCCAAAACGACCCCTAATCCTGGGAGATTTCTAGGATGGACTCGCCTCACCCAGCCACGCCTGGCTTGGGCAGGGTGAATGACTTGGCTTGGCTGTCACACTGCTGGGGACTCCAGGCACCTCTGTGATGGCAGCAAGGCCCCCCCAACCCCCCAGGGCCATTCTGGCATTCAGGCCAGTGGAAAACACAGAGGAACTAAGGTGGATTGGGCCCTCCCACCTGGAGCAGAGAGACTGGGCTGAGCCCCTTTTGGTCAGTCCCTGGGTGTTTGTGTGACCCACACTTCAAAGGTGGTTTGCACCTCTCCTGCAACAGAGCTGAAACTGCAAGATTTGGTGTCTTTTTCCTCTTTTCTTGCTGCTTTGTTCTTGGAGGAGGAACCTCCACCATCCTCCCCACACCAGGGAACACCCGGGGCAGGTTTCCATCGGGGAGGGCTGTCCTGGACACCCTCTGAGGGAGTTTTCTGCTCTGTGTGGGGCAGAGGAAGGTGTGGGGAGTGTGAAGGCCCCGTGAGAGTTGAAACACCATGGGGGGGGGGGTCCGGGGCTGGGCTTTGGGACACCCCTCACCTGTGCCAGCAGGTGGGAGCCCAGGGACACTGAGGGCAGGACCAGTCCTGGCTGAGGGGGACAGGGCCCTGGGGCAGTGAGGGGTGTCCAGCTCCACTGGGACATGTCCAGGGACTCCACTCAGGGGCAGAGGGACATCCTGGGGACACACTGGGCTCCAGGAGGGCTCCCCTTAATGGGGTTTCCACCACACCTGGGAATAAGAACACTTTGCCTGGGGCCTGCAGCTGACAAACCCTCGGCATCAAACACCCAGAAATAAGATTTCACAAACAAATTACTGAAATGGGCTGGACATCCACAGCCCCAGCCTGACCCAGCCCCAAACCTTCGATATAAAGGCAGAAATGTATGTTTTGGACTGGTTCTGCTTCTGTCCCTGCTCCCAACCACCCCATGAGACAGATTATCCTCTAAGGGGTCTCTGGAGGTCCAAATACCATCCTGGCATTGGCATAGACAGGAAAAAGACCTGAGAACTGAGCACCTGAACAGTTCCAGACTGGAGCAGAGAGAGCCAACAGCATGGGTCAGGTCAAGAACAAAGCTCTACTTCTGGCAGCTCCTTCTTGGAGCTGTGGGAATCCCCTAAGCGAGGCCTTTGCTGGGAATGGCCTTATCAAGGTGCCTGGAGAAAGCAATTCCCCTTCTCTTATTGCAAAAGGGGGTGACACTTCACTGCCCTGACCCACAGGAGCTTGGGGAAGAGGTGGCAGGGACAGAGGCACATCAGGGCCTCTTCCTTTGGGCATCACAGGGTGCCCAGCTGCAGCTCTCCATGTGCTAATTCTTCCCTTGCTTCCAGTCCTCAGACATTCCATTTATTTCTGGAAAACTCTGCTAGGAGGATATTTCAGATCCTGTTTGAACCAGAGCCCATGAACTGTTCTGTCTCCACTTGCTGGCTGGAAAAACGGGGGTCTGAGCCCACGTGTCTGCATCTGTTCCTGGGAATGCCTGCAGGCATCGCGTGTCAATCCGCTCGCTGCAGCCTCAGCCGGCGCCTCTGAGCTGGATGTCATCACAGGGTGACAACGGGCTCCGTCTGCAAGGGGCAGGGACAGCTCCGAGCACTCCCTGAGCGACGCAGGGAGCACTTCACACCGGGAGGCGCCGGCAGGGCTCAGGGATCACGGAATCAGGGAATCTCCTGAGCTGGAAGGACCCCAAGGATCACCCAGCCCAGCCCCTGTCCCTGCCCAGACCCCACCAGCCCCACCCTGTCCATCCCTGGAGCGCTGTCCCAACGCTCCTGGAGCTCTGGCAGCCTCGGGGCCGTGCCCATTCCCTGGGGAGCCTGGGCAGTGCCAGCACCCTCTGGGGGAAGAACCTTTCCCTGAGCTCCAGCCTGAGCCTGCCCTGGCTGTCCTTGTCCCCAGGGGCTGCCAGCACAGCCGGTTGTGACAAGGACACACCTGGGCTCTGCCCATGGCTCCTCTGAGTCTGCAAACCCCGAGCCTGCTCTGCTCCAGGGATGTTTTACTGCTCTTTGTCCAATGTGCTGCTCTCCTGGACCTGCCAGAGGAGGCCACACCAGCATTGATCCAGACTGCTCATCTGAGGAACCACAACAGGATCCTGGAGGAAGCTGCAATCAGCTCCTCTGCCCAGCATCCTGCCTTTAGCTGAGGCTGTCACTGAGCAAGAGCTGCTGTGCTCAGCACTCAGCAAAACTGCTTTCCTGGCTGTGGTCTCTGCATAGAGTCATAAAATGATTTGGGTTAGAAAGACCTTAAAACTCATCCAATGCCACCCCTGCCATGGCAGGGACACCTCCCACTGTCCCAGGCTGCTCCCAGCCCTGTCCAGCCTGGCCTCAGACACTGCCAGGGATCCAGAGACTTCTCTGGGAACCTGTGCCAGGGCCTGCCCACCCTCCCAGGGAAGAATTGCTTCCCCGTATAAAACCCAGCCCTGCCCTCCGGCAGTTGGAAGCCATTCCTTGTCCTGTCACTCCATTCCTGGCTGCAGCCCATCTGGGGACACGGATGGACACCGAGTGTCCTGCCTTGCAGCAGAGGTGCCTCCCCCACGGGATACTCACACAAAGCAGGAATGCTTTGTTGGGCACACCCCTCACCTGCCCCAGCTGCAGGGAAGGGACTGCTGTGGCCCGGGCCAGCAGCTCTGCCCTGTCCCCCTGAGCTGTGGGCACGTCCCACGCCGACCCTGCCAGCCCCCACAGCAGGGCCACGCTCAGCCCGGGAGGGACAGGGCATCTGAGACAGCAAATATCCAACCTAATGAGGCTTTTCAAACCAAAGAGGGTCAGAATTGCTCGTTGTGGCTAATTGGACATGCCCTGGGATCAGGGAGATGGGGATGGATGAAGGCTCTGGGTCAGGTGTGAGTGTGCTCCCTGTGACCCTGCAGGGCAGCAGGGCCAGGCGAGGGTGACATCCAGGCTGCACTGCAGGGGAATGAGATTCTCAGAGCCTGAAACGCTCTCCCAAAGGAAGCAAGGCTGTTAGAAAAATCCCAGGTGTGGTTTTCTCCTCACCTTAACCCGACTCCTGAGGAAACTGGGACGTTTAAAGGATGGAGTGGGAGGAAGGAGAACAGAGAGGTACTGAGTTGTCAGCTCTGCCTCTGGCTCTTGGTACCACCCTGGGCACGAATCCTGCCAGCTCTGGGCCACAGTGGGGTGGAGAGGAGCCTGTAAACTTTCCCTGCCTCCGGAACAGGGAATCAATTCATGACCTCAGGAGAGCTTTGAATCTGCAGGCAGGAGGCTGGAAGACAGGGAGGTGCTGCAACTTCTGGGCTCTGAAATTCAGAGTCGTGTTCCTTTTCATTTCTTCCACAGCCAGCCAGGCTTTGAGGGGCTGGAGCATCAGAGAAGAGCCTGAGCTGCACGGACCAGCACCTCTGTGTCTGAAGCAGGGATTCCTCTCCACGTCAGGGACTGGAGTTTGGCTTGGAAGGGCTGGGAATGGTGGGAGCTGCTGTGCCAGCAGTGTGGGAGCAGTCTGAGCAGCCCCACGTTGGCAGCTCCCACTGCCACCTCCAGAAATCCCAAACTGCTGCTGGGGCTGCCTGCCCACCCTGCCCAGTGGGTGAAAACAGGATTAGAGGGTCCTGTGTCTTACCCCAAAATATCCACTGGCCACCCTGCTCAGTGGGGTGTAAACATCATTACAGGAAGCATTAGAGGGTCCCAAAACTTCCTCCAGAATATCCATCATCCACCCTGCTCTGTGGGTGAAAAACAGGATTAGAGTCCTTTATCTTCCCCCCGAAAATATCAATTGTCCCATTGGTTAGTGGGTGAAAAACAGCCCCCCCAGAGCCCCCCCAGAGTATCCATCATTGTCCAGCCTCCCCTCCTGCACCTCCCAGGCCTCCTGGGACCCCTCAGTGATGGCTGCAGGTTCCCAGCACTCCCAGGTGCTGCAGCCCCAGGAATGGCTGGAGGAATGCAGGAATGTCTGGCTCTGACAAATTAAATCCTTAAGGAATGGATTTGCCTCACACCCTCAGGACCAGGTCTGTAGCAGCCCTCCCAAGCCTCTGCTGAGCAAATTCTGCCCCAGCAGCCAGCCCAGGGTTATCCCCCAGCCCGGGGTTATCCCCCAGCCCGGGGTAATCCCCCAGCCCAGGGTTATCCCCCAGCCCAGGGTTATCCCTTCACCCCAGGGTTATCCCCCAGCCCGGGGTTATCCCCCAGCCCAGGGTTATCCCCTCCAGCTCAGCTCTATCCCCTCAGCCCAGGGTTATCCCCCAGCC
>VWZP01009178.1:275309-325310 GCA_013396995.1 Dicaeum eximium
AAGGGAAGGGAAGGGAAGGGAAGGGAAGGGAAGGGAGAACCCACGGAGCATCAAGAGGGAGCAATAATGTGAGCAAGGCAAGGAGCTGATTTCTCCAATTTCTCAGATTTCTCAGTGAAAGGTGTCCTTGCTCACGGCAGGGGTGGAACAAGATGAGCTTTAAGGTCCCCCCAACCCAAATCAGTCTGCAATTCTATGAAATGTTCCAGTAAATTCCAGGCAAGATCCCATTCATGAGCTTCCCAATGTTGACAGGTTTTGGAGGAACAATTCCCTGTGCTTGCAGCTGTAGTCTTGGTCTTCCTGTCCTGCCAAGCATCTTTGGGCACAGAAATAGAAAAAGAGACCCCAGCACCAACAGTAAATTCTCTTTAAGAGCCAGGAGAGTCCCTGATAGGCCCAGCATCCTCTGGCTGCCCAGCTCTGGGAGCACGATCAGATAAATAAAATTATTTTTGCTTGGGCTTGATAATCTGAGAGGTCTTTCCCACCTTAATGACGCAATGATTGCAGCAGCGTCCCCTGCCCCCGGCACAGGGCTGAGGGTGCTCAGGGATGTTCAGGGATGCTGAGCCCGGAGCAGGGCTCGTGCTGCTCCCCCAGCACCAGGCACAGCACCCTCGGAGCTGGATGTGGGCAGTGGATCCTGTGGCACCCCTGGGAATACCCACAGGAGCCACCCGCGGCCTCCTCCGAGCCCGTGTGGGATCAGAGCCGAGTGATGAATTAATTGTGCAGTTTCACAGACAGAAAGAGAGGCTAAATTCATCTCCTGAATTATTCACTGGGAAATGGTGCTCTGTTCTAGCAGACACACATCCAGCAGCTCCATAATGGGGAAATTCAGTATATATCATAGTAGTTAGACACGTATCCATTACACACAGCAGTTGTTAATCTCCAGTGAATGTATTTAATAATAGCTATTTATGTACCATACATTAACTACCCCTTTTAAGCTGAAACTGAATGCATATTTGAGACCCTTAATTCAAAGCACTACTTAAAGCTGAGGCTCTGAGTCAGGATAATAAGGATTTCACAAGGGGGGTGTTTAAGTACTTCAGAATAAAAAAAAAACTTAAAGGAAAAAAAAGAAGAAAAAAAGAAAAAAAGAAAACAACCCCAAAACATCTAAAGAGGTTTCTTGCACTTGAAATCCCTCCTGGGTACAGACTTGTGGCTGAGAGGGGCGCCATGGGCAGAGGGAAGTGTGCAGCAGGGAGAGATTCCTGGTGCCCTGGAGGCACTGGAGCCCCCAGGAGTGCAGAATTCCATGGGGAATGAGTGAAGGATGCCCTGGGAATATCCTGTTGGCAGCACTGCTGGCAGGGAGGGGAAGCACAGCAGCACTTCCAGCCTTGCAGCCCAACCCACCACAAGTCTGCCCAGAAAGGGAAAGAAGAAAACACCAGAATTCAGGATGAATCCTTCAGGATGCTGCTGGAGTCCCCCCAACCCACGGGAGTGCCCGGGGCACGGGGACTGTGACACCCCGGAGTCACCAGCCCGGGCCAGGGCTGCTGCTGGGCTGGGAC
The DNA here is from genome assembly GCA_013396995.1 of Dicaeum eximium. Lineage (NCBI taxonomy): Eukaryota > Metazoa > Chordata > Aves > Passeriformes > Dicaeidae > Dicaeum > Dicaeum eximium. The sequence goes on from VWZP01009178.1 coordinate 276,848, forward strand.
ATCCTCACAGCTCCAGGAAATGAGCCCGAGGTGTTTATTTGTGTCAGCTCCTCCATCCCTGGGTAAAACACAACCCCCAGGGCAGACAGAGGGGCAGCAGGAGATGGGCAAGGACCAAAGTGGGAGCCAGGGGCGGGTCAGGGGCCTCTGGAGCCCCCAGAGGTTGTGGGGGGACCCTGGTGCCTTCCTCCCTGAACACCCCCTACAGCCTCCCCCTCCCTGCTCTTCCCTGCCTCCCCAGCCTCACTAGTTTTTTCCCATTTTGCTGAAAATAAGTTTTCCTGTGGGCAGTGCAGCCATGGCCTCTGCTCTTCCGTGGATTCATGGAGAGGGAAAAGCCATCAAAGCATCCTGAGGGTTGGACAGTCCTCACTGGGCTCCTGTGTGGGCATTCAGTGGCATCATATCCTCTGTTCTGGATCCCACTGCTACAGCCTGGAGAGGAGAAGCTCCAGGGAGAGCTCAGAGCCCTTCCAGGGCCTCAAGGGGCTCCAGGAGAGCTGCAGAGGGACTGGGGACAAGGCCTGGAGGGACAGGACACAGGGAATGGCTCCCACTGCCAGAGGGCAGGGATGGATGGGATCTTGGGAAGGAATTGTTCCCTGGGAGGGTGGGGATCTTGGGAAGGAATTGTTCCCTGGGGGGTTCCTTGGGGATGGAATTCCCAGAGCAGCTGTGGCTGCCCCTGGATCCCAAGACCAGGCTGGATGGGACTTGGAGCAGCCTGGGACAGTGGGAGGTGTCCCTGCCATGGCAGGGGTAGCACTGGATGGGATTTCAGATCCCTCCCAAACCAAACCATCCTGGGATTCCAAGATTCCATTTTTCACTTTGTGAGGGCACTGACCTGAATTTCCCTTCCCATTTTATCACACCCCAGAGTGTCCAAGCCTCCCCATGGGTTCTGAATGCCAAATCCCCGAGTCCAGCACTCCCAGCTTCTCCCGTCCCACAGCAACACCAGCCTGTGTGTCAGAGCAGGGACAGCACACAGTGACCCTCTCCTGATGTCCCACAGATGCCTTGGAATCCATCATCTCTTGGTGAATTTTCCTCCTATGAGCATTTCTGTGGGGTTGGACATTTCCACGATGGACAATGTGAGGTGTCACCTCCTGCTGACCATGGATGTGGCACCCACCAGCTCTGAGACAAAAGGAAAAGGATCCCACAGCAGCAACCCCTGATTTCCCTGTCTGCTGTCACCCATCCCTCAGGAGATCCACCAGAACTGCCCAGCCTTGCTGGCAGAGCCCCCCAGGGATTCCCACAGGGAGAGACTGACAGCTGGGCTTTACATTCCTGGTCTTTATTCCCTTCATGATAATTCCTAACACTTGATTTGCTTTTTCGAGCTGCTGCGGAGCACAGAGCTGACATTTTCAAAGCTGCCTCTGTTGTAACTCTGAAACCTTGTTCTTTAGCTGTGACAGGCAGCTCATGGGGCTTTATTTAATTCATAAAGTTAGGAGCTGTATTTTCCCGTGTACCTCCGTTTTCATTTATCTCCTCTGAATTTTGTCTGCCATTTTGTCACCAATCTCTTTCTATCACCGAGTCTTTCTGCAGCCCCTCACAACTGGCCCTTGTTTTACTCCCAAAATAATTCAGCATCTCCAGCTGAAGGCATTACTGCAAAGCAAGAAAATTGTTATTAATAACCCATCTGTGGTGGCTTTCAGCACAATGAAGCCAGGTCAGCTTCAGGAGAGGGGTGGGACCAAACCTCCGCATTCTCCTTGGCGGGACACAAATTTCTCTGGTTGAACATCTCTCCCTGCCTGAGACCAGCCCAGGAGTCCGAGCTCTGGCTCTGTGCCGATCCCCGAGGCTCCGACAGCCTGTCCAGACATGGACCTGCCCCTCAGCCCAGCTCTCTGCCTGAATTTGGGCCCCTCAGGCTCCACAGGGTGCTGCTGCATGGACCATGGTCCCGGGAAAGCTCCTGATAATCCCTGGGGCTGAGCAGAGGGAGGTGCAGGGAGCTGGGAGCCGAGGGAGGGGCAGAGGAAACCGTGCCTGGTGCTTCTCCCTGCACAGGGGCTGCTGGGTCACCACAACTCCCACCTGAGGGGCCAAGCCCTGCCCTCGGAGCCCAGAGGATGTGGATTTCTGCAGAGTTCATCCAAGGCCACGGCAGTGCAGGGAGGAACACGTGCCATGTTCCACTCCAGGCACCAGGGTTGGAATTCCACTGTGCCGGGGCCAGCACAGACTGCTGGTGGTGCCAGCACCAGCACAACACCTCCGTGGCCACAGCCAGGAGCCCAAGGACAGAGGGCTTCCCCCTGGAAAACCACAACCCAAAAGGAAAAACCAGGGTGAGAAGAATAAAGGAGGAACATTTGCAGCAGCAGGGTGTGGAGCTGACCCAAACTGCCTCGCTGAGAGCATCAGAGCACGTCAGGCCCTGAGCAGGCAGGAGCAGAGCCCAGGAGCAGCCTGGCACCCTCAAGGTGTTCTCTCCTGCTTCTGTCTCCCTTGGTCCCTCAGCCTGTGTGCCACCACAGGGGGTCACAAATGTGGGCGATCAGAGGGCACCCAGAGCAGCCAACCAGCCCTGACCTCATCCCAGAATCTTTTAGGCTGGAAAAGCCCTCCCAGACCATCAAATCCAACCTGTGACCCATCCCTACCTCATCCCCAGCCCAGAGCTGAGTGCCACATCCAGCCCTTCCTTGGACACCTCCAGGGATGGGCACTCCAAACCTCCCTGGGCAGCCCCCGCCAAGGCCTGAGCACCCTTTCCATGGGGGAATTCCTGCTGCTGTCCATCCTGAGACATGGTCACAGCCTGTTTGGGTCACAGAGCTGTGGGTCACTCCTGCAGGATGGAGGGTGACATGCCAGGGGCACTGCCAGCCCTGGGAAGGAGGATTTGGCTGGCATGGCCGTGTGGGGACACAGAAGGAACCCGAGGTGTTACCTGTGCTTGCTTTTCCTTGTGTGTCCCATTTGAGGCTGCTGGGAAGGGACTTCTCCTGCCCCAGGTGCCTGGAGTTTGGAAAAACCACTTTCCCAGCCTCTGCTTCCCCAAAAAAGCTGCAGGAACGATGTGGTTTGATTTTCTGACCAGGTGGAAGAACTTCACCCCGCCCAAGCCCAGGGTTTCTGCTGGATCACAGCAGATCCTGCAGCAAAATGTGCCAGGGAAGGAGCAGCCTTGAGAGATGGGAACTCCTCCAGGTCCCAGAGAAGCTGTTGGGGTTTATCCCTCTGCCTGCTCTCCCTGAGCTGCTGCTCCCAGTCCATGCCCTCCGCTGGGACCTGACATTCTCCTTTTTCATCGCGGTATCTCCTCCTCTCTGAGCCCCTTCCAAGCTCAGACAGGTCAGGTGTCAACGTTGTCTTGGTGAGGTATGTCCAGAGGAAATCCATGTCCAATGGGAGTCCACATCCAGAGGAATCCACATCCAAAGGAAACCCATGTCCAAGGGAATCCATGTCCAAGGAAATCCATGTCCAAAGAAAATCCATGTCCAAAGGAAATCCATGTCCAAGGGAATCTGTGTCTAAAGGGAATACATGTCCAAGAGAATCCATATCCAAAGGGAATCCATCTCCAAAGGAATCTTTATCCAAAGGAAATCCATGTCCAAGGGAATCCATGTCCAAAGGAAATCCGTGTCCAAGGGAATCCGTGTCCAAAGGGAATCCGTGTCCAAGGGAATCCATGAACAAGGGAATCCATGTCCAAGGGTATCTATGTCCAAGGAAATCCGTTTCCAAAGGAAATTCATGTTCAAGGAAATCCACGTCCAAGGGAATCTGTGTCCAAAGGAAATCCATGTCCAAGGAAATCCATGTCCAAAGGGAGTCCACATACAAAGGAATCCACATCCAAAAGAAATCCACATCCAAGGGAATCCATGTTCAAGGGTATCTATGTCCAAAGGAATCTTTATCCAAAGGAAATCCATATCCAAAGGGAATTCATGTCCAAGGGGAATCCATATCCAATGGAATCTTTATCCAAAGGAAATCCATGTCCAAGGAAATCCATGTCCAAAGGAATCTTTATCCAAAGGGAATCCATGTCCAAGGGAATCCATGTCCAAGGGAATCCACATGCAAAGGGAATCTGTGTCCCCAGGAAATCCCCGTCCCTGCTGCAATTGGGTATTTCCCTGCTTTTGGATCAAGAGCCATCCCAGCTCTGGCAGCTGCACCTTGATGCTCCTGCTTTGCCCATCATCCCCAACATCCATTTCAAGGTTTTACTTTCTCACCTCTCTCTGCAAAATCCAGATTTTTCCTCAGATTTGGAAGGGGGTTTTGGCCTTTTTTGAAAAACACAGCAATTGGAATTTTGTAATTTTTGTGCAACAAGAGCTGCATGGAGAAAAAGATTTCTCTCGGTTCATTTGCAAACTGTGCATTTGTTTGTTTGTTTTTTATGTTATTCAAGCCTGGAACAAAGATAAAGGTTTCCCAAACTATTGCCAAATTGATTTTCAAAGGGTTTGGAGTCAACATTTCATTTGACAGTATCAGAATACTTTGCTTCAATCAAGCTTTTGGATTTTTCCAAATTAAATGAAAGGGAGTTTTAAAACTGAAGAATGTTTCAGGCCCAAAAAATCAAAACATTTCATTCTGAACATGTCAAAACTGGCCATTTTAAACGCTTTCACATGGTTTTTTTCCTCCAATAAACAAAACTGGGCATATTCACCATCATTTTACAAAATACTTCAAGAGCTGACACACTTGTGTTTCCACCATAAAGAAATTGCATGGAGCAAAATTCATTAACCTCCTCTCCCAGAGTGGCTTTTGGAGGGGAAAAAACCTTCCAAGAATGAAAACATGGGAATTCCAAGGCAAAAAATGAATCCATTTATTCTCTTGACAAGCAGCCTTTTCCCACTCCTAATTTTTTGTAGCCAAATTGCAGCCACAGGGTTGGGACACACTCAGGTGCCCCTGTGGAAGCAGATTGTCAGGTCCCCACTGGTCTGCACTGGTTTGAACTAGGTGGCATCCCCTCCATGCCACACCTGGGATATTCCCATGGATAATTGTCCTTCCCTTCCTGCCTGGGAGCCTCCACCAGCCTCATTCCACTGAAATCCTCAGGCGAGATGTAAAAACAGCCTGGCACAAATCCCAACCCTGTGGGCTTCATGGGCACCAAATGGGCTTTTCCCTGCCAATAAAATCCATCACCACGGGGGGATCTCTCTCCCAGGGCTGGATCTTTCTGCTGGAAAGGCTCTGGAATGCTCTGCTCTGCTGGCTGGCTGTGCTCCTGGTGGGATGGGATGGGATGGGATGGGATGGGATGGGATGGGATGGGATGGGATGGGATGGGATGGGATGGGATAATGNATGGGATGGGATGGGATGGGACTCAGCACCCTCCAAACATCAGTGCTGTGTTTAATTGTCCCCCACAAAGGCTGGCTCAAGGCATGGGAGTGACCCCTGCCAGTTCTCCAGGGATTCACAGGATCACAGAATCTCCTGAGCTGAAGGACCCCAAGGATCACCCAGCCCAGCCCCTGTCCCTGCCCAGACCCCCAACAGCCCCACCCTGTCCATCCCTGGAGCTCTGGCAGCCTCGGGGCCGTGCCCATTCCCTGGAGAGCCTGGGCAGTGCCAGCACCCTCTGGGGGAAGAACCTTTCCCTGAGCTCCATCCCAAACATCCACGGGCTCCCCAGTGTCCCTTGGCTCACACAAGGGGACAGAGACACCCCCAGCCCCACATCCCCCTGCAGGAACTGCCCAGCTGTGCCCAGCCGGGGCGGGAGGAGCTGATTCCCTCAGCTCCCTGGGTGATTTATGGAATGTGAGATTAAGGGCTGGAGCTGGTAACAGGGAACTGCAAAATGAATTAAATTACCAAGAGGATTTATGAGTGTGACTGAGCCACTCTGCCAGTGACACTAAGCAGGACTCTGGGCCATTTGTGGGGGGCAGAGGGGTACTGGGGCTGCAGAGAGAGCCGGGACCCAGGTGTGAGTGGGATAGACAAGCAGAATTCCATTCTTTGCCCAGTGTGCAGGAAAAGAAACTCTAGAACTGTAGAATACTCTGAGCTGGAAGGGACCCCCAAGGATGATCCAGTCCAACTTCCAGCCCTGCCCAGACACCCCAAAAATCCCACTTTGGGCATCGCTGGAGCACTGTCCAAACCCTCCAGGAGCTCTGTCAGCCTCAGGGCTGTGCCCATTCCCTGGGTATTTTCGTGAATGACCAGCACAGTCAAGAGGAGGTTCTGGGATATCCTGGACTTGCTTTGATTAATTCAAGGTGACTTAATGGATGTGAGAACGTCTCCTTTTGAGGGTTTTGTGCATCAGATCCCTGCTGGCTGTGAGGCCACCCTCAGGCACTGAACAGCATTGGGTGGGTTTGGTGCCACCAGCACAGTGTGTCACGTGTGTGCACAGGCCCTGTGTCACTGCAGGCCAGCAAAAACACTGGAAAACACTTGCAAAACCCCCTCAGTTCATGCATCTGCTTCTGATCATTGAGCAGTGGCCTTGGAACCTCCTGACAGTTCCCCTGGAGCAGTGGGACACCCCCTCTCAGTCTTCACTTCCACGGGGACTCTGCAATATGTGCCAGCCCCAGGAGCACCCCGGAGCCACGGGCAGTGGCCAGGGCAGCCCTGGCTCTCTCCCTGGTGTGGCAGGGATTCCGTTTTGCCCTGAGCTCCTCACAAGCTGCCGCAGCAGGAACGTGTGCCTGAGGGTTTGTTTGACATGGGGCACCTGAACACGAGCCGAGGTTTCCGTGTTGTTTGAACCATGCCCAAAACCATTTCATCCCTTCTCCTGAGCTCTGGGTCTGCCCTAACACTGCAGCAGCAGAAGCCCTGGGGTAAATTTTGCTCTTGAGCTCCTGTGGATCACATAGGTGGGGAAAGGAGTGGATTTAAGTACTTTAAAACCAACAGGGATGAAATCCAGCTATCCCTGGGAGCTCCTGGTGTGGGGAAACTGCTACTTTCCCCCTCCTGCAGCAGAGCTCCAGCACTGGAACCACGCAGGGGTCCCAACAAAGAGGGATCCCCCCCTGGGCCAGGCACAGCAGGGATGGATGTTCCTTTCCCGACGGGCAGCTCCCACCGAGGCACTCGGAGCCCAGCGGGACGCACTGATCGAAGCCCGATGGATCGAGGGAGATCAAAGCTCGCCTTTTATCTCAGCCTCCCTTCTGCCTTCTTCCACAGCTGGAGGGCGTGTGTTCCCCTCCTTTGTAGCTGCTCCATCCCCTTCTTTAAATCTTCACTTAAAGCCTTCCTTTCTTCTCCAGCAGGCAGCCGCGTCCTCCCCGAGTGCGCTGTTGTAATGCCCATGGAGGATCCTGCTCCAGAGGCACAAATTACACGGCCCCGTGTCGGCTCCCTCTCGCTGAGCATCTCTCGCAGGTAACACTTTGTGTTAAGTGCACATTAAGCGGTGCCGGGCGGCTGCAGCATCACAAAGAGCGGCTCGGGGGGACACCCCTCTGCCTGCTGCTCGTTAGGATCAATGTCGGGATGAAAGCTGAGCCCCCCTGGCTGCTGCCGGGGCTGCCATCACCTAATTGGATCCAATGAAAGGTATTAGAGGCACATTAGGAGATGACACAAATTGGGTTTGGCTCGTTCTCAGCGCTCCAAGAGGCGTTGTAAGGAGCGCAGCGGGAGGGAAGTGCAGGGTGTCGGTGTCACCTCCTGCCGCGGGGCACCTCGGGGCTGGAGCACCCAGAACAAGTTCTGAGTTGCTGCTGAGTGTTGGCACCTGCAAAACGGGCTGGAAGTGCTGCTTTGGCAACAGCAGAGGGGCTCCCAGGCCTGGAGGGCCATCCCAAATCCCATATCCTAGTCCTGGTGGTGAGGGATGCACCCAGTCATTTACAGGGGCCTGGCTGCCCGAGGGAAATGCCAGAATAACCCTGGGTCTGGCACTGAGGTCATCAAGTGGGAGAGCTTGCAGGGCTGCAGGGGATTGCTGCTGAAGAGCAGAGACGCTGCAACCAAGCCTGAGCAGAGCCAGAGCTCCAGAGCTCTGTTCCCACTTTGTTCTGCCCAAAAAGAGCTCATCACCTCATCCTACCATTGCCTCAGCCTTTTTCCCGGGATGCTGCAGACCTGGGGAGCTCCTCTGGGTGCAGGGATCACAGGGCTGGACCTGGCAGAGCTCGGGGGCAGCACGGCTGGAGCTGCAGGTTGGACAGAGAGTTTCATTAACCCTTAGCATGGGCAGCCAGCCCTCAAATCCCGCCTGGAGGAGCTCTTTGCTGCCCTCAGATCCTGCCTGGAGAAGCTCTTAGCTGCCCTCAAACCCCTCCTGGAGGAGCTCTTTGCTGCCCGCAGGCCCGGGCAGGGCCAGCCCGTGCCGTGCAGGAGGAGGGTGAAGCCCTTGGTGGTGCTCACGGTGCCTGCAGTGCTGCTGCTCACAGGCACCCCCGGCCTGGTTTGAGATCTCACGGCACTGAGCTCTGCAGCTTAACCACAGGCTGCAGAAAAACCCGGATTGGTTTGGAATTTACTGCCTCTTCATTTCCTGCATTATGATTTCCTGCATTTCCTGAGTTTAATTTCTTGCAATCTTTATTTTCTCATTGCTGTCCTAGAGTAGACCTGGGGTCAGTTCTTCTAACTGCTGAGACCAAAAATACTGCACAGCCAGCGATTCCCTGCAATACTTTGCAATACATTTGTACCTTCAGCACCCTTTTCGTCCTCCCCCACCAAAAAAACCCCACACAAACCCCCCCAGAAAAACAACAACAAAATTTAAATGAGCCACAAAAAGAAAATATATATCCCAGGAAAAAAGTGAAGGAATATTGAACAATCCCAAGTAAAGCACTGCAAATCAACTCCTGAAGGTGAGTGGAGAATTAGAGTTTCTGCTTAAGGTGCTCCTGTTTGAGGAACAAAATGCAGAAATTGGGGGTGCCGGGGTTGTTTTGAGCAGACACAACACTGCCAGGACCTGTGTTGAGAGCCATCTGTGTCAGGCCCCAGCTGCCCCTCACCTTTCCTGCTCTCAGCATCACAGTCACCACCCAGGGCCCCTCCTTCGCTCAGTTTGAAGAGAGGAGCACCAAGTGGTGAACTCAGGGCCATCTGCCTCCATGCCACGCTGTCCCAGTGCCCTGGAGCACAGCAGGGGTTGGTGCTGGCCAGGATGGCACAAGAGAGGCATCAGTGGGTGGTGGCACGAGGGTGGCACAGCCAGGGGAGGCAGGAAACATCTCCCTGGAGCACAGGTTTTGTGATCACAACATTATTCACCACAGCCCCGGGGCTGCCAGAGCTCCAGGAGTGTCTGGGCAACGCTCCCAGGCACAGGGTGGGGTTGTTGGGGTGTCCTGGGCACGGCCAGGAGCTGGACTGATGATCCTCCCAGCTCAGGATGTTCCATGATTCCGCAGTTCTGGGCCTGTGAAGTGCCAGGAAGATGCAGATTTGGGCTGTTCTCTGCGAGGCCGAGTGAGGAGCAGGTCCTGGATGCTGGCAAGGAGGATGAGGGTCTCCTGCTGAGCTCTGTGACACTTTGCTAAAGTGTTCTGAGAGCTCTTCCTTCCCAACCCAGGCAGCTAATGGCTGGTTTATGTCCTGTAGCATGAGGGTTTAGGTCCCCTGCAGATTTTTATCCCATTTAATGTAACTGTAGATATCCTCTGTATTCATATAAATGAATAATCCTTTCTGAATCCTTCTAAGCACTTTGCCTTAGCAGGCTGGATGTTATTAATCATAATGCTCTGCACTTAGACAGCATTTTACCTATTCACAGTGCTGAACAAACACTGCCTAATTAACCTTCTCGTGCCAAGGGAGGTGATTATCACCCTTGCTGTCTGGGGGGGAGGTGGCACCAAAAGTGTCAGTAAGTGGGGTTTGGGGTCAGGGCTGCCTCTTTCTCCCCCTTCCCTTTGGCAGTGGGCACAGCTCAGTCTCTGTGGCTATAGACCTACTCAAAACTTCAATTTCCTTCTTGAGAATTCATAAAAACACAGCATGGGAGGACCTTAAAGCTCATCCAGTTCCACCTTCCACCATGGACATCTCCACTGTCCCAGGCTGCTCCAAGCCCCAATGCCCAGCCTGGCCTGGGACACTTCCAGGGATCCACAGCTTCTCTGGGCCTCCCCACCCTCACAGGGAAGAGTTTTTCCCTAATATTTAATCTAATCCTACTTTCAGTGTCAGTGTAAAGCCACAGCCCTTGTCCTGTCCCTCCGTGCCCTTGTGAAGATTTCCTCTCCCTCTTTCTTGTAGAATTCTGGGACAACATCATTTAATTCCCCTACAACCGCCTGGCTTTTTTCACTGGAAGTGGAGAGAGCTGAAAACTAGAACTGGAACCATTTAATTAACTAAACAGAAATCAGCACTGCGAAAACCGAGATGTTCTTGGGGGCAATTTTTGTCTCGTCAAAGCAATGGGGAGTTGGGGTGGGTGGAGGGAAATGCCACCAGAGCAGCTCGGGCTGGGTTTGCTGTGCAGCCACCGCCAGTAGCAGGGGAATGGTGATGATAATAGTAATAATAATAATAAAAATAATGATGCTAACGAGAATATTCCTGTGCCTGGGTCCCCCGCAGCATCCTGCGCAGACGGAGCCCAGAGCACGTGAGAAATGGGGTTGCTGGTGTCACTCCTCCTGCTCAGGCTGGGTTGTAGAGCATGCCACGCAGCTGAGAGCCAGGCTGGAGCTGCCAACAGCCCCCAGTGTCCCCTGGGGGGACCGAGGCTCTGAGCCACTCCCAGCAGGGCTGGCACCGTCCCTGTCACACCCTGCTGATCAGGGACCTCGCACCCCCTTCCTGCTCTGCTCCCAGATGGCCCAGGGTGGTGGAGACAAGTCTCACCCTCCTGTACCCATCACACACAGGGTTAATTAACCCTTTCTGTCCCAGGAATAAGGCCTAAGGGATGAGGAGAGAGCACCCCATGGCCAGGATACCGGGAGCTCATCTGTGGGGCCAAAAATCCCCCTCAGAGCAGGCTCCTCATGGCAGGGGAAACAGGAGGGGCAGGACCTGTCCCTGCAGCACAAGAGAGGAGCTGGCTCTGGTGGTGCCACCAGGGTGCATGGCCTGGGGCAGGAGGGTGGGAGTCAGGAGCACAGGGGGTAAATCCTCCTCACCCTTCCTGGGCAGGGATGTGCTCCTCTTCCCTCTTAGAGAGCCGTGGGGAGAAGAATCCCCCAAAGGACAGTCCCAAAGGACAGTCCCATGTAGCAGTGTGGAGGAATTACAATAGTCCCAAGGACAGCCCCAAGGACAGTCCCCAAAAGACAGACCCATGACAATCCCAAGGACAGCCCCAAAGACAGTTCCCAAAGGACAATCCCCAAAGGACAGCCCCAAGGACAGTTCTCAAAGGACAGCCCCATGGACAGCCCCATGATAGCCCCAAGGACAGCCCCATGGACAGCCCCAAGGACAGCCCCATGACAGCCCCATGACAGCCCCATGGCAGCCCCATGGCAGCCCCAAGGACAGTTCCCAAAGGACAGTCCCCATGCTGGGCTGCTCGTGACACAGGATTCTTGTGATAAATCCTGTGAACAGAGCCCTCTGACCAAAGGGTCACCTTGCACCCCCCGCAGAGCCTGTAGAGCTCAGGAGGCACCTCCAGACCCGGGTCACCTGCCCCACCCCATGGGGCCACCTGGGGAGACGAATTCCTCCTGGGAGGAGATCCACTGCCTTCAGAGGAAGGCAAGGTAACACTTGCTGTCCTTGCCTCAGTTTCCCCAAGCAGTGACATGGATGGTGGCTCTGCTCTACATTCCAGAGGCCAGAAGGAAAAACCCTCTGCAACAAGAGCAACAAAAGAGAAGCTCACAGGGTTTGGAGGTGGTGCTTCCATGTCATTCCTTATCCATGCCAGGGAATTTGCTCGGGATGCCTGCACAAGGGAGAAATCCCCTCTCCCCCTGGCTGCTCCGTCGCTTCCCTGGGAGAGCTGTGGAAGGTGATGAATTGCTCAGGAGGGAAGGCAGTGGTGCCCTTTCTGTTTGTGTGGAGTGTGTCTAATATACTGATATATGCTGCATTCATCCCTTTTAAATATAAATCAATAAGCTGCTGTATTTCAAGCGGGGAGCGAGCGCGGGCCGGTCAATGTGCAGTGTAAATGTCTTCATTCCCCGGGGTGCCCCTGCCTGGCCTGGAGGGCTGCAGCTCACAGGCATCCAGGGACAGCAGACGTGCTCAGGCTTTTCCAAAGAGCTGTGCCAGGAGCCCAGGGAAACCATGGCAGGGTTTGCCCGGCGTCCTGAGGCTGCCAAAGCCCCGGGTGGCAGCAGCACACGGAACCAGCCCCATGCCTGCCCTGCAGGGAGGCACCTGCACCCTTGGGAGCCAAAGTGGCCCACACATGGCACCAAAGGGCCCATCCCTATCCCTGCTGGGCAGCCTGGGGCGTTTGCAGCAGCTCAGAGCAAGCCAGCAGTGTCTGCTCACAGCCCAGAAAGCCGACGGTGTCCTGGGCTGATCCCACAGCAAGGGCAGCAGGAAAGGGAAAGGATTCTGCCCTGGTCAGGTGATTCCCCACCTGCTGAGCTGCTCCAGCCCTAGGAATTCCAACAGCAGCAGCACCTAGAGCTGCTGGAGAGAGCCCAGAGAGGCCCCGGAGCTGCTCCAGGGCTGGAGCCCCTCTGGAGCCAGGCTGGGAGAGCTGGGGGTGCTCCCCTGGAGAGGAGAAGGCTCCAGGGAGAGCTCAGAGCCCTTCCAGGGCCTCAAGGGGCTCCAGGAGAGCTGCAGAGGGACTAGGGACAAGGCCTGGAGGGACAGGACACAGGGAATGGCTCCCACTGCCAGAAGGCAGGGATGGATGGGATTTTGGGAAGGAATTGTTCCCTGGCAGGGTGGGGAGGGGCTGGGATGGAATTCCCAGAGCAGCTGTGGCTGCCCCTGGATCCCTGGCAGTGGCCAAGGCCAGGCTGGACATTGGGGCTGGAGCCACTAGGGACAGTGGGAGCTGTCCCTGCCATGGCAGAGGGTGGAACCAGATGGTCTTTAAGGTTCCTTCCCAGCAAATCCCTTTGTGATTCCATGATTTCACTTTTCCCTCCCTTGGTCCCATGGAGGAGGGCTCTGTCTCTGTGTGTGGGGCATGGCCCGGGGTGTGATGCTCAGGTTCAGCCCCTCACTCTGCAGGAGGACTGAGGGTATCACCTGCCCTGCTGTCCCAGCTGTTGGACCCTAATCCCTGTCCCCCAGGTGCCCAGGATCTCGGGGTGCAGGTGCATTTCTGGACCTGGGCCATCCTTTCTCCAGTGTCCGTATCCCACTGCAGTTTATCCTGGAAAGCCCCTGGGCTGCAGCAGCACAAGAAGCCCCCAGACCCATGGCAGACCCCAACCAGCTGTGTCCTGCAGAGCTCTGGGCTCAGCTGGGTGAGCCCCAGGGATGAAAATCACCCTGGACCCGGCACTGAGCGGAGCAGGGACTCAGCTCCTCCTGCCAGACCCGCTCTGGCTCCAATAATCTGTGCAATAAATTCAGGTTTTCCTTTCTGCTTTCCTGCCCGTCACTCCTGTCAGTCCATGCCCACACAGGGTGACCCCAGCAGTGCTCGTGGGGGTCAGCAAAACCCCCTCCCCAGGGCAGGGATGGAGCCAAAGTATGCCTCCAGCCACATCCACTCCTCCCTGCTCCTTATCCTGCTGGGAGCTGGGCAACAGCACTGCCCCGAGGAGAGTTAAAAAAAAATAAAATACAATCCACTCCTCACAACTGCAAAATGGTTGCAGATCCAAGGACTGCTAATTATACAACAGTTTCAGATCTAGGCTATTATTTATGATCAAAAAATGTCAATTTGTATAGACTCCAACATTTCACCTACTAAAAAGCTCACCCATTAATTCATGTTGCATTTAAATGTTCATTTTAGGCCAGATTTCTCTGGTTAATGCACATGATTCTCTTTCAAGTCCTTTGGAAGCCAGAGTTGAAGTTGAAAAGGAGAAGCGGACCCTTTTCTGGAATCTTCTGCTCAGAGAAAAAAAAAAAAAAGTTAGTTATCCCTCAATATTTTATTAATAATCAATTTCTTATGATTATTTTTTTTAATGAGATGTCATTACATAAATGCCCTCATTTTCTGGAGTGCATGTGGTATTTGTAAGAGCCTGTGATACAGTTTGCATGAATAATTCCCATTCAATTGACTATTCCCAAACTGTTCCCTTCAATCCTCAGCTATTTATTACTGGAGATGTGTGGCTGGCCACTCCACTCGCGGGGTATAATTGCTAATTGGATGAGTGGAGTTTTACAGGCCAGGCAGATTCGGGGTTAGTGGGTAGCACAGAGGGAAGAACGCAGCCACCGGGTGGAAATATGGATAAAAACTCAGATCTGGGAGATTTCAGGGTCAGGAAACATTTCCCTGAACCTCTGGGTGTCATTTGAGAGGCACAGCAAGAAAACTGCTGCACTTGGGGCCAGGAGAGCTGCACGGAGAGTTCTCCCTGCAGCAGTGACCCCAAAAAGGGGGGACTCGATAGCCAGGGCCAGATTGCCCTGCTTGTTCTGAAGCAAAAGGGAAAAAACACCTTGGGAGATTGGATCCTTTCAGGAATGCGTGCCCAAAGTAACAATCAAACAAAATCAAGCCCCTGATGGGTTTCTGAAGGCACAGATCCCCTCAGCACCGTGAGATGCAGCTGCGGCTGTGCCCGGGAGGATCTGCAGAAGGAAAATCAAACCCTGTGCCGCAGGGCATGGGGCACATTCCTGGGGTCAGGGAGCCCCTTCCCGCCCCCAGCTGAGGTTGGGCTGCATTTCAGTTCATTTTTCACCCAGGATGAGATTTCCAGCCACTCTCCACTCAGGGCAGAAGCCAAGGACCCCGTGCTGGCTGCTCTGACACCAGGTCAGGAAGCTCTGGATCATCTCCCTGAGCCAAAACCGCCCGCTGGGAGACGGCTCAGGAGCAGGGCTGGGATGAGGGCACATCCCCAGGGCGAGGGCACATCCCTGGGACAGTGGCACGTCCCCAGGACGATGGCCCAGCGTGCCCCGTGAGGATCTGCAGAGCGCCTGGAGGTGGGAGGGAATCCCTGCGTTCCTGCGGGGAGGGGGAAGGAGCCGTGGGTGATAGATAAGACCCTGGCAGCGTTCAATAAGTCTCCGAGCCTGCTGCCTAAGTGAGATGTTGACAGAAACAAAAGAAACCCCGTTAGGAAATCTCTCCCCCTCCTGGAAGAGGGCGAGGGTTTTCTTGGAGGGGGGAGAGGAAGGTTTGCATACATTTCAAGGCTCAGCCAAAATACAAAGTGCTTTTTGTGAACGCAAGAGAAAAGGACGTGAAGCAGGCAGAAGAGGAGGAGGAAGAGAAGGGGAAGGATGCCTCAATACAAAAAAGCTTAGCCTGATAAAATATTTAGGACGGGCTCACACATCAGAATATTAATGCTCTGCATTCCTTGTGCTTGCACTCTGTTGATCTTCATTCTCCAGTGACCTTGTTTACAGTATCTGAATTTGCAGTCTGCATTTTAATAAGGCCCTGAGAGAAGGTCTGAGACACAGCGCCTCGCTGAACCAACTTCAAAACCCTGCTCCGACTGGTTGGAATTCTGGAGGATGGGATGTGGCTCCGGGGTGCCTGGTGCCCTCCGAGGACAGAGCCCCCGGAGAGCCCACCCGGGCCAGCCGCCGCCGCCTCGGACCGGGAAACTGGGGCAGCGCGGAGAGGCTCCACGCCATTAATTAATTAATTTCCCTTCCCACCTCCTCCAAGGCTCGCTGGAAGCCCCACAGCGTGTGGCCAGCCCCTGCACGATGGCTGGGCCCCTTCTCTTCCTGCTGCCATCCCCAGGTGACCCCCGGGACATCGATCGGCTGCTCCCCACGGGCTCTGCCAGCCGCGGTTAAGCAGCTGCGAGTGCCGGGGAGCCACGGTCCCCTCGGCAGGCACCGCGCCGGGCCGGAGGCAGCCGCCGTCCCCTGCAGCGCCTGGAGAGCGACGCGTGTTCCCGGCCCTGAATTGCCTAATGGGCTGTGAAGGGTCTCAGCAGGCAGAGCCCGGCTCGGGGGGATGCGGGGGAGATGGAGCAGGCAGCGCGTTTGTCGCATCTGCTCCCTGCTCCTGCCGAGAGGCGCTCGGAGCCGGGCAGGGCAGGGCCGGGAGCGCTCCCGGGGGATGCGGCAGCGCCCAGCTCTGCCCGCCCCGCCTGGCAGCGTCCGGCCGGGCTCTGGGCACGGGGCTGCGATGGCCCGGCTCATCCTGCTCCGGTGCCCGTCCCGCTGCGGTCCCCGTCCCCCCAGCAGAGGGTGGTGGCAGCCCGTGGACACGCCAGGGCTGGCTGGCGCTGGGGACGAGCAAGGACATGCCGGGCTGCGGACGGGGCTGGCGGTGTCCGGGGTCCTGCACAGCTGCTGGTGGCTCCCGGGAAGCCGCGCTGTCCCCAGGGCAGCCCTGCCCTGTCTGTCCCTGGAGAACACGCTGCGAGCTCGGTGCGGAGCCCGGGCACGGCACAGCGCGCCCACGGGAAAACAACACCAGGGCCCCCGGGGATTTTGGAACAACCTCCTTGAAAGCTGATCCTGGAAATGAGCTTGGTGCCAGGCACACTCCTCAACTGCCCAAAGCATTCGGAAGGTGGGGGAGACCCTTCCCTTACCCCACTCCACTCCTGCTGGGTTTTGGGGCACCCTTCCCTTACCCACCCCACTCCTGCGGGGTGTTGCTTTTAGAACCAGAAACGTCCCGTGATTTGGAAAGGCAGCCACACTCCCTCCCCCTCACCGGCCACTCCATCTCTCGTCCCGCTGCCCCCGGGCAGTTCTGTGTCCTGCCGTGCCTGGCGTGTCCCCGCGGTGCCACAGCCAGGGGACTGTGAGAGCAGAGTCCTAGAAAGGCACTCCAAGGTGTGTCACAGCATGGGCACAGTGCCAGGAGCAGGAGGCAGGAGCGAGTTTGTGTCCACACAGCACTTGGCACGTTTTTACTCCGACATAAATCACGGAATCACAGAATATCCTGAGCTGGAAGGGATCCACAAGGATCATCAAAGGACACCTCCTAAAGGAGCTCAGCTCAGTGAGTGAACCCTCATGGAAACTCTGGGAGGGAAGGGAGGACAGGGGCTTTTTTCTGTTTCACAAATGGGGAAATACAATCTGTGAGCTCTGGCAAAGCCAAGGTGGGAACGTGGAGCAGACTCCTTCCACTCTCACCTTTCTCACCTCAGCATCCACAGGGCCATGCAGCCAGCTGGGTGTCCCTGCTCCTGCACAGCCTCCTGGAGACCTTCCCTCTTTCAATCCTGCTTCTTCCTGGAAAAAGTTCATATCTTCCCCCTTGACTGCTCACAGAGGAATATCTCAGGGCAAAGCAGCACCTTCCTGAGCAGTCACACAGCCCTGGGGGATGGTGATGAGCTCCAGTGCCTGGTGCTTCTCCTCTGTGAAAAGGGAGGAGTTTGAGAGGCTCCAAGGGCTATCCAGAGCATTGAGAGCTCCAGCAAAGCAGGGAAAATGTGCAGCTCCATTTCCAGGTTCACTACCCTGACAGAGGTTCAGAGATGATTTTCAAGAGCAACAAGAGATGTTCCTCCTCCCGAGTGACCTTTCTTCCTGCTCTGAAGAGCTGCAGGCACAGAGGTGTGTTCTGTCCCCATCTCTGCTCAGCAGGTCCTGCCTGGCTGGGCTCTGGGACCAGCTCAGCTGCAGACTGGGCCAGTTTGGCCCCGCAGCTCTTTCCTTCCTGGGCAGCTGCTTGCTGTGTCCTTGTCACTTGCTCCCCTCCTGACACTTGTTTTTTTAGGATGCCTGAATTGAACTTGAACTCCAAACCATTACATGAGAGATCCTGCGCATTCTCTCGTAGTTCTGGAGATCATTTCCCCCAGCACAATCCTGGCCAGACACACGTGGCTGCAGGAGACCTTCCTGGGAGCTTCAGAGAGTGGAGCTGGGTGTTCCCGTCATCATCAGTTCAACCACTGAAGCTTGAGGTCAACTCCAGGCCTCTTTCCCACTGTGAAATAAACCTCAGCACCATTTTTAGAAGTCCCTCCCGGACGGGGACCCACAGTCATTCTGGGACAGACTGAGAAAACCCACCAGCCCCCACTCTGACATGACTGGGAAAGATGACAGAGCGCACAGAGCTCAAGGCTGACTTTTGTTTTCCAGTTCAAAGCTTTTGGCACAGTCCCAGTCTCTATTTCCAACTTGGCTGGGCCCCATCAGAAGGGCAAGAGTGTGGCTACTCATTAAGTAAATCCCAATTCTCCCTGGGCTCTGTAGCTTGGCTGACAGTACCAAAATCCCAGGGAGGTGGGATTCCCTGGGAAAAGCCAGCGGCAGCTCAGAGGGAGGCACAGCAGGCTCTGGGGCTGGGCTGTGCACACAGCTCATGGCAGCCCCTGCCCTGATACAGCTGCTCCCTGGGGAAGGGTCTGTGCCCTGGGAGGCGCCCTTGGGGGCCACCACTTTGCCCAGAGATGTCACTCGGGGGAGCAGGATGAGCGCCTGGGCACTGGGATGTGCAGGGTGAGGCTGATGTGTCCTGGAGCCTGGGCAGGACCCTGGGCAGGGAAGTGGCTGTGAGGAGCTGCAGAGTCCTCTGGAGGCTCACTGCACATCTGTTCAGCCCTGCAAGGCATTTTGAGGGTGCAGAGATGCAGCCTCCAGAGAAAGAGGTTCATATCCTTGGGGATGTGAGGCTTTGCAGCCTCAACAGCTGGGCAATTCCCTGGCCTCTGCATGCCTCAGTTTCCCCACCTATTAAAAGAGGCCATCATCCCACCTCTTCAGTGAGGCCATCAATGACTCTTCCTGCACCATTTGAGATCTTTTCCCTCTGTGCCAGCTCATTCCCCGCTCGGGTGGGGCAGAGGTTGGACACTGGGATCAGGTCAGGTAATGCCAACCTGTCCCAGCAGCACTGGAGCCAGGGCAGGGTGGCCCCGGGTGCCTGTGCTGGCACAGCCTCGGGGCTCTCTCACAGCTCCTGGAGCAGAGCTGCACTGCAGAGGACACCCAGATCATCCCCTGGCTTTTCCTCAAAGCTCCGGATCCCCCTGCCCAGCCCCGGAGCGTGAGCGGGGCTGGAGCTCAGGCAGGGAGGAGAGGGATGGCGCTCCAGATGCGCTCTATGTGTGGAGCTGTCCAGCACATCTGTGCCTCGGAGCAGCGGCAGAGGGCCCGGATCCTGTGCTGTGAGGGTCTCACCCTCACCCCCAGCTCCCGGGAACGCCAATATCCACCAGGAGAACCCTGAGCAGGCAGCTGGGAGCTGGGAGGGCGCTGCTCCCCTCAGCCTGCAGCACCGGAGCGCTCTCCAAAGCGCAGCTCTGGGGACACGGGCCACAGCCCAGGGCAGGCCACACCTGCCAGGGGAGCGGGAAGGAGGAGTGGGGTAAAGCCTGAGCCCCACCTCTGCGAGGATTGCTCCAAGCCAGCCCAGAGGGGGAGTTTGGGGATTTTTCCTCCTGTCTCGGGGGGATGTGATGCTCTGTGCACCCCGGAACACTCAGCAACGCTGCTGAGCCCCAGTGCGGAAAGCACGGGGAGAAAAACATTTCCATGGGGAGCCCCAAAAATCACTGGGAACAGCCCCTTTGGTGGGTGTGTCCCCGAGGCAGGACGGCAGTTCAGTGGCACTGGGTCTCACCAGGAGGGCTGTTCAGTGGCACCGGGTCCCACAGAAGGGCCGTTCAGTGGCACTGGGACCCACAGGAAGGCTGTACAGTGGCACTGGGTCTCGCCAGGACGGCCATTCAGTGGCACTGAGTCCCACGAGAGGGTCTGCCCGTGCCGGGCCCCCCTCACCAGCTCCCAGCCCCCTCCCCACCCCTCTCCCCGGCGCTGGCAGAGCCCCGGCTGAGGGCTGGCCGTGATTTATTTCGGAACATTTCTTGCCTGTTGAAAGGCTGACCTCAGATATGGAGAGACGACGTGGGGAAGATGTACGAGTGTCTCTCCGCAAAAGTGCATCAGAGAAATTGAGCGTGAGCTGCCATCAATCTGCCCGGGAGCCGCGGCCCCGCGCAACAGCGAGGGACGGCGGGGACCCGCGAAGGTCACCCGGGAGCTGAGTCAGCCTCCCCGCTCCTGCCATCCATCACAGCCGCCGGGGGAGGCACGGAGCAGGGGCTGCCGGCAACCTCCGGCTCTTCCCTCCTGCAGCCCCTTCGCGGCTCCTTCGGGAGCTCAGGCACAAATGTCACGGGGCACGGGCAGCGGTGACCTTTGGGTGGCCCTAACGAGCCCTGACAGGCTCCGTGGGGACAGCCATGGCCCCGGCCCAGCCTCCTGCCCCGCGGGCCCCGTGGGCTGCCACAAGGACAGGACAGATGGAATGCAGGGACAGAGGTGACAGGAGGGTTTTCCCTCTCATGGCCCCAGCTCGTGCAGCAGCAGCGTTTGGGTAACCTGTGGAGTGTCCCCTAAATCTGGTGAGGGCTGAAAAAAGGAGTTGAGCTCTTCTCAGCAGTTCTTAGAGCAGCAAGAAGGAATCAGGGAATGGCAGGATCCCCGAGGTTGGAAAAGACCTCCAAAACCATTGAGGCCTTTGACTGAATCCTCCTGTGCCCACTGCACCATGGCACACAGTGCCACATCTGCCCCCTTTCTGGGCACATCCAGGGATGGTGGCTCCACCACTGCTCAGAGCAGCCCATTCCAATGATTCACTCTGCTCTCAGTGGAGAAATTTTCCAAAATACCCAACCTGAGCCTGCCCTGGCCCAGCCTGAGGCCGTTCCCTCTCCTCCTGTCCCTGTTCCCTGGGAGCAGAGCCCGACCCCCCCGGCTGTCCCCTCCTGGCAGGAGCTGTGCAGAGCCACAAGGGCCCCCTGAGCCTCCTTTTCTCCAGGCTCAGCCCCTTCCCAGCTCCCTCAGCCTCTCCTGGAGCTCCAGCCCCTTCCCAGCTCTGTTCCCTGCCCTGGGCACGCTCCAGCATAGGAATCTCTCCCCATCCTTTATCCCAGCTCTCACCTGAGAACAGCAGAGATCTCAGCACCAAGGGGAGGAGAATCCCAGTCCCTCCCCTGGCCTGGATCCAAGCTGGTCACCTTCAGCTCCCAGCAAAGAGCACCTCCAAAGGGTTTTTTCCTGCAGATGCTGAGGGACAATTGACAGCACGTCCCATGACAAGATTTCCAGAGTTCTGGAGGGACTTGTGCGTGAGTCTCAGACTTTTGATGAGTGTCTGTGGAAAAGTTCTAAACAATCCACCTGCAAAATGCATTTTGTGCCTTCTGCCAGGTGCCTGTGCAGTGCCAGGCACAGGGATGCTTCTGTGGATCTGGCTCCAGATTACCTTAATAACTTTGCAGATTGGAAGCTGTGAGAGTAATTGATTCTCCACTTCATTAGTTAAACTGAAAAAGGAATTAAGAACTACCGAGGGTACAGCAAAGTGGTTGGCCAAAGGCTTGTTGTGCTCTGAACAGGTAAGCTTATTTACTTTTTGTTTTTATCAGATGGGAATGATTTTGAAAAAAAAAAATAGGATTTTAAGTGGGGAATCAAGATCTCATTACTTCTCCAAATTTCCTGTTGCTAAATTGATTCAGCTTTTCTGTCACTTTACAGAATTTTGAAAAGAGATTCAGTCATAGCAAATATGTATTTTTAATTATTATTTTATTTTTCTGGTGAATAAACTATCCAGGCAAAAGAAACCTCACAACTGGTGTTGGTAGAGCCAAGAGGCTCTTAATTCACTGACAACCTTTGAAAACCCTCACGTTTGGTTTTGCTCCATGCTCCAGAGCACTGGTGAGTAACAGGGTCACTCCCCAGGATCAGGGACGGGACACCCACATCCACCCCTGAGCCTGGAGCAGGGTCTCACCAGGGGCTGAGGTAATGCAGTGTCCTCCTGTGTGTACTTCTGGCATTTTCTGGGGGGAAAGTCCCAGAAATACACAGAGGAAGACTCTGCATTTTCCAGGGATCTTGTTGGATGGGACTGAGGAACTGAGGCGTTCCTGGGCAGAGGAAGGGGCTCTCGCTCCGTGGATGTTCATTCCATGGAGAACATGGAGAGCCCCAGAGGACACTCCAGGCAGGTGAGGTCAGGGAGGGGCACGTAATGCAGAGACACAAATTGTTCCCAGGTCACCTTTGGGAGGTGTGGACATCCCTCCTTGCTTCCTGCTCCCATCCCTGAACATTTTCTTCCTCCAAAACCACGAGGAGCAGCTGAGGGCACTTGGAGTGTCCAGCTGGAGCAGAGCACTCTGAGGGCAGAGCTCAGGGATCTGCAGCTCCTCCCGAGGGGCAGCTCCGGTCTCTGCTCCTGGGACAGGGACAGCACCCAGGGCACGGCTGGAGCTGGGCCAGGGCAGGCTCAGGCTGGAGCTCAGGGAAAGGTTCTTTCCCCAGAGGGTGCTGGCACTGCCCAGGCTCCCCAGGGAATGGGCACGGCCCCGAGGCTGCCAGAGCTCCAGGAGCGTTTGGACAGCGCTCCAGGGATGGACAGGGTGGGGCTGGTGGGGGTCTGGGCAGGGACAGGGCTGGGCTGGGTGATCCTTGGGGTCCTTCAGCTCAGGATATTCTGTGGTTCTGTGTAATTTACTGTGTGATTAATCAGTCCTTCGTGCTGCTGCACATCCTCCATGGTGAGGCTTCTCCTCTCTCAGTGTGGATGTCTCTGTCAGGTGTCAAAGCACAAACGAAGCTGAATCTCCTCTCTACAGATGCTGCAGGGCCACCAGAACTTCCAAAAAGCACCGTGGTCCTGCAAGAGGCACTGAGAGATGCTCTGGAGGCCTCAGCTGATTTCCACAGAGCAGAAGAGCACTTGGAGCCACCTGAGCTTCCAAGGCACCTTTGCCAGGCAGGGACTCTCCCAGGTGCCCAGCCCTGGTCTGGCTGCCCTGGTGCCATGGCCAGGGCAGGTTGTGCTAGGGAGA
Organism: Dicaeum eximium; assembly: GCA_013396995.1. Lineage (NCBI taxonomy): Eukaryota > Metazoa > Chordata > Aves > Passeriformes > Dicaeidae > Dicaeum > Dicaeum eximium. The sequence goes on from VWZP01009178.1 coordinate 299,692, forward strand.
TCCTGGCTCCTCGGGATCCTGGCTCCTCCTGTCCTGCGGGATCCCAGCTCCTCCTGCACCTGGAGGATCCCAGATCCTTCACATCTGGAGGATCCCAGCTCCCACACCTGGAGGATATCTGCTCCCACACCTGGAGGATCCTGGCTCCTCTCACACCTGGAGGATCTAATCTCCCACACCTGAAGGATCTCAGCTCCACACCTGGAGGATCCCAGCTCCCACACCTGAAGGATCCCAGCTCCCACACTGGGAGGATCCCGGCTCCTCCCACGCCGCTCTCCCCTGGAGCTCCGCCGGCTCCCGGGGCTGTGAGGCAGATTGAGCTGTTTGTTTTGCCTTGTCTGTCTCTTTATGCATCCCCAAGTCCCCAGTGACTCCGACAGCAGCTTCCAACACGGAAGGCATCCTTGTTTTCATATATCTGTTAAATAAAACGTCAGCAGGTGACAACACAGCTTCGTTGGTGCTGCTCCGTAATTTAGCTGAGTTAAGAAGGGATCAGAGCCTGGCACCACATTTAGACTTAGAACCTGGTTTGGGCTCTTTGATACAGACCCAGAGTGCAGAGACAACCTGTCCATGCCCTGGCTTCCTTCTGCACTGCTTTCATCTGTGGCTGATCAACTCTCCCCGGCAGGAGGAGAGCACCTGCAGGTACCTCCAGCCTGGCACAGGTGGGGTGGGTGGACACTGTCACCTCTCCAGCAGTTGTGCCACCTGTACAGCTGAGCCTGGAAAAGCAAGAACGAAGAAGAGTTGGAGGTTTTACCACCACCAAAGTTTTTGCCACCACCATGGTTTTCACTGTGACTAAAGGCCCATTTTTCCCTTTCAGCCACCCCAGTTCTGTTGCTGGCAGAAGCCATCACACCCTTCTTGTTGATGCCTCAGGATTTTAGCTTTTATATTTTTCATATATTTGTAACCCTGCAGTTCTTTAGTGTAGAACTCCAACTCCATATCCAGTGTGAGCTGCTGCTTCCCCATTTTGGGCAGACACAACAATTCCTCTCCAGGCCCGGAATCAAGGACACCTCACTGCCTCAGGACTGAGAGATGTAAATCAGAAAAGTTAATTGGGGGGAGCAACTTTGGGCTAAATTACTTCATTACCTGAAGCTGTAATTGGAAGATTAACCCCCAATATACAAATGGACCAAACTTATAAAAGTGTGAAAACCTGTGATCCATCATCCATTTTTGGGTGTAGCCCCTGGGCAGCTTTGTCTGCCCTAAATGTACCCAAGGCCCTTCAATAAATAGAACTGATTTTTATTCTCTTAATTTTGTCTCGCCTGTGGTTTTAGGTAGCCCCAAACAGGCATCACTGTTCATCTGAAACCAGTGCAGCACAACCTGGGCCTTCTTCTTGGATGTTTTAATTTTAAAACGGTGCTCACAGAACCCCACAGAACCTGAACCACTGGCTAAGAAGGTTCCCTGTGCTGGCACAGGAGGGGGAAGGTGCAGCACCAGCCCCTCTCAGCAGCTGCAGACCTGTTTGCAGGGTCTCATCCAGAGCAGCAGCGCTGTCAATCACAGCCCATGTTCTGGGGAGACGAGACAGATTTTCTCCTATCAAAGTGACAGGTACAAAACCCATCCCTGACCTTTGCTCCCCCGAGCTCTGCCTAATGCTCAGCAAGATCCCCCCAGCCAATGGTGGTCTCCAGGTGAGGATTCAGTGTTGAAATCTTACATTTTATAGCTGAAATAATAATAAAAAAAAAAGTTTGTTCTGTGTGTGGGGAGTTCACACCATTCTCTAGCAATCCTTGCTTTCAGCTGGCACTGCTCATCACGATTAAATATAAAAATTTAAATATCAAGTTACCATGACCATGAACTTCATTTTTATTGAAGAGTGTTCACATCTCTCCTTTTGTTCATTCTGCAGCACACGAGCTGCTGGAGTCCTGGCTGGTGGTGAGTGAACTGCCCTGAAATCCCCTTTAAAAACAAGCAGAGACATCCCTTTTTTTCACATTTATCATGACACAGCGGGTTTGTGAAGTATCAATTAGCTGTGTTGATTTTTCCATTCTTTAAACCACCCTGCAACCACAGCAGTGAGGGGCTTAACCCAGCCCTCACCTTCCCGCATCCTCTGTGGTGTGAATTCATTTCCAAACAGGTTATTTTGCAGAACAGGAGATGCCATTTTGCCTTGCTGAGCTCAAAGCAAGGAGCTGGGCTGGCTCTGACTCTTTAAAAACTTCTTCACGCTCTGGCCACACTTTCTGCTCTTTCACCACAGATGAAAACATGGGCTGTGACACCCTCGGTGACATCAGAAATTGGGAAATTCCGGTGAAAAGCAGTGGCAAACTAAATACTCAGTGTCTGCCACGGGCTGAAGGTACATAAAGAGCTCTCTTTGGTAAGCAGCCCTTCCCAGGATCCTGTTGATGCAGCAGGAACAGGAGAGCATTAATCATCAGCCATTTCTCCCCAAAACTCTTCTCTGCGGGTCATGGGAAACGTCCCCTGCGCCACGCTTAGTTAATTAATTTGTGTCTCTATGCACGGCAATAATTGAGTCTCTGGTTCTTTTCCCCACAGTGTTCAGCCAGTCCCTTCTCTCCATCGGGCTGGGAGTGGCTCTGCTGTGGGCTGGGGGAATTTGGGAAAGCTCTGGCAGTGCCCAAGGCCAGGATGGACGGGGCTCAGAGCACCTGGGACAGTGGGAGGTTCCCTGCCATGGCAGGGGTGGGATGGGATGGGATGGGATTTAAGGTTCTTTCTCACCCAGACCATTCCATGATGCTGTGATGATTCCGTGTCTCCCATCCCACCACACCAGACCTGGAGCTCCACGTGGGTGCTGGACATGAGCTCCAAGGTGCTCTGGCACTGCTGGCCTGTGCTGCCTGCTCTGCTCTGCCCTCCTCGCCGGAGTCAAACTCATTTCCCAAGAGCTCCTTCTGGATCCGGAGGGATCCGTGGCTGGGCTGTGTCCTGGCTCCCCATCACAGCCTCGAGTCCCTCCAAGGACGCATCCACCACCCCCAAAATTACAGAATTCAGGCCAGGTTAGCCACAGGCTCCTCTCTGCGTTCACCTCCTGCTTGTGTTGTGTGGCAAACACTTCCCAGAGGAAGTGGGCCAACCAACTGGGCCACCTTGAGCTGTCACAGGCAGCCAGGGTCACCTCGGGGTGCACAGGGACAGGCAGAGCAGCTCCAGCCAGATCTCCCGCCTGGAGCTGTGGAAGGGGTGCATGCTTGGCTAAGCAGGGCTGTGCTTTGGAGTTCTTTGGCCAGGCTGAGGAGATGTCCTCCTGCAGAGCCCTGGGGCTGGGCCCGTGGTGGGTGCTGTGAGCAGAGGGCAGCTGGGCTGGGTGTGTGATTCCTGGCCCGTTTTCAGCTCCAGCTAAGCTGAGCTCATCCTCGTGGCTCGGCCTGTCCCCATGGAAAGGCCCATTCCCATGGGAAGAGCCGCTCTGAACAGGAGCTGCTGCTGCCCTTCACAGCCTGCCCTGCTCGAGTTCCCTGAGCCCTGAGGAAACCAGCCAGTGTGAAATAAATGGGCCAGGAGGAATTCTCCTTTGAAAGGCCTTTATTGAGGATCAGCTCTCTCAGGTGGAAGCTCGGGGTGCGCTGCCGCCGCTGCTCCCGATGGTCGATGAACAGGAGGAGGAGTTTGCAGAGCTGTCACTGCTGGCAGGGCTGGGGTCTCTGTCCTCACGGTACCCTCAGGAGCCCTGTGCTGGCTCGGTGCTCTGGGGGTGTCTTCTTGCTTCGGTGCCCTCTAAGTTACAGCCAGGGTGCCTGGCCTGTTCCCGATGGTAGCTCCTGCCTCCTGAGTCTTTCCCATCCTGGGTAGGTGGCTCTAAGGTGTCTTTTGAAGGAGGCTCATTGTCTCTATTGGGTGGTCTCTATTCACCGGTGTCTATATGATTTTAATATGCAAATATTTCAACCCCTTCTGGGAATTGAGGAAGTCAGGTTGGGGAGCAGCGGCAGGATTTCCCAACGGAATTAGGGAGGGACAAGGGACACAGGGGACCAAAATACAAAAGAACAAAACAAGGGAGAACCTCAACATGGGCATTTGAAAAAATAAAGGTCAGTACATGAACTGGAACATGAACAGGTGTTTAACAAGAGCAGGTAGGGATACAAACAGGTAAGAGATGAACAGGAATGCAACAGAAACCTTCAATTTTATTCATAACAAGTGCTTGATCCAGCTCCTGCCACAAACAGGGCCAGTCCTGAGAGCCTCCCCTTGGGCTGGCGGGCAGCAGGGCCATGTTTGACCCTCCAAGCTGCCTGCAGGAGCTCTCAGGGGCTGTGCCCTTGACTTTCCCACTCCTTTCTCAGCTCACTTTGCTCCTGGCCCCACGGCCCAGAGGTCACGTCCCTGCTGAGGCTGATTTGTACCCCACAGCAGGGCCCTTTAAAGCAGCACTGCCCTCATTACACTGCCACATGGCTGCAAGGTTGGACCCTTTCCTTCATCCCTTCCTGTGTCCCTCAGGAATTTCCACACAGGAGATGAAAGAAGCAAAGCGCTTCAGGGACTTTTTTATGTGCAAATACGACAAAAGGAGCCCTAAACCAAGTTTGCACTGCCAGAGAAGAAACCCCGAGGTGGGTTTGGGAGGTGCCAGAGCAGGAAAAGCTGCAAAGCTGGCCCTTGGGGCTGGCTGATCCCAGGGTGGGTGTTTGCAGAGCTGTCACCGCCGTGCAGCCCCCAGCCCCTCCCGCGAGCAGCCCGAGGCTGTGTGCATCCAGCCCTCAGCTGTCACCACCAGCAGTGACAGACACCTCAGAGCCTGCCAGACAGACAGGGCTCAGCACCCTGTCTCCTGAGCAGGGCTCAGGGCAGAGCAGGCGGGAGGATGAGCTCAGCTTAGCTGGAGCTGGTAATCACACACCCAGCCCAGCTGCCCTCTGCTCACAGCACCCACCACGGGCCCAGCCCCAGGGCTCTGCAGGAGGACATCTCCTCAGCCTGGCCAAAGAAGTCCAAAGCACAGCCCTCCTTAGCCAAGCATGCACCCCTTCCACAGCTCCAGGCGGGAGATGTGGCTGGAGCTGCTCTGCCTGTCCCTGTGCACCCCGAGGTGACCCTGGCTGCCTGTGACAGCTCAAGGTGGCTCAGTTGGTTGGGCAAAGCTGTGCTTTGCACCTGCGGAGATATTTCAAAGGCAGCACCAGAAAATAAGGGTGTGAAAGGAGAGCAAACCTCCTGCTTTGAACCTCCTGGAGTTGTTCATCCTCTGGAAAGGAAAATAGAACATGAAAACACTTCAAAGAGAGCCCGCCACCAGCCAGAGAGGAGCTGGCGTGGAGCTGCAGTGGGAACTCAGCATCCCCAGGCGTGAGAGTGGCTGAGAGTGTCCCCACATCACAGCCACCGTGGGAATCACACTCTGTGCTGGAGAAGAAAGCACAGGGCAGCTCCACACAGTCACCTCTGCACCATGTGGGACGTGCTCAGCTCTGCAGCTCCAGCCCTACCCCCTGAACCATATCCGAGTGCAGCTGTACTGCAGGGTGAGGAGAAAATTCATTAAAACCCATCCCTCTGGAGGAATGGCACTGATATTAAGGGTCTATCAATAATGATTCACTAGGCCATGATAGCAGTGAAATTGCAGTGATAAAGGGTGACAAAATATTGTAAGATATGTGCATTGAGGCTGTGGAGCAAATTATCTGATGTGAGAGGCAACATGTGATGGTGTGCAGGGAACCAGCTGCTGCCCACAGGTAAGGTTAGAGAAAGGCACAGGGAATTTACTGCTGCTGGAACAAGGATTTTATCTGGGGGCTGCTCCCTGGGGATGGGGACTGACCCCAGCATGGGGCCTGCACTCCTTGGGGAGGAGCCCTTGCTCTGGCCAGACTTCCCTGCAATTAATCACTAATGAGGTGATGAAGAGCAGTGCTCCTCCCCCCAAACTCCTGATGTGCCGTCATTTCCCATCCAAAGCACTCCTCTGGGCACATCCCTGGGTGCCAACAGTTGGACTTGGGGTTCCTCCTGTCACTCCCAGAGCAGGCTCCAGGACAGGCCAGGCAGACCCCAGTCAGTGCCAGCTCTGCCTGTGCCAGAGCCCTTAAAGCCAGGCTGGCTGCTGAGGAGCTGAGGCTGCTGAGGAGCTGTGCCCGGTGGGATTGGGGTCAGCACGAGGAGCCAGTCCAGCTCTCCACATCCTCCTGACAAACTCTCCCTTGCCTTTCCCAGGCTGGGACACCTCGTTCCCTCTTCAGGACCAGAGGAGCCCTGGGCTGGCTCTGGCAGCAGCAGAATTTGTGGCTCTCCAGCTCTAGGGAATCCCCTGTCCTTCAAGCACCCCCCATGCCAGCAGACCGCTATTCCCAGCCCCTTGGTGGCCGCTGTCGTTTCCTGCTGCCATCCCTGAGCCTTTCCCTTGGTGCTCGCTCAGGATTGATGGGGCTGAGGACTGCGAGCAGTAAAATCGCGGTGTGCAAACCGCAGCGTGTAAAGCCGCCCCATAAACAGCAAGGGCTTCTTCTTTTCCTCCCTGTAACCTGTAAAACACCCAGAAAATCCCAGACCCAAAGCAGCACAGACTCCTAATCCCAAAAGGCCAGGAATATCCCGTGATTAGGTGGATGCTGTGAGTGATGATTTAGCAGGGCCCAGTGAAAGCTCGTCTGGAACTTGCTCGCCATTGATGTGATTTGACTGGGGGGATCTCGAAATGAACCCACCTCTCCTGAAGTCTTTGCTGTGCCTGTTCCACGGCGTTCAGGGAATGTGCTGCTGCTCCCATCAGGCTGAACGTGTCAGCCTGGGCTGCCACAGGAGTCCGAGGGGGAATGGGGAAGGAGAGTGGGAGATGGGGAAGGAAAGTGCAGTGGAGCCACGCTGCTTTCCTGCTTTCTCCTTCCCTAATGGACTCAATAATCGACTGGCAGTAGGAGTGAAAGTGCTCTGGCCAGGCAGTGCATGGAACATCTGATCCCCTGCCAGGACCTGGGGGAAGGAAACAGCCCCGAGAGCCAGGGCTGGAGCAGGAAGCATCCCTGAGCCACGGGGTGAGACTGCTGAAGGGGGCACTCCACCCTCTGCCTCTCCTCCCCACGGCAAAGATGTGCCACGGGGCTTTGCTGAAATCCCTGCCTGGCTGATCCTGGCTCACCTGGCCAGTCCCACCCCACCACTGCCAAGCCAGCAGTGCCTTGTGGAGCTCCTGGGAGGGGGGGACAGGCCAGGGGGTGCTGCCAGCCTGGACACAGCTCGGAACAGCACTGCCTGCTCAAGGCCTGGACAAATGGATGATCCTTGGAGACAGGGGCCATGGAAAGCAACCTTTGAACTGAGGGGCCGTGCCCCCTATCCCCTGATCCCCCTTACATAAAGCATCTGCTGAGGTCACTGCTGTCCCCAGCTCCTCCGTGGTGGCTCCTGGAGGGCCTCAATGACATGATTATCCCTCCTTAGCAGAGCATTTCCAAAGCCCAAGGAGGGCTTTGCTCACTAATCTGGCATTCAGTGCAGATAATAGGCTTTGAGATGAAGCCCTCCTGGAGTCTATTTTAAGGTGGTTTTGTGGCTTTGTCGCCTGTCACAGCAAGAGCCATCCTGTTACAGCACTCCAGGGACACTGCCACATCACAGTCACTCTTACCCTCTGTCCCCTGCCAGAGGAGCTCCTTCTGTGCCCATGTGCCACCCCCAGCCCCTGGCCCTCCCTAGCCTTGCCAGGCTCCTGCCTTCCCCTTTCCAAAAGCTTTAAGGGGTTTCCTTGGGAAGGAGGTGGAGGTGGGAAGGGCATCTCCCAGGCCTGGAGCAAGGCTGGACTGAGGTGTCTGTCCAGCAGGGTGTCTGTCCAGTGAGGTGTCTGTCCAGTGGGGTGTTTGTCCAGAGGGGTGTCTGTCCAGTGAGGTGTCTGTCCCATGTTTTTGCCTGCAAGGGGTCACCCTGGCAGGGGTGCCCTGTCCAGCCTTGTGAGGGGGCCTGAGCCAAGGGGCTCCACACTTCTGGCCAGGAATTTCCCTAGTTTAGGAAATTCCTGATTGAGGGTAAGAGCTGAGGCTATTGCAGAAGGGAGGCTCCCTCCAGGGACAGCTGGGGACACTCTGTGTCCCCACCCCAGGGCAGCACCCACACAGGGGTGCAGGGCAAGGGGAGCCCAGTCCCCCCAGATCCAGAAACACCTGGATGGGATGTGGGGACTCTCCTCCCTCCCATGGCACTCTCCAGGCTTTTCCTGCTCCCCTGTCACACCCCCACCTTGCTCCTCGGCCTTTCAGTCATCGCACCCAGCCAGAGAAAGGTCACAGCCAGGGGACATGTCCGGGTGGGTGCTGTGCCCCCGCAGCCCCGGCTCCTGGCGCTGCGGTATCGGCATTTCCCCGCTGCCCGTGCATTTTTTATTTTCTTTTTATTTTCATCCCTAACAAAAAACTGTTATTCCCACTCCCATGTCTTTGCCTGAGGGCCCCTTAATTTCAAATTTACTATAATTCAGAGGAAGGGAGTTTACATTTTTCATTTCAAGGGAGGCTCCTGCATTCCCTAGCAGACACCTGTCTTTTCAAACCAAGACACCCCCACATCTGAGGGCGTTTGGGTTATCCCCTCTTCCTGAGGGNTGGGGACTCTCCTCCCTCCCATGGCACTCTCCAGGCTTTTCCTGCTCCCCTGTCACACCCCCACCTTGCTCCTCGGCCTTTCAGTCATCGCACCCAGCCAGAGAAAGGTCACAGCCAGGGGACATGTCCGGGTGGGTGCTGTGCCCCCGCAGCCCCGGCTCCTGGCGCTGCGGTATCGGCATTGCCCCGCTGCCCGTGCATTTTTTATTTTCATCAGCCCGGAGAGCGCGGGACCAGCCCGGCCCGGCTCGGCTCGGGGATGGCGAATCCTCCCTTTCTGCTCCGCGGGGAGCGGCTGGGAACGCAACAGCGGGGTCCCCTGCCAGCCCCCGAGTTAGGGACAAGCTGCCCCACTGCCAACCCGAGTTAGGGACAGCCTGCCCCACTGCCAGCCCCCGAGTTAGGGACAGCCTGCCCCACTGCCAGCCCGAGTTAGGGACAGCCTGCCCCACTGCCAGCCCGAGTTAGGGACAGCCTGCCCCACTGCCAGCCCTGGCATGACAGCTCCAGGAGTCCCTGCAGTGCCACAGCCACAGGGTGCCACCACAGCCACGGGGTGCCACCACAGCCACAGAGTGCCACCATGGCCACAGGTGCCACCATGGCCAGGCAGCCAGAGCGGGGCAGGTGAGGGCTGAACCCCAGCCTGGGCTCCTTCCCGCTGGGATCTCTGGTGGTGCCAGGAGGGCACTGCCAGGGCTTTGCCTCTCCACGGGGACCTGTGATCCCAGCCAAGGTCATCCTGTGGAGAGGTGTGGCAGGGAGGGGGCTGTGGAGAGATGGCAGGACCTGAGGTACCTGTAAAGGCTGTCCCAGGCTGGGGGGGACCTGAGGTACCTGTAAAAGTGTTGAGACCCTTTGCAGGCACCCACAGAAGCCGTGTCTGCCCCTTCCTCAAGGTTGAGGGGTCTCTTTGTGACACTCTCCAGCCTTTTTCTGCTCCTGTCTCCCCTCCCACAACCCCACATGCCCCCACCTCGCTTTTCAGGCTCATGTCACACTCCAGTCACCACTCAGCTGGAGAAAGGGGACATCTCCAAGGTGGGGTCTGTGTCCCCTGCATTGCCCAGCTCACAGAGCTCTGGAGAAGGTGAGTCCACACCTGTCTTACCCCGTGCCTGCCAGGAGGTACCAGCCCATGGCACAAGCACTGGGAGCTGTGAGGGCCGGGCTGGCAGAGCTCAGGGAGTCTCCAGGGCTCTGTGGTCCAGCCTGGCATGCACTGGCAGAGCTGCTGGGATTTGTGGACTGGAATAGCATGAAATGATGCTGAAAATCCGGGTTAATCTGAACCGGCTCCAGAGGCCAGTTCTGCCAGAGCCGCCTCTTTATCTGCAGTGTGAATCTAAATCCACAGCAGGCTTAGCTCGGGTCTTGGCAGCTTTACGTCGGCTCTGATTAGTTCACATCACCTTCTTTACAGCTCCCTGACCCTCTGCTGGGGAGGCTGCCTCCAGATTGTCAATATTTTATATTTACACAACAGTGTCACAGTCCTCAGGAGTCCCCAGGGCAGCTTCCAAAAATGTGCCCTGGCCTCCTGGCTCCCTGTGAGCCACATCCCTGGGAGATGTTGTCTCGCATCTCTGACAGCCAGCACATCACCAAGGGTGGGACACCACCCTGCACCCCTAAACCCAGGCCAAAATCTGAGGCAGCCACGTGGAGCTGGCAGCAGATGGGCTGTTGTGTGATGGGTGTGATCCCTGCCCTGGGATCCAGCAGCTCAACCACCTCCCGTGGGATTGGCAGCACCAGGAACGCGGGTGGGATAATGGGAAGGTGTTTGGGGACAATGCCCCCTGACCAGGACATCAGAGCAAACGAGGCTGTGGTTGTGACCCTTCACTGAGATCCCGCAGAAGAACCAACCCCAACCCCAAGCAGAAGGACCATCCATCCTGGTCAAGCTGGAGGTCATTCCAACCCCTGCCATGGGCAGGGACACCTTCCACTACCCCAGGGTGCTCCAAACCTGGCCTTGGACACTTCCAGGGATCCAGGGGCAGCCACAGCTTCTCTGGGCACCCTGTGCCAGGGCCTGCCCACCCTCACAGGGAGGAATTTCTCCCCAATATCCCATCTGTCCCTGCTCTGCTGCAGCTCCTCTGCCCCATTGTGTGTTAACCTTGTGGCTCCCGGTGCCAGGGCAGCCACCCGGGCCAGCTGGGCCAGGAACTCTTTGCTCAGGCACACCAAGTGTCACACAGCTGGTGAGCTCTGTCCCTCTGTGCCACCCAACACCCTAAGTCTCTGATTTCTCAGTGAGTGGGGGCAGAGATCCCCTCCTCCAGTCTCTGCCCCAGCCTTTGGTGAGTCCATCTTTTATTCCCAGCCAGTGCCAGGGACCTGGAACTGCTGTGAGGCCAACGAGGCTGGGGACACAGAGGAGGCTCGGTGGCCCTGCCTGCAGGTGGGACACAGCCCCGGGGGCAGCTGCGGTGGAGACAGACAGACAGACAGACGTGGGCTGACACACACCAGGACACCTGCTGGGGTCAGAACACAGCCAGGAAGGCAGGCAGGTGTGTCCCCCACGGGCAGACATCACTTGTGCCACACAGGGGCACACACAGGTGCCAGAAATTTCAGTGGGATTAGTAAAAGACTGAGCAGTGACCAAAAAACTGTGGCAACCAAAAACATCGCAGAGCCAGGGAGAGTGTGCAAACCCATCTGCCACCTTCCTGCAATCCCTGCCTCACTCCTCAGCCACCAGAGCCCTGCTGGGCCCCGGGATGCTGGGATTTCCCACAGCCCAGCAGGACAGCGAGGGGCAGGGCTGCTGCTGCTGCTCGTGGGGCAGGGGGTGTTGGACTAGAGAATGACAAGAATGACACAGACACTGCTCTTCTCCAGGGCAGGAAAGAACAAGTTTATTTTTACACTTAGTGTTTATATAGAGTTTTGGGAATGGCTGTGGATTGGAGGATGAGGTTATCACCTCTCCAACTACACTGGTCAAAGGAAAAGTTTATCAAACTTTCTCCGCCCAAGAGAAAAGAATGAAAAACAAAAAGAGAGTTAGCAAAACGTGTTATGTTTACATGAATTAGAGTGAGAAACTCTATCACAGAAATAAAAACAATCAGAAGGCTGCAAATCATAACAACGGGGGGGTTTGCTGATGCCCCTGAGCTGTGGTCCCAGGGGGTCATCCAAGCCAAGTGGGAGTGGTGAGCACAGAGATTCCCACTCTGGGAGCCTCTGGCAGATCCCTGGGGTCCGTGGAAGGAGGAGGGATGCTGCCAATGGGCACTGCCTGGTTTGGCAAAGAGCAGGAGGGAAAAGAGGAGAGGGGTGGTGCTCAGGGGTGTCACCTGAGAGCACAACAAGGCACTGACAGCTCAGGCTGCCAGGGCCAGCCAGGATCCACTGAAGCTCAGCTGGGGAGAGCTGCTGAGGAAGGTCTGAAGGTTTGCCAGGATGGAGCCAAAAAGCAGAGACTGTGTCAGCTGCTGGGATAGAAAGCGTAAATCCCTGGATGTTGGCTGAGAAAAGCTACATTGCTGCCCTAAATTATTTCTGCTCTCCTCACTGCTGTCCCCAGCTGCCTGTGCTGGGCCATCCCTGCTGCAGCAGAGGCTCGTAATGTGCTGTAATTAAGTGGGCACGAGTCTAATCAGTCTGCAGAGAGCCCTGGACAAAGGCACTGCTAATTCCTGCTGTCCCCCTGCAGCAGGGCTGGGCAGTGTGTCAAAGCACAGCACCAGCCAGGCACAGGTTGTTGCCTGGTGACTTTTTCTGTTGCAGAAACTGCTACAGCTGAAATGAGCTGTGTCTCAGCAGCCCCCGAGCTGGAGAGGGAGAGCAGCCACAACCTCCTGCAGAGCCCAGCGAGGGGATGAGGGGATCCAGCCCCGGTCTCGGCACAAGGATCTGGGACAGGGAACATCCTGAGGAGAGCAGGACAATGAAATCCCCAGGGAGGGAACATGCAGCCCCCAGGAGTGCCAGCACTGCTTTTCCCAGGGAGACTCAAGCTGGGGGAATCCTGGTCCAAGTTCAGTCCAGAGGGAAGGATGCTGCAAGCGCTGACTGGGCTGTTTGTAACAGCTGAAAGAATTCCTCAGAGCTGTTCTTCCAGTGAGGTCACAGAATCACAGAATCATAAAGTGGTTTGGATTGGAAGGGACCTAAAAGCCCATCTCCCATGGGCAGGGACACCTTCCATTGCCCCAGGCTGCTCCCAGCCCCAATGTCCAGCCTGGCCTTGGACACTTCCAGGGATTCAGGGGCAGCCACAGCTGCTCTGGGCACCCTGTGCCAGGGCCTCCCCACCCTCTGAATAAAGAATTTCTTCCCAATATCCCATCTAAGCCTACACTCTTCCGGTTTGAAGCCATCCCCCTTGTCCTGGCACTCCATCCCCTATAAATACTTGTAAATACTCTCTCCATCTTCCCTGTTGGCTCCTCCAGGTACTGGAAGGCCACAGCTGGGTCACCCCAGAGCCTCTGTTTGGGTCCTGGCTGCTCAAACAGGGTCATAGCCCAGGAGAGAGTCACTGTCCCTTAAGGCAGAGCTCCTGCTGCCTTTGTGCCCCGGCAGAGCCTGCAGGAAGGGAGGCGTTCCTGGGGGCAGGGAGCCCTGCACTGTCCCTTTGGCCCTGCCAGCTGCCCTTCCCAGCCCAGCAGAGCCCGGGCAGCAGAGGGGTTAAGCGAGTCTGAGCTCCCACCATCCATCCATCCATCCATCCTGCAGATCTGACGGCCCCATCTCTTCACCGGGCCCAGATTGATTTCTTGACTGGGAGCAATGAGCAGCTTCACATGAAAAATGAGGGTTTGTGCCGTCAATAGAAGTTCTAATTACAACTTAAACCCAGGACATTCTTTACAGCGCACACCAGATTTACAGCGCTCGCAGGTGGGCGGGCAGCCCTCTCTAATTAAAAGCAGCTCGCATTGCAGATTGCTCCATCAGCCCCAGCCCGGCTCCCACAAGGGCACCGAGCTGCTGGCACCCAGCTCGCCAGGGAGGCACCCAAGGGCACTGGGGAAGGAGGGAAGCTGCAGTTCCTCCTCCCTCTTCTCTCTTCCGTGGCTGATGAGCTGCCCACACCGCGTCAGCCAGGGCTGGACGGCACCCACTGCCCAGCACGGCCACCCTGAGCCCACCCCAGTTCTCCCTCGCACGTGCAAAAGGCAGAACTGGGCCTGACTGGGGTACACAGAGTCACAGAACACCCTGGGCTGGATCCCCAAGGATCATCCAGCCCAGCCCTGTCTCTGCCCAGACCCCCCAACACTCCCACCCTGTCCATCCCTGGAGCGCTGTCCAAACGCTCCTGGAGAAGCCTCAGGGCCGTGCCCATTCCCTGGGGAGAGCCGGGATTTCATGGGCTAGCAGGTGCCTCCAAGGCACCCTCAGTGTGCCAGAGCCCTGTGTGAGGCTGCCCTGTGGGGTCTGTCACCAGGAGCTGGGCCAGGGCAGGTCCCAGTTGGTGGCCAGGGTTTGCAGCTCTGCTGCCAAGGTGCTCTGAGGCTTTGCACAGACCGTGCTGCCCTGTGCCTCAGTTCCCCCAAATCTGAATTAGGAGAAAAGCCTTTCTGAGCAGGGCTGGAGAAGCAAAGCAGGGCTGGAGGAGGTGCCTCGTTGGCCAGGCATGATTGGGGGACTCTGGCAGAGGGAGGTGGCATTTCTGGATGTGTCCTGTTCTGGATGTTCTGGATGTGTGCCTGCCCAGAGAGGTGCTGCTGGGGAGGCTCCCTCTGTACCTGTCCTCCTGCACGGCACTGCTCCACCTCCCCCAGCCCCTGGACTGCAGGATCCCTGTGCCAGACCCCTGGCAGCTGCTCCAAGGTGCTGAGAGGAGTCAGAGGGGTAGGGGTGTGTGGGAACTGTCTGTGGGGCTTCTTACAGAGCCCCAAAAGGAGCTGGATTTGGAGGAGGGCACAAACAGAAAATGCTGAGCAGGACTTCATCACCAGATGAGAGACCCTGGCTCCTCGGACAATGCTGTGTGTCCAAAACAACTTCCACTGGGGATCTGGCTGCCCCAGCAGTGGGAGCAGCTCAGCCCCTCTCAGAGGGCAGTGGGATTAGGGAATGAGCCCTCCCTGGTGGATGTCGGATCCAGGATGACCAGAGATGTTGTTGCTGTGGTGAGGTCTCTCAGCTGTGGCTGGCAGCCCCTGCCCTGGGCTGGGCACCCTGGTGCAGCCCTGACTGCCTCTCCCAGTGCATCCCTGCTCCCAGCTCTGCTCCTGGAGGGGAGGAGATTCCTCCCAAGACATTCTTGTTCAGGACAGAATTTGTGCAGCTGAGCTGGCTTACAGGGAGCAGGGAGAGCTCAGTGATTTCCCAGGGCTGGAAGCCAAATTACTCCTGCCATGAGCTGCTGCTTTGGAGAACAGAAAATCCCACCAGAAGGTGAGAGGCGAGGAAAGTGCAAAGCACCAGGACTCTCCAGAAATCAGCCCTGCCCCAGCTGCAGCCTGGAGAGCTGGAGCTGGGTTTAGAAATCAGGAGGTCCGTGGTGAGAGTCATCTCCAGAGTCTTTTCCATGAGGAGCTTGCAGAGGCAGAAAGGTGATCCTGGAAGCTGCTCTCCAAGGATCCTGGATCAGAGCCTGGGACTGCTGGCTGACAGCAAAGGGCAGCACAGGGACCTGCCCAGTGGTCCAAAGCAGCCTGGGACTGGAGGGCCGGGCTGCTGCTCCTGCAGGAAAAGCCACCAGCAGCCAGGAGCGAGACTGACAGATCCAGTGGCATGTGAGGATGTGACCCTGCACGGAGCTGCCAGCTCCAGAGAGGCCACAGCTGCGTGTGAAATGTGAGGAATAGGAGCTCTGTGTTAGCCAGAAACTGCCCCTGTGACTCAGCCAGTCTGGACCAAAGCTCACCACAAACAGCTGTGGGGCCCAGGACGTCCGGGATGAGGGCAAAACCTCCGGCTCCTTCCTCCCTGCTCACTGAATTTCCTGATTAGAACAAGATAAAACAGGCTGTGTCACCCGGGCCCTGATGTGGGTGAGCCCAGATGTGAGCAGCCCCATCCTGACACGCCTGCTCTGGGTTATCAAAACTGACCAAAGTCCTTCCATGTGGTCCCTGTCACTCCCACGCACAGCAGGAGCATCCTGAACCCGCTGGGATGTGAACACAGCAGAGCTGGGGGTCAGCAGGGGAGAGCCCCCAGGCTGATGTGCCTCAAAGCTCCCCGTTATTGCCCTTCAGAGCTAGAGAGCAAAGAGGGACAAACGGAGGATGGGAGGAGTTCCTGATCCAATGATGTCCAATTCCCGCAGCCCTCAGGGGGTCATGGGTCTGCCCAAACACAGAATTCCAGGCTCTCCAGAAATGACCTGGGGTGCCTGGGGGTGAGCAGGGCCATCCTGCACCCTGGGGCTGCTCCTGTGCCCCCACCCAGCCAGACAGGCTCTGCCCAGCTCCTGGGCTCGGCCGCATCGCCTCGGGCTGCTGTGCCGGTTCCTTGGGACTCCAGTGGGATTTCTGTCGGTGTAAGAGGGGCACCAAAGCCACGTCCCTGCCAGACTCCAGTCCCAGAGAGGAGAAGTCCCTTGGGTCAGTGCCTTGGGAGGATTTTGCCTCTGTTCAGAACCTTGAAACAAACCCCTCCCGTGTTTGGACTCGGACTGCAATCAGAGATGTTGGAGAAGATTTGGGTGGGTCTGCTCCTCAAACACGAGGCTCTGGTGACTGCATCACCTGCAGTTCGTGGGGCTGATCCAGGTTTTGGGGAAAAGTTTCTGTCGTTCAAAACTGGAAGTTTTTATTCTGTGCTAACCAACATTTTTGCTTCTATTGCTCTGCTGTGAGTGTCCCGTGTTGGGGTCAGGGTTTGGCTCAGCCCCTCCCTGGCAGTAGCTGTGCCTGTCACATGGAGCATCCCCAACAGAAACAGCCCTAAGGAGCCCCTTTCCAGGAAATCACAGAATCATGGAATGATTAAAATCCCATCCAATTCCATCCCCTGCCATGGCAGGGACACCTCCCACTATCCTGGGTGGCTCCAGCCTGGCCTTGGGCACTGCCAGGGATCCAGGGACAGCCACAGCTGCTCTGGCAATTCCATCCCAGCCCCTCCCCACCCTCCCAGGGAACAATTCCTTCCCAAGATCCCATCCATCCCTGCCCTCTGGCAGTGGAAGCCATTCCCTGTGTCCTGTCCCTCCAGGCCTTGTCCCCAGTCCCTCTGCAGCTCTCCTGGAGCCCCTTGAGGCCCTGGAAGGGCTCTGAGCTCTCCCTGGAGCCTTCTCCTCTCCAGGGGAGCACCCCCAGCTCTCCCCGCCTGGCTCCAGAGCAGAGGCGCTCCAATTTACTGTCTCCCCTTTGGACTCCTTCCAAGAGGTCGACAGGGAAGCGCTGCAGGAGTTTCTTTTAGGTGGACTAAGGGACTTTTTTGGGGGACCCTGGGCAGCCCTCAGACAACACCACCTGCGAGACTTTGAGGTAGGAGCAAGAGGATCCTTCACAGCCAAGGAACACATCAGGTGCACTTTGAACCCTGAAAGAAGAATGTGGGGATTGGGGCGGGGGGGAAAAAATTTTTTTAAATCTTTGTTATCATGGATTCCTGGTGCTCCCCATCTCCCAGCTGAAATCCTCCCCTCGCTGGGCTGTGCAGGAGCTGATAAGGAGGCAGGGAAGAGGCGCTGGATTGCAGCAGCCAACGCCTCCCTGCGCCTCTGCTTTTATGTAGTTTGGAAGTGCTCTGAAACTGCTGGGCACAGACACTTCTGAGGCAGCAGCAACTTTGCACGGCGTGGTTGTTTTATGTCTGAACTGTACATACAGCAGTGAATAGAGCTCATAAAAGATGGATGTATTCTTGTTCTTTTTGCTGGTTTTGATTTATTATTTACTTCACTTTTTTCAACTCTTCCGAAGTGCTGTAAATCATCTAAATCATTTTTCTCCTCTGCTTGGCTAGTTTGGGGGAGCTGAAGCGAGATGATAGTGCCTCACCTCCTCGGCAGTGCGGGGTTTGCTGGGGGTTTTTCAGGAAGAGAGAGAAAAAACAGGAAATTTGAGCTCTTAACATCTCGGCAAAGTAGCTTGGAAAGGCTTAAAGGTCTTCTTCCGTCTGCTGGCTGCTTTGCAGGGCTCTGAGGCTCGGCCTTGGCTCAGCTCTGGGAGCTCTCCTGGCTCAGGATCCCTGCTCTTCGGGGTAGGGCACAGAGCAAATCAGTGCAGGGGAGGTTTGCACACCCTGCCCTTGCTGCGGGTCAGGAGGACCCTGGGGAAAGAGGGAACAGGAACAGGGCCCCAGCCTGGGGTCCCCAGGGATGGGGTGACACTTTTGAACACGCAGGGAGGGCTCCCAGGGTGGCTGTGGGCCTGGCTCAGAGCTGGGCAGTGCCCGGAGATGTTCTCTGGGTCTGACTAGAGGCCAGCACATTCCAACACCCAGAGCTCCTCCAGCAGAGTCCCCCTGGCCTCCTCCATGCTGAGGGAACCGCGCAGGGGCTCCAGCACCCCGCAAAGAAAGGGGAGTCTGTTCCCAGAGGTGGAGCAGAGAGCAGATTCCCAAGGGCACTGTGTCAGCACGGGGCTGTTGGGGCACCCCTCGTGCACCCAGCTCAGCAGGATGGGAGCCCACACCCCACTGCCGAGCTCTGCACAGACCCAGGCCAGAGCTCCTGGAGACGGAGCCTTCCTCCCCCGCACCCCTTGCTGCTCCCACTGTTTTTCCTGCCAGCTCCCAGCACGGGCACAGGAGGGAGGGGATCCTTCCCAGCACCCCTGGAGGAGGATCCCGGTGTCCCCCCAAATCTGATGAATCCAGCAGCTGGGTGAATCCAGCATTTCAAGGCAGCAGGAGCACAGCGGGCCCTGTCTGTGGGAAGACAAACAGAGCAGAGCCCTGAGAGCACCGAGGGGTCCTGGGGAGGCAGAGGATGGAGCACAGAGGAGGGCAGTGATCCCTGCATCCCCCCCACGGGGGCTGTGGGGCAGGGCAGGGCCGGAGGGCTCCTCTCAGCTCCCCACACTCTCAGCCAGACCCGGCACCGCATCCCCACAGCCAAGAGCACACCAGGCTCGGGGCTGCCAGGCAGGGCTCTGTCTCCTCCCTGTCACTTCGTGTCTCTTTTTTTTAGGAGGAATTCAGCTGTAGGGAGAGAAAACGAGCGAGCTGCTAATGAAAGGGCAGCTGCTGCTCCATGTCAGGCGTGTGGGACCCCACTGGGAGCTCAGCTGGGCGCAGTGGGTGGCTGGACACCGTTTATTTTTACATTAGAGCTATTTTCCTCTCGCCCTGTCTGCTTTGTGCTCTTTATTTCTGAGGCAGTTCAGCCCCTGTCAGATGGACATCGATGCAGGATGCACAAACCTTCCCAGTAAAAGCTAATTTTGGGATAATAACCGATGGGGGAGGGAAGGTCTTGGCTCAGCATCCTTTTGGCAGAGCTGTCCTTGGGGGGACACTACCTGCCCTTGCCCAGGCTGCACTCAGAAGAGAGGGGAAGACGGGGCAGAACCTTCAAATCAAATGCCAGGAATTGCCTGTGGGTCTAGAAATCACAGAATCACCGGGTTTGGTTTGGAAAGGACCTCGGAGCACATCTCATTCCAACCCCTACCATGGCAGGGACACCCTCCACTGTCCCAGGCTGTTCTGAGCCCTGTCCAGCCTGGCCTTGGACACTTCCAGGGATTCAGGGGCAGCCACAGCTGCTCTGGGCACCCTGTGCCAGGGCCTCACTGCCCTCAGAGTGAAGAATTTCCTCCTAACATCTAATTTAAACTCGCCTGAGTCTGTTTAAAACCATCCCCCTTGTCCTTTAAGTATCTGTCTGTATAAAAATTCACTCTCTCTCCTGGGGAGGAAGGGACCTCCTGGGCCTGGGAGAAGGTTACCAGAGCCCAGGGTGCCTGTGCCCCTGCAGATGGGCAGCTGGGATGTCACAAGCCGTGCTTGAGGACACGTGGCATCAGCGCCAGGTGTGATGGGGACAGGGGGGCTGCAGTCTCCTCATCATGAACCGGTTTTGTGTTTTCAAAGCTGCAGTGTCCTTTTGTGGGAGTGGGCCTTGGGTGGGCAGACTGGGTTCACTGGGAAGGTGAGAGATGGGAGGGCTCTGCAGGGCATTCAGATGTTGAGGATTCCAGAAACAAATCTGTCTGGGCAAAAAATCCCTGAGCCCCTTCTTTGTCCTGCATTTTCAATGTCCTGTAGGAATTCCTTCCCATTCCCCTCTGCAGCTGTGGCTCTCTCCCCCTCATTCCCAGTGCTGGGGGTCAGTGGGACTGGGAAGCCCAGCCCTCCCCGGGGCTGCTCTGAGTGAGCAGAGCATCCCTTGGCACAAAGCTGATGGAGGTGACATTCCTGTCCCAGCGCCACCCAGCCCGTGGCACCTGGCTCAGCCGTGGGGAGCAGGGGGAGCTGCTGGCTGTCCCTGTCTGTCCTGCCTGCCTGGAGTTGTGCAGGTGTCCTCAGCACAGGTGTGACCCCACAGAGGCTCCTGCTGGGAGTTTCACTGCCGTAAAACTGGTGCTGGTTAGGAGGCAGGGAGAGCCCAGCTCTGCTCTCCGTGATTCCCCACGGGCACAGGGTGCCAGAGGAGCGCCCTGGACTCATCTCACCTCATTGCAGTTGATCAATTTAAGGTCTAAATCTGAGTTAGCCCTCCCCAGTCCCAGGCTGGGCAGGGAGGAATGGTCCCTTCCAGAGGGGAAAATCAGAGGCAATCAGCTGTGCCAGGCTTGCGAGCTCAGAGCTGGGGAATGGCATCCAGGAGGGCTGCACAGGGCAAAAGGCACAGCAGTGATGATGATGATGAGGAGGAGGAAGCAGAGGTGCAGCTGGGGACCTTGGGGACAACACAAAGTCCCCGTGGCTGTGAGCCCGCTGGATGCCCTCGTGCCCGGGGGGTGCAGGGTGCTGCCAGGGTGTGACACACCCGAGCACGGCGCTGCCCCGGTGCCCACACGGCTCTGACTGAGTCAGCCTGACAGCAGAGCAGTGACAGACTCAGACATCACATTTAAATGCCCATAAATTTGGAAACAGAGCCAGAGCTCTTTAATCTTGGTTCATTTTTTCATTCGTAACGAGATAACAAAGGAAGCCAAGCACGAGCTCGAGTCATGAATTATTTAGGGAGGGCACATCCATCTCTGGTGGTTTGGGGTTTGCTCTGCCATGCTGGGTGTGCGGGGTGAGCAGCCCCTGGCCAAGGGCCAGCCGGGTGTCAGGCATCCCCAGCGGGGTGTGATGCCCTCTGGGCACTGCAGGGGTTTATTCCAGCTCCGAGGGCCACACGGAGGTCCCAGGCTCTGTGGCCTCCAGGATGGCTCTGAGGGCTCGTGCACAACCCCTCTCATCTTTCCATGGGAGGGGTTTTCCTCCTGGAAAGGGTGGGTTTTATCCCCACACACACCCCCAACACAGGTGTTTAGCAAACACTTGCCTCAATGCAGAGATCAGGAAGCTCCCTCCAAGCAGGGGAAGGCAGCAAAGCAAGGGTCCACAGCAAGATAATCTCAGCGTGAGCCATCCGTCGAGCACAACTGGGACCTTAAGACGCATGGGATGAGAGACCCCAGTGTCCCCTGGCTGGTTTTGGGGCCAGAACCCTCAGTCCTGGCTCCAGGCACAGCACAGCCTTGCAGAGGAGGCTGTGCCAGCACCAGGGCAGGGGAGCTGAAGGGGGGAAGCTTTTCCACCCTGCTCAGAGCCTGGTGAGAAGGATGGAGGCTCCTGAGCAGCCTGGAGCACCAATTTCACGGAAATCCATTTATCTCTCCTTCCTGCAACCCTCACGACATGAATAAATGATGATTGCAGAAGTGATGAACCTGCCCCTGTTTAGGTGTGAAATGAATGTTTACAGGCATAGAATAAATCAAGTATCCCATGGGCGAGCAGCGGGATATTAAACCAAACACCTTTGTGTGCTCAGCCCTTGCTGGGAGAGGCCAAGGGTTTGAAGCCTGGACAGGTATTGCCATCAGCCCCAGCGTGGCACTGCCAAGCTCTGGGAGATCCCAGAGGATGAGAGGGATGAGCAGCTTTCCTCCCTCTTCCCCACCTTCCCCCTCCGTCTGAATCCGCACCTCTCTCCCCGCCCAGTGCCACAATCTGCACTGCCTCGAAGAAGTCAGGAATACAATGCAAATTCGTGAAGGATTGGCAAGAAATTGTGTGTGTGCTGGTTGCCTGTCAGCATGCAGAGTACTTCTAATCTTGTCACATAAATAATACGATTATGTAAAATATCAAACAGTTGGAATAAACTTAAAAGCCACAATGTTCTAGTCACAGACTTAATGGGGGGGGGGCGGGGGGGGGGAAAGGAAAAACAACAAAAAATAAGTAAAATCCCTTTCTACTCTGCAGCATGAAGGGGAAATGGCTCCTCTCTGAAATCCTGGAGCCTCCCAGGGCTTGAGGAGGTGGGAAGCTGCTTGGGGAGACAGAGCTGCTCCTTGGGGCAGCTGGACACTGCCCCGGCCTCACCTGGGCAGGACCGATGGGGAGGAGGGACGGCAGAGCCGCGCTCGGGAGGAGCCTCTGCCAAGGTCACCGAGGGGACAGAGCCGGTGTCCCCTGCTCACCATTTGGCTTTTCCCCTCTGCTGTGCTGCTGCTGGCACGGGGCCCCCTGCAACCCCGGGGATTGTCCAGCAGAGAGGAGAGCCCTGCTCCAGGTGCGCCCAGCCCCAGCACCCAGCCCCAGCCCGGGCCGGCCGCGGGGCCAGCGGGAGGCAGGCAGGGCTCAGCTCCGGCAGCGCATTCCCCTCCCGGCTCTGCAGCGCTCTGCATCGCTAATGCCGCCCTCTCCTTGTACCGCCCGCAGTGGTGCCGGCACCGCCGCAGGATGAGAGAGGAGGCGGCGGTGCCCAGGGAGCCGCCGCCGGGATTTTGCTGCTGGCCCCGAGATCAAGAGCAGCATGAAAAGCCAGAGTGCCTTTGTTAGAGCTCACTAAAGACCGCAAGCTGATTGAGATGGAAAACAAAATCCTCTCCTCATCCCCCGCACAGGCTCATGGACAGCACAGACTCGAGCCCGTCGAGTGCACTGACATGATTTATGGCCGTGAACCCTCAAATCCAGCTGGGGGCTGAAGCCAGAGCAACCTCAGAGCTTCACCCATGGTCTCCCTGTGGAATACACCTTCCTCCAGATCCCTGGAACAGGCCCCCCAGGGAATGGGCACGGCCCCGAGGCTGCCAGAGCTCCAGGAGCGTTTGGACAGCGCTCCAGGGATGGACAGGGTGGGGCTGTTGGGGGGTCTGGGCAGGGCCTGGGGTTGGACTGGATGATTCTGTGGGTCCCTTTCAGTTCTGAATATTCTCAGATTCCATGATCCACCTTCCCAGGCCATTCCCTGAGCAGACAGCCCAGCCTGTCTCTGCTTGGAAAGCATCAGGCAATGCATGAGCTCCTCCCCTGGCCTGCCTTTGGTGGACATGGAGGAGGAATTTTGTGCTCATCTTCACAAGATGCCAGCAGCTGCACCATCCTCAGCGTGGGGCTGGGAACTCCAGCCCTGGAAGCAAAGGGCTCATCTGGAATCAGCCACAGACCAGGCTCTGAGTGCATAAAAGTGAAACCTGGCAAGGTCTGGACTGCAAATCCTGCCCTTGCCAGCCCTCAGTGCCCTCAGCCTCCAGGGGAGGTGCTGGGATGGGGACAGATGAGATGAGGCCTTTGGGCAGGGAGGACCATCCCTGTCTGCTGGAACACCCGTGCCCAGCTCCGGCTGCCACGCTGTGACCCCGCTCTCCCTTCCCTGCTGCATCTCCCCCACGTTCATCACCAACACTGATCTGCTTTTTCCAGACCTTGAGAAGTTTTAGAGGCTTTGGGATGAGCCCTGCCGAGCCTAGCCCAGCTCTGGAGACCTCTCTGGGGGCACAGCTGGGTCCCAGGCGTGTGTCCAGGCGGGCAGGGACACGTGCCCAGGCTGGTGTGGGGCCAGGGCTGTGCCCGCGGAGCAGAGCCAGGCTGCAGCTGTGTGCCCTGCTCGGGGCTCGGAGAAACTCTCACACGGAGCTGCCCCTTCTGCTTAGCAGAGCAGCTGTGACGAGCTGAGCTGCGGGCAGGGCTCCTGCCACTGCCAGGCTCTGAGGGGGACACAGGCACTTTCCCTGCCCCCTCCAGTCCATTCTGGCTGGGGAGACAGTCAAGGCCACTGCACAGAGCTGCTGATTTAATGAAAGAAAGGGTTCCTCTCATCTGGCCGTTTTAAAAGCAGGAAGAGAAATTGCTGTCTGCAGGGCTCCTACAAAAACGGGAGCAGACCCGCCCACTCTTATTTAATGGACACAAAAACCTGGGAAAACCTGCACTGCACCTCCTGTGGGAGCAGACCTTCACACTGGGGCCCTGTATCTCTGTGAGTGTCACCAAGCCCCATTTCTAAGGATTTCTTCCCCTTGGGCATCCCCATAAGGGATGGGTGGCTTTGTGTGAGGGGCGTGTGACCCACTTTTCTGGGCTGCAGCAGGCTGAGACTTGGCAGGGGACTGCAGGTCACATCCCCATCGAGCTTCAGAGCTCCGGGAGCCCTGGCCCTGCTGCTGAGCGAATTCCTGGAGGAAAAGCCCTCTGTGTTGCAGAGAGCTGCACCTGATGCCCACGCCTTGCCCCTGCTGCCGCAGCGCCCGGGGCAGCCGGGCTGGGGAGCAGCTGCTCCGTGTGCGCTGCCCCTCCCGGCTCCCCACTCCTGCTCCACCTCTCCGGGCGAGGCACCACGCGGGGCACGGGAAAATAAAAGCCAGAGCCCTGCCAAGGCAGCAGTGGGTGCTCCACCCATCCTCACTCTCGATGTCTCTACCCCCAAACCAGCCTGGCAGCACCACAGGTGGAAGCAAAGTCACTGTGCCACCCTCCCTGTGGTCACATCCAAAATATCCCTTTCCAGGGCTCAAAATGACTTTGAATGACAAAATTCCTGATTCTGGGACTCCTCATCCCCTCCTGCAGGATGTGTGGGAGTGTCCAGAGCTGGGAAGTTCTGCAGCCTCCCCCCTTGCAAGAGAGAGGGGAGCAACTCCTCCTCCTGCCCTGGGGTTTTTGAGCCTGCTGATCATCCCTGGGGAGTTGGGGTTATTTCCATTCACCTGTAACTGCATTCTCTCCCAAACCTGCAGAGCCACCTGCAAACTGCTCTGCCCCAATGCCCTGCTCAGTGCCCCCAGGCCTGTCCTGCTGTGCCATAAGTCAACAGCCCTGAGGGTTATCTACTGGCTCTGTGTAAATGCTGCTCGATTTCCCAGCCCCTGGCACAGCTCCTGCCCCTTTACCCATGGCACAGATGCTCCGAGCTGAGCCAGCACAGTGGAGCCCCAACAAACACAGCCCTGAGCCATGGGTAAAGGGGCAGGAAGGTCCAGCTGCACAGCGAGGCTGAGCCTGCCATGGCATGGGGGGATGGATTTTCTGCTCACAGACTGGGTTGAGTTGGAAGGGTTTAAAGCTCATCCCACCCCACCCCAGCCATGGCAGGGACACCTCCCACTGTCCCAGGCTGCTCCAGCCCCAATGTCCAGCCTGGCCTTGGCCACTGCCAGGGATCCAGGGGCAGCCACAGCTGCTCTGGCAATTCCATCCCAGCCCCTCCCCACCCTCCCAGGGAACAATTCCTTCCCAAGATCCCATCCATCCCTGCCCTCTGGCAGTGGGAGCCATTCCCTGTGTCCTGTCCCTCCAGGCCTTGTCCCCAGTCCCTTTGCAGCTCTCCTGGAGCCCCTTGAGGCCCTGGAAGGGCTCTGAGCTCTCCCTGGAGCCTTCTCCTCTCCAGGGGAGCACCCCCAGCTCTCCCAGCCTGGCTCCAGAGGGACTCCAGCCCTGTCACTGACTTTGTGGCCTCCTCTGAACCCCCATCCTGGGCAGTGGCTCTGGGAACCTCCCTCCCCTCTCCCAGCAGTGTTTGCTGCTCCCACTCCACAGCACCAGGATGATGCTCTTACAGCTCATCAGAGGCTTGGCCAGGACCTGGATTTCCCCATTCAGTCATTTTACAAAATGTGGGAGAACAGAGTATTGTGGTTGTCAGTGACAGCTCCTGGGGCTTCCAACACACAGCAAGGAGAAATATCAAGTTTCACCTGATGCCTCTGCATCATC
>VWZP01009178.1:325849-352768 GCA_013396995.1 Dicaeum eximium
CCAGGGAACAATTCCTTCCCAAGATCCCATCCATCCCTGCCCTCTGGCAGTGGGAGCCATTCCCTGTGTCCTGTCCCTCCAGGCCTTGTCCCCAGTCCCTCTGCAGCTCTCCTGGAGCCCCTTGAGGCCCTGGAAGGGCTCTGAGCTCTCCCTGGAGCCTTCTCCTCTCCAGGGGAGCACCCCCAGCTCTCCCAGCCTGGCTCCAGAGGGACTCCAGCCCTGTCACTGACTTTGTGGCCTCCTCTGAACCCCCATCCTGGGCAGTGGCTCTGGGAACCTCCCTCCCCTCTCCCAGCAGTGTTTGCTGCTCCCACTCCACAGCACCAGGATGATGCTCTTACAGCTCATCAGAGGCTTGGCCAGGACCTGGATTTCCCCATTCAGTCATTTTACAAAATGTGGGAGAACAGAGTATTGTGGTTGTCAGTGACAGCTCCTGGGGCTTCCAACACACAGCAAGGAGAAATATCAAGTTTCACCTGATGCCTCTGCATCATCACTGTGTTTGAAGCTCCCTTCCAGCCTGAAGCCAAGGGCTATAAATCAGAACAGTTTGCTGAAGCAGTCTGGCACCCAGCATCATGGTCTCCCATGAGGAAATAATCCCACCCTGCTTTTCCTCAGGAAAATACTCCACCAAAGCAGGGGTGAGGGCACAGAATTCCCCCATCTCCCAAGCTGAACCTTTCTCAGAAGGACAAGGAGGCTCCACCAGCCCCAGCCCTGCAACAGCAGCCAGGGTCTCTCCCCTCAGCCCAGTAGGGCCCACGAGGGAATTTCCAGCCTCTGCAGACACGGGGTGAGAGGAGAGAGCCCTGCCCATCCCCTGGCTGTCTGTGTGCAGCCACCCCCCTCCACCGAGCACAGAGCCAGCCCTGGACTCCAGCCCCTCTCCAACACAGAGCTACTGCCGTTATCCAAAGCCAGGAATTTCTCTTTCTGGGCAGGAAAGAGCATCTTCCCAGCGCTGCCTCCCTCTCACATTATGAAGAGATACAGCTCGGTAAATCTCATCTTAGCCAAGGGCATCACCCCTCGCCAGTTAGCACTAGATCAAACCCAGGTTTATTCAGCCTCCCACTAATCCCTCTGCAACAAGAACCACCTGCAGTCTGGAGCGCGGGATTTAGCAGGATCGTTGTGCAGGTGTCTCTGATTTGATCATCCCTTCGGAAGCGGCTGCGCTCGGCAGCCCGAGTGCGGAGCAGCCCGGGGAGGGGGAGCCGTGACAGGGGCAGGGGGGAGGGAGAGGCTGTGCCTGCAGGGGCTGAGAGAGCAGCAAACTGGGGGCTGATGGTTCCCCCCCACGGACACTTCTGAGAGGCCAAAAAACATTGGAAAGAGATGGGGGAAAAAAAGCAAAAAAATAAAAAAATCATCTTATTTTCAAGAATTCTCTGGTACTTAAAAGCTTGAGACCCGCAGGGGAAGCTAATAAATTTTAAATAGTTTGGAGAGTTGAGACCAGCAGTTTAACTTTGTGCGGCTGCTGAGTTGTTTTCCAAGTGTATTTAATGAAACCCTTCATTATGTTCAGATAATTACGATCTCGGCGTTCCTGGTGCTGCTGGAGTTCACCATCTGCGCTCACAGGTACCTGCTCCATCCGGGCACAGCGGGAGCCACGGGGCACTCGTGGGGCTGGGACACATTTCCCACGTTCGTGGGCTCAGGGAGCAGCCCTGGCCGTGGCTCACCCTGGCAGCCACCAGCCCATGGCAGGAGCACAGCTGGCCCTGAGATCTCCACATGTCACCCCCCAGGGTCCTCATGGGCTTTGGCTCTTGGTGTTCCCTGGATTTCCCAATTCGCTGTCGTTTTACAAAATGTGGGTGAACAGAGTTGTGGCTGTCAGTGACAGCTCCTGGGGCTGCCTGGGGCTGCCAGGGCTCAAGGAGGAGAAATACCAAGTTTCACCTGATGCCTCTGCACCAGGGGGGGATGAGGGCCTCGTGCTACCTGCTCCTTTGGGGCAAGCAGAGCCCTGATGTCCCTCCTGCTCTTTGCTGACCTCCAGAGCAGGTGAATGTTCCCAGGAAGAGGTTTGGGCTGCCCAGGGTGAACTGGGCTCTGCGTTGGAGGGGTTTGCTCTGGCAGCTCCAGCTCCCTGCAGAAGCCTCCATCCCCATCCATTGTCAGCTCCCCCCTCCTGCCCACCCAGCCCCATTTCCAGGGGGTTCCCCAGCCCAGCATCCCTGCTCCAGGCCCCCTGTCCATCCTCCAGGAGGGAAGCTCCAGGCTGTCCCCCTCAGCCTGGTCCTCAGGGGTAGGTGGGAGACCCCGGCTTTGGGGACTGAGCTTTGGGACAGCGCCTGGGGCGCTACACCCGCGCTGCCCCACACGCAGAGCTGCTGGGTCCGAACTCCAGCTGGCCCTGCAGACACCCCTGCCCTGCCCGGGGGGCCCCGATTGCTCAGCCAGCTCTGCCTCCGGCAGTGGGAGGGTGACTCAGCCCGCCGGGAGCCGGGGCCATCTGCGGAGCGGGGCTGCAGCTCCCACTGAGTCAGGTTCAGCCGCCCACCAGCGCCTGCCCTGGCTGCCGGCCCGCCGGGATGGGCTGTGCCACTGCTGGCTGCACGGAGGCTCGCACAGATGGGCAGCTGGGGCTGACTGACTCACTTCGGGGTCCCCCACTGATGCCTCAGGTTTCAGCGGTTATGTTTTTCAGATTCTGTGCTGCTTTAGTGTCTAGGTCTGAGATTTATATCAGGGGATGGTGAGCTCTCTGCACAGACCAGGGAGACAAAACAATTCCTTCTCCAGCTGGGGACCAAGGACAAATGATCCAGATCTCAGGCCCAAGAGCAGAAACAACGTGGACTGAAGAGAGAAAAACAAGAAGGATGGGACTCCATAACCTAAAGTTGGAACTGGACAATTAACTCCAATATGCAAATGGAGCAGAACTTGGAGCAGAAGTGACAGAGCCGTGCCCGGTGTCCATTTTGTGCCCATTTTGGTTCATCTTGGGTGCAGCCCTGGCTGGGCTCTTGTGCTGCCCAAGGTGGATTTATTGAGGAAATCCTTTTAATAAATCCCTGCTTTATTCTGTAACTCTGTCCAGCCTCTGCTCTAGATCAGCCTTCCCAAGGCACCACCACAGGCACAGCCTGGTGCAGAGTCCTTGTCCCCCGTGCTCCCCCAGCAGCAGGTGTGAACTGGAAGTGCAGCTGCCATGCCAGGCCAGCTTCATCCTGCGTGTCCCGGGCTGCTGTGGGACAGGAGGCACCGTGGATGCTGTGGCTGGCACACGCTGAGGGCAGGGGCTGGGCAGGGCTGGCACCGAGGGGTTCTCTGCCAGCCACGGTGAGTGGCCATGGCAGGAGCGGGCAGCCTGGGCTGTTCTGTGGACACAGAGGGACACAGCCCGGGGAGATGGAGCAGTGGAGAGGCCTGGGAAAGGGGCCCTGAGGGGGAGGAGGGTGCTGGGTACCCGGTTCTGCTCTCCCCGCCCGCCAACTGGGCGCTCTTCCCCCACTCTTAAATGTCAGCGATGATGTTTCCTGCCCAAGTCAGCTCTTCCCCTTGGGGACTGGCCAGCAGGGTCTGTTTTATGCTCACTCCCAACAGCTTGGGTGGCTTGGGACTGGGCTGCCACCTGAGCTGTGCCAAGTTGGCAGCGTGGCCGTGCTGCCCAGCCAGCTCCTCTGCGAGCCCACACCGAGCTCCCACCCGCTGCCTCTGGGACTCCAGCTCACCTCGCTGGGCTTTCCTTGCACACTGGATCTCCACGGGCAGGGTCTGATTAGAGGGGAGGAATCCCCCAAATCACCCTCCTCCTCCTCCTGGGGCAGGCAGAGCAGGGACCTTTCTGTCCAGCCTTGGGAACATCACCCACGCCCCCTGTCCTGTCCCTCAGCTGCCTTCAGCGGGGGCAGTGAGTGTGACAGGGACCTCATGTGGGGAGGGGTGTCCCACACCTGGGCACCAGGAGGGGAGAGCCAAGGAGGGGTGTCAGGATCCCATGTGCTCTCTGTCCTCCAGATATTCCAGTTCCAGGCTCAGCTGTCACCCCTCAGCCCGTGTGGCCATCACCCTGGTGCCAGCTGCTCCTCCTGGATGAAACGTGTCCCTTCCCCGAGGCAGGGCTGGCACACATCCCCTTCCTCCTGGAACCCTCTAGGAATGGGGGAGAAACTAAACCACTCCTTCTTTTCCCCTGCTGGAGTTGAGGAAGAGCCCGAGGCTTCTGGTCCCTGCCTGCAGCACCCTCGGGGATCGGGGCACCCCTGGGAGCCCCGCGGTGCTGGGAATGCCCGGGGCTGCACGCAGGGCTCCTGCTGCATTGCACATCATCGGCAGCACCTCCTCTGCAGGACAGGGAAAGGCCAGCTCGGCTGGTCCTGCTGAGCTCTGGACAGGAGCGCTGCTGGGCGGTGCCAGGGCACACCCAGCAGGAAGGGGCTTTGGGGACACCCCGGTGCTGCCTGTGGGTGTCAGGCACGGCAGGGAGCCTGGAGAATGTGGCTGGATGGGAGGAGGAGCTCAGGATTCAGGGATGCTGCACAATGCAAAAGGACTGGGGGTGTCTGTGCACAAACACAGGCCTGGACACAGAGAAGCTTCAGGAGGGGAAAAGAAGGAGTGGTTTAGTTTCTCCCCCATTCCTAGAGGGTTCCAGGAGGAAGGGGATGTGTGCCAGCCCTGCCTCGGGGAAGGGACACGTTTCATCCAGGAGGAGCAGCTGGCACCAGGGTGATGGCCACACGGGCTGAGGGGTGACAGCTGAGCCTGGAACTGGAATATCTGGAGGACAGAGAGCACTTGGGATCCTGACATCCCTCCTTGGCTCTCCCCTCCTGCTGCCCAGGTGTGGGACATCCCTCCCCACATGAAGTCCTAGCCCTGTCACTACCCCTGCATGGTGTAGATCACTCCCCTTCTGGTTTAGGTTGGAAGAGACCTTAAAAATCATCCAGGACCACGCCCTGCCATGGGCAGGGACACCTTCTACTAGCCCTATGTGGTGGTTCCAAGCCACATCAATTTTGTCTTCTTTCAACAGGATTCCCCCAGTCAGCATTCCCAGAAGAGCTCCCCACCTCACGCTGGAGTGTCCTGGTGCTCTGAAATGTGAGGGAGGAGAAGGAGCAGGGAGGAGATGGGGAAAGAAGCTCGTAATGTGTAATGAGCCTTTAATGCTCTCCCTGGCCCCCTCCCAACACATATGGGAGCTGGATGAGCCAATTAAACCAACACCAATTAAACCAGCATCAATCACAGCCCGTAAAGCAGAGGTGGGGCCCAGGCAGACACCCCTGCTGTGAAGGGTGTCAGAGCTGGCCTGAGGGTGACTCCCTTCCAGTTTGGAGAGAGCCAAACCCTGGAGGCACCATCAGAGAGGAGAAAGGGATGGCTGGGGACCTGGACCAGATGTGGGGGTGCAGAGGGGACACCAGAGCTCAGGTTCCAGCTGGGACAGGCATCTCTCCCACTGGAGTACTCAATAGGGTCACCTTGAACCCCGGAGGTGACACACCTTGTGCCATTGAGCTGGCCCTGCTTCCCTGGGCTCAGCCCCACGGACATCCTGCTGCTCTGGGGGGCTCCAGCAGCTCTGGGTGCGGGGTGGGCTCAGCCTGGCAGGCTGCACCTCTGACTTTGCCCTTCTGCTCTCATCCCAGCCCGTGCTGAGACACCAGGGCTGCAGCAACCATCCAAGGGGATGGAAAAGTGAGAATTCTCCTTTCCAGCCCTCCTTGGTTTGCTCTCCCCTCTACCCAGAGCACAGGGAGGTGCTAAAAAGACCCTAAAAAGGGGCTGTTGGATGGTGGGCAGGTGCTCATCCTCACCTTGGCGGGAAGAGTCTTGTCCTGTCCCTTGGGGTTCGGTGCCCTCCACGGGGCTCTGTGTCCCCCTGCCTGTCACAGACAGGTGGCCCAGGGAGCAGGAGGTCTTGGGGAGGCTGCAGAGCAGAGCTGAGTGCAGCTACCTGTGAGTCAAGAGATCAAACTGCCCTGGAGATGTCCAATGTCAGAGCTTTGCAAATCCAGGTCTGGGGCACACCAGCGAAGTGGCAGCTCTTGACTTAATCCAGACAACTGTCACTGAACCACAAAGGAGCAGGGACTCAAATTAAGTCCCATGGCCCTGTGGGAAGTATCAAGCCAGAAAAACAGTTCACAGGCTTTAGGCAGGGTGATTTTAAACAAATGAGGAAGTGCCTTAGAAACAGCTTAAGATGAAAGCTACCAAATTAAAATCCTTGCAATCAGTATGGAGGCTACTTATGCAACAACCTCCTGAGGAGGAATTGGAACCCCAGAGATAAAACTCTAAACAAATAAAGAGACAAGAGATTAAGGAAAAAGAAATGAAATTTGGTCAAAAAGTGATGTACAGAGGGCTGCTTGAACTGCCTTTGAAAAGTGGCAGCTGAGCGTCACAAAGGGGCAAACCCAGTGTCAGCCAGGAGGGGAGTGGGAGGATGGAGAGGGGATCCAGCTCTCCAGGATGCCTCCCAGCCTCCCTGAGCAAGTAGGAACATGGCTGTGAGGCACCTCTCAGCATCCTTGAGACCTCTGGATGGCTCTGGCACAAGGGTTGGGTTGAACCCAGAGGTCCCCATTAGACACCTTGGTTTGGGAGAAGCAGCTCCCAGCAGTGCATCTCCCCCTCCTTGGAGTGACGGGATATTGTCCTCCCACCTGAGCTCTTGGCAGGGCTGGCAGGTCCCCTGGGTGGCCTGGGAGGCCAGGGCAGCTCCAGCTTTAGGAGAGTCCTGAAATGCACAGCTGCTCCCAAGCTGAGGGAACAAACACAGTGTGAAAGGCGAGAGCGAGCTGCAGGTGCCTGAGCCAGCAGCCCGGCTCCTACCACAGCTCTCCCGGGCTGCAGGGCAGGGGAGCCCAGGCACAGCAGGGCCCGCCCTGGGGCTCAGTCCGTGCCCACGTCAGTGCCCTGAAGGTTTGCAGTGCCCCGAGGACTCCCTGGGAGCCAGGTGCTTCCCTCAGGACTCACAGCCCTGACGTGCTTTGGTTGCAGATGAAGTTGGCAGCATCCTCCAGAGCTGGAACGATGCTTCTCCTGAGCCCTTCAAAGATACAGGCTGGCCCAGGATGGGCAATTCACCCCCGGAGATGGCATGTGCAGCTGTGGAGTCACAGCTGGCACAGCAAAGGCAGCAGGTGAGGCAGAGCCGATGGCACTGGCAGCGGGTTGGGCTTTCGAAGGATGCAGGGGCACAGGAATGACATCAGAATTGCCCAAAGTTACCGTGACCTCGGAAGCCCCACTCCAGTACCTAAGGGGGCTCACAAGGAGGCTGGAGCCCTTTTCACAAGGGCATGGAGTGACAGGGAAAGGGGGAATGGCCTTAGGCTGAAGGAGGGCAGCATTAGATGGGATAATGGGAAAGAGTTCCTCCTCTGGTGGTGGGCAGGCCCTGGCACAGGGTGCCAGAGCAGCTGTGGCTGCCCCTGGATCCCTGGCAGTGCCCAAGGCCAGGCTGGACACTGGGACTGGGAGCAGCCTGGGACAGTGGGAGGTGTCCTTGCCACGGCTGGAGTGGGACAGGATGAGCTTTTCGGTCCCTCCAACCCAACCCATCCCATGGCTCTGTGTGCCTCCAGCCAGCCCCCTGCTCTGCTCCTGGGCCCGCTTTTGCTGCTGCCCTGCGCTCACCGTGTGCTGCCCAGGGCGCTGCCAGCCGTGCCCTGCCCTGGCAGCACGGAGCACACGCGGCAGTGAGCACACGGCACCGCGGGATCGTCCTCCTGAATGTCCCCAGCTGCAGCCGTGCTGGGAGGGGACAGAGCTGCGGGACGTGCGGCCCTGGCTCTGCCAGCGGTGCCATCCGCATCCCCCCGGGGCGGCCGTGGGCACGGGGCCAGGGGAAGGCAGCGATGGGAGCGGGGCTGGCAGCCTGGGCACACCCTGCCGGAGCCCCGGGGTCCCCTCTGTGCCAGCAGCAGCGAGGTGGCGGTGCCCGAGCCCCGCTCCGCGCTCGCTGTTAGGGCAGGGAGGGCTCCGCTTCGCCCTGGCCTCAAATCCAGCTGGAACAAGCTTGGGAAATTAGAAGGACGAGAGGGGGAGGGAGGTCTAAAACAAGATAAATAAAACCAAATAAAAATAAACCTCAAACCCTCCGTTCTTCTTTGATTCTCCCTCCTTTTTTTTTTTTTCTTTTTTTTATTTTTTTCTTCCTCCACGCCAAGATTACTAATTGTCTAAGCATCTCAATTTGCTGGTTTCACTTAATCACAGACACTTTGGAGATTATCAGCCTTCCCCACATGTTCGGTACCTTGTTTCCAAACTACAAGACCCACGGGGAGCAGGCAGCGAGCGCCTGCAGGAGCGACAGCCGCGACGCTGCCGCTTCCCCCCGCGTCCCTCCGGCTGCGCTGTCAGAGCTTGATTTGCCTCTGAAAGCGCCGCGAATTCCCCCAAAGTTCCCGAGCACGGGGGCCGTGAGGAACGGCGAGGTGGGGGCTGGGGGCACCGTTGTCAGCTCCTGGCAGCTCCCAGCCTTTGATTTGCACAAAAGAAAGGAGGGAGGTGGGGGAGGGAATGGATATGATTTATTCAGCAAGTTCCTAACCGTTTTTTTTTTTTTTCCCTTCCCTTCTTCTTTTCCAGAGGCTGTGAAATAACTGAAGCCGACGGAAAGGTGAAGTGCTGGGAGAGATGAAGGAGGCGCGTTTGAAGGCATTTTCTTCCTTTTTGTCACATCTCGCTGCAAAGCTTTTAATTCCTGGAGCTCAGTTCCTTCCTGGAAAGTCTGAGCCGGAGGGGGGTGGGCTCGCTGCGGGCGGCGGGCTCCTGTTGGCTGGCACAGGGGCAGGCAGGGAAGGAGGGAGGAGGTCCCGGTGGTGGGGGGTGTTGGTTGTTTCTGTCCCATCACCATCTGTCGGTCCCTCGGTGCCCTGATGCCCACCTGGGGCCTGGGGACTCTGCTGCAGGTGCTGGGAGCCAGCTCTGCCCTCAGCCCATCACCACCAGAGTCACAGAGCCACTGAATGAAGGATTTAAGGATGGAAAAGAACTCCGGGTTCACCAAGTCCGACTCGAAACCAAATCCCACCATGTCACTAAACTGCATCACAAAGTGCCACGGCTCCTCACTTTCTGAACACCTCCAGGGATGTTGGCTCCACCACTGCCTGGGCAGCTGTGCCAGGGCTTGACCACCCTGAGCCTGCCCTGGCCCAGCCTGAGGCCGTTCCCTCCCCTCCTGTCCCTGTTCCCTGGGAGCAGAGCCCGACCCCCCCGGCTGTCCCCTCCTGGCAGGAGCTGTGCAGAGCCACAAGGGCCCCCCTGAGCCTCCTTTTCTCCAGGCTGAGCCCCTTTCCAGCTCCCTCAGCTCAGCCCCTTTCCAGCTCCCTCAACCTCTCCTGGGGCTTCCCAGCTCTGTTCCCTGCCCGGGGCATGCTCCAGCCCCTCCAGGTCCTTCGTGTCCTGAGGGGCCCAGAACTGACCCCAGGGCTGGGGGTGCCACACCAAGGCCCAGGACCTGCCCAGCGATGGACTGAGCCAAGCAGTGACAGCAGAGGACAGAATCCATCCTGATGGCACCAGGACAGGCAAAGGGAAGCAGGGCACATCCCCAGCAGTGTGGGTGCCAGGACAGGACCCTGATGTGTTCTGGGGACCCTGCTTGAGCAGGGAGGTTGAACTAGAAGGTCTCCAGTGGGTCCTTCCAACCTGAGCCAGTCTGTGATTCAGAGAATCACAGAATTACAGAACGGGTTGGGTTGGTAGGGACCTGAAATCCCATCCAGTGCCACCCCTGCCATGGCAAGGACACCTCCCACTGTCCCAGGCTGCTCCAAACCCCGATGTCCAGCCTGGCCTTGGGCACTGCCAGGGATCCAGGGGCAGCCACAGCTGCTCTGGGCACCTGTGCCAGGGTCTCAGCACCCTCTGAGGGGTCCCTCTGTGGCCCCATAGCTGAGGTGGGTCATTTCCTGCACCCCTTTAGAGCTTTAGGACATCAGCACTTCCTGCTCGATAGAGGAGGGTTAGCAAGGAGAATCAAGCAGCATTTACAATGTGAAAAAGTGTCTGAAATAAAATTTAGTTGTTTGCAGGGGAAAAATAATCTTTTCTTTTTTTTTTTTTTTTTTTGGTTAGGAAAAATGATGATTGGAAACTTGACTTTGTACTCCATTTGTCTGCCTTGGGAGAGCTGTGCTTTCCCTGCCAGTCCAATTGCATTTGTCTTCTCTAAATGACAGAAACCACAGAGCAGCTCCAGGAGCAGGGATAGCGGAGGGAAGCACGAGGAGAAAGCAGGAACAGGCTCCAGCAGCACCCAGCACAGCTTTCCCTGGGGGCAGAGGGGCCTTTGAGGCCCTGCTCTCCCCATCCACACCAGGATCTGGTCTGCCTTCTCCTGGCCCAGGTTGCCCACGGAGGCAGCGAACCCGGGGCTTCCACAGCCATGGCTGGGGTAAGCAGCTGCCAGCACCCCAAAACATCACATTTCCAACATTTCTGCTCTTTTAGAAACCAGAAGAGGATTGTTTTCAAAGGTCTGATTTACAGCCCGTTCCCTTGGTGCTGCACACAGAGTGCCAGGAGCTCTCCTGACCTTGGATCTGAAATCCCACCATTTCCTTGGGAATACTCTGACATGACCCAAGACTTTTTATTCTTTAAACTCAAACTACCAAAAGTCATTCCCCTGTTTCTCTCCTGGCCCTTCCTCTCTGCAGCTCTTCTGCACCACCACCAGAATCATCTGCATGGCTGAGCTTTGGTCCTTCAGGAAGAAGCTCCTTGTGCACGATTCATTGAAGGTTTGGTTTTTTTTTTTATTTATTTCCCATTTGCAAGTTGCTCAGAAGCTGATCCTGATTTCTGCAAATGAATTTGTTATCTGCAAGTGTTCACTGAATAGTTTATGCAAACAAATTTCAGCCCATAGGGTGTTTGCAAACTGTTCATTTCATGGTATGTGATTAGTAGAAATGGTCAGAAAATGGGTGCAAAACAATTTTTACGAGCTGTCCTCAGCACACAGGCTCTTCACGCCTCCATTTCTATCACTGACTTTTTTTTTCTTAACTGGAATTAGAAAAATATCAACCAGCACGTGATGAGTTGCACTTTTCATGCTTTGTTTCCAGCTAAAAGCTTTGAGAGGAGAGGAGCGGATGCTCGGAAAAATGGCAGACACAGAATCAGAGAATCACAGATTGGTTTGGGTTGGAAGAGACTTTTAAAGAACATCTCCTTCCACCCCCTGCCAAGGGCAGGGACACCTTCCACTGTCCCAGGTTGCTCCAAGCCCACTCCAACCAGGCCCAGGACACTTCCAGGGATGAGGAATCCACAACGTCTCTGGGCAGAGGAGTTTTATGAGGTTATAGGTTTCTTTTTCCTGCAGAAAGAGACAGAACTCATTTCCAGGATCCCTCAGCACCCAGGGCCCGCCCCTGATGCCGGGTCTGTGGTGAGTGTGCCTGGTCTCCAAGGCTGAGGTGAGGACTCTCCCACTCCCAGGCCCCAGCACTGCTCCTCACTCACCAAAGCTGGACCTGCACCACCCCTGGTCACCTGAAATCCCACAGGTGAGGGTTGCCCAGAGAAGCTGTGGCTGGAAATACCCAAGGCCAGGCTGGACGGGGCTTGGTGAGACCCAGTCTGGTGGAAGGTGTCCATGGCAGGGGGTGGCACAAGGTGACTTTTAAGGTCCCTCCTAACCCAAACCATTCCACGGTTCCATGATTCCATGGATCCATCACTGTGCCACCCCTGGCGCTGCACCATCCCTACCATGGGCAGGATCTCCATTGCAGGTCCTCCCCCCGTGCTGGGAACGGGACAAAAAGCTGGTCCCAAGTGACATGGCAGCGCCGCAGCGGAGGCAAAACCCGGGAGGAGCTCCGTGCAGAGCTGCCCGTGCCCACAGGGGCTCCGAGGTGGCACCGACGGCTCGGAGCAGTTGGAGCCTCCCCGTGCGTTTTCCAGCACCGACAGAAAATGGTGCCCAGAAGATTTATTCATTTAACGCATCTGGTAATTACATTCCGGCAGGTGGTGTGTGGGGCCTGGATTCCTTCCACGCACACCAAGCTCGGGAAGGCTCCAGTCCCACGTTTGATAAATCTCAGAATAGAATAAATAAATAAAATCAACAGTCCCCAGCTGCGAGTGCGGAGGAGGCACATCCTCTCCCCGTGCCACGCGTTCCTCCTCCTCCCCCGCGCCGGGACTGGGATCCAGCACTGCCCCTCCTCCCTGGGATCCTCGGGCTGGGATCCTCGGGCTGGGATCCTCGGGCTGGGATCCAGCAGTGCCCCTCCTCCCTGGGATCCTGGGGCTGGGATCCAGCAGTGCCCCCTCCTCCCTGGGATCCAGCAGTGCCCCTGTTCCCTGGGATCCTCCCGGACTGGGATCCAGCAGTGCCCCTCCTCCCGGGCACGGCATTCCCCCTGCTCCGACGGGCACAGGCCCACGGGATGGGGATGCAGAGTGGGTGGAGCGGGGTTGGGGCCAGCTCTCTTCCCAGGGTTACAGCTCTGGCCGGGATGGG
The DNA here is from genome assembly GCA_013396995.1 of Dicaeum eximium. NCBI lineage: Eukaryota > Metazoa > Chordata > Aves > Passeriformes > Dicaeidae > Dicaeum > Dicaeum eximium. The sequence continues at coordinate 338,331 of VWZP01009178.1, forward strand.
GACAGCACAAGGCAGCCGGGGAGAGCATAGGGGAGGTAACCAGGACAGGTGGATGGAAAATCCAGAGTTTAAGGGGGAAGGATGAGCCAGTAGTGGTGACAAAGGGGACGGCCTGTGGAACACTGTGGGGCAACAGCCAGAGGAACACACGGGGCAGAGGAGGCTGCAGGGGCTGGGTGGACCTTGAAATGCTCGAGATGTGAGCAGATGTGTCACCTCAGGACGTGGATCAGTGCTACAGGGCTATTTGGTGGAACGTTGGCCGTGGTGATCTCGACGGTCTCTCGCAGCCATAATGACTTCATAATTCCATGGTGATGGTGCTGCGAGGCTTGGAGGGGACAGCTCCAGGAGCCGGGCTGGGTGACACCCCAGGGCCTGGGGCCAAGCCCCGTGGGGCACTTCTGGGACCCCATGAGGTGTCCCCATGGATGCAGGACATGGTGTGGGGGGCTCTGGAGCAGCTCCTGTGCGGGGCAGGGCTGAGGATGAGGAAAACTGGGCCACAGCTCCCTCTCCAAGGATCTCAGACTTTCCAGGCTGTGCCAGCAGGAGCAGTGGCAGTGCCAGGGCGTGGGCACTTCCCCCATGACAGAGGATGCTGTAAGCACAGCTGGATGCTGTAAGCACAGCTGGATGCTCACACCCAGCCCAGCACACAGCAGACAGCCTGGCCTGGTGTGCAGGGGCTCTGCAGGGACCCCCAGCCTGTGCTCCCCGCCTGTGCCAGGGGTCTCTGGGGGGATCTGGGGCTGTCCTGAGGCAAACACCCCAGGCAGGAGCCCACGGGGAGCACTATGTCCCCCGGCACCCAGCAAGGCACAAAGACTGTGGCTGGATTTTATTTTTATACTTCACCTCCCTGCCCCCTTTGTAGAAATGACATAATTATGGGGATTTAATGTTCCACTGCTAAATTTCTTCATTTTTCAGGATAATTTCCACTATTTCATCAAGGAATAATTAATTGCATTGTCTTTAATCAGTTGTTTTACAAATCCAGCAGCGCAAGAAATTTTCATAGCCAGACAATGCAGGCAGCTGCTCTTCCCTTCTGGGTGTATTAATGAAGTGAAAGAGCTCAAGCGGGGGAAAAAAAATCGGCTGGCAAAAAAAGAAATCTATTGACAGGGAGATTGAAAAGATGACAGTGTAATCCCTTAATGTGTGTGCTGGGGAGGCAGAGGGGAGAGATGGAGTCCAGGTGTAAGGGCAGGAGGAACTGGGCTGCTGGGGCTCAGGTTCCAGAGTCTCTCCTCTCTCCTCGCAGGTCCTGGGCATCAGGTTATAATGTGGGGTGCACAGGTGTTGTTTTAAAAGGATCTGTTGCCTGGAATGCTGTTTGTTTCTCTGGGTCTTGCCTTGGGTGCTGAATGAGGCTCCTTGACTCCAGTATCAGAAGGTTTATATGATTTATTAGAATGACTCCATTATTCAGAAGGTTTTAGGGCTAAGGTGCCCACGTTCAGAGTTACATGTTTCCTCCACCATGGTCAGAGCAAGACTCCCCAGTGCTTACAAAGCCAGAGAGATTACAACCTCTACATCATTGGCTAGAAAGAGAAATCTACATCTCCTATATCAGGAGACAGAGCAAAGGAATGCATCTGTTGTCCTTGGATCCCACACAGACACAGGTTTGTTTTTACAGAAATCTGCAGAGAAGTCAGCTTTCCCATGGAAGGAAAAATGTCCAGCAAGTTTCCATCTAAGAGACTTATAAAATGGCTGTGACACACAGGGGCAGCAGCACAAAACCTGTGGGCGCATAAGAAATCACGGAGTCATGGGATCACAGAATTCCAGAACGGTTTGGGTTGGAAGGGACCTGAAAGCTCATCTGGTCCCAAACCCCTGCCATGGGAAGAGACAACTTTCACATCCCAGGGTGCTCAGGGCCCCCAACAACTTCACCGTGAACATTTCCAGGGATGGCAAAGTGTCTGAAAATGTCTACAAGTGTGAAGATGTTCATGTGCAAATGCACAGATGTTTATCAAAGGCCCAAAATAGGATTTTTAAAAGCCATCTGAAAGCAAAACAAAAGCCCCCCTGGCCCTGGGGCAGGGGATGATGGATGTGGTGCCGGTGGATCAGAACTCCAGCCTGGCTTTCCTCTTCTCTCAGCCCCTTCCCTCCCTGTTTCCCAGTCAGGGTTACCCCTCCAGGGCACGGACTGGCCCCCATGGAGATCCCAGGGCTGCAATGGCATCAAGGCCTAAGCTGTCCCCAAAGGTCCTTGCTCTGGCATCTTTGGGGGTCTCATCCCTGCCTTGGGGTTCCCACCCTGGCTCTGGCCTCTCCTGCCTGCCCCTGTGTGGTTCCAGGCACCCCTGCCCTGCTCTGAGCCAAAAGGCAAAGGGAAGCAGCAAAGAAGTGATGAGACATCCCAGAGCCCTCGGTGTTCCCTCACTGCCAGGGCAAAGCTCCAGGAGTGGCAGGGGATGAGAACAGAACCCCAGAATGGTTTGGGTTGGAAGGGGCCTTAAAAATCATCTCATTCCAAACCCCCTGCCATGGGCAGGGACACCTTCTGCCGTGCCAGGTCGCTCCAAGTCCCGTCCAACCTGGCCTTGGGCACTGCTAGGGATGGGGATCTGGAGGTCTTTGTGGACCTTGCAATCCATCCAGATCCCAGGGAGCATTTTCCACCTCAGTCACTGGGATTAACCTTCTCTATCTCTTGGTGGATGGTGGAACCTGATGGGGCAGGGTGAGGAAAACTGGGCCACAGCTCCCTCTCCAAGGGATCTCAGACTTTCCAGGCTGTCCCAGCAGGAGGAGTGGCAGTGCCAGGGCTCACCACAGTGTGCTGGGGAGGCAGAGGGGAGAGATGGAGCCCAGGTGTAAGGGCAGGAGGAAGTTGTTGGGGGCCCTGAGCACCCTGGGATGTAAAAGTTGTCTCTTCCCATGGCAGGGGGTTGGGACCAGATGAGCTTTGAGGTTCCTTCCAACCCAAACCATTCTGGAATTCTGTGATCCCATGACTCTGTGATTTCTTATGCACCCACAGGTTTTGTGCTGCTGCCCCTGTGCACCCCACATTATACCTGATGCCGAGGAGCTGGGAGGAGTGAGGAGAGACTCTGGAACCCTGAGCTCCAGCAGCCCCATTCCTCTGCACACAGCCAGTGCCAGTGCCAGACCCTGCTGAGCTCTGCCCGTGGCCCTGTGCCACAGGGCTGGGTGGAGGCTCACCCCTCCCAGAGGGGGCCATGCCAAGCTCCAGCACTTGGATCTGCCCTGGGAGCTCCAGATCTCCTTACAAAGTGCAGCTGTGGATGTGTCACCCTCGAGGAGAGGTGACAGAGCTCTAACAGGCTGCTGTCCCCAAACCACCCTGTGCCAGGACACCTCCCCTCTCCCGGGCAGTGCTGGGACCCACCCATGGGTGGGTGGCTGAGCTCTCCAGGGGATCAGAGCACCATTCCCTGCTGGGGACTCCTCTCTATCTCATATGTTCACTCCTGCCTGGGTCAAGGGGGGGTTCAGCATCCCTGGAAATGTTCAGAAGGTGGATGTGGAATGGAGGACATGGTTCAGTGATGAACACATCAGCATGGTGTTCATGCTTGGACTCAGAGGTCTTTTCCAACCTTAATGATTTCATGATTCTATTCCAGTCCTTGAGCAGCATTTCCATCAGGAAATCTGAGCAGGCTTTACCAGGAGATCACAACGTTTATCCTACAATCCTTGCAGGGCTCTGCTCAGTGATTTTGGCACAGATACAGGAGTGACCAAGAGCCCTGCAGGAGCCAAATAACCCTGAATGAGCCCAGTTCCAACAGGGTAAAGGGCCAGGTGAAGGCCAAGAGGTTGGAAAGGGAAGGAAAAGGTTTCCATCAGTCTTGCATTGATTTCAGTTGGAAATGAGCTGGACAGAACTATCCTGCAGATAGAGGTGTGGAGGGGCAGCCCTTGGAGTAACCCGGGAGCACGGGGGATGTCCTGCAGCATTTCACAGAATTCACAGAACCACAGAATGTCTGGGTTGGGAGAGCCCTTCAAGATCATCGAGTCCAACCCAGCCCCAGCACCTCAGCTAAACCCTGGCACCCAGTGCCACATCCAGGCTTTGTTAAACACACCCAGGGATGGTGACCGCACCACCTCCCCAGGCAGAACATTCCAGAACTTTATCACTCTTTCTGTGAAAAACTTCTTCCTAACATCTAACCTAAATTTCCCCTGACGCAGCTTGAGGCTGTGCCCTCTGGTTCTGTGAGTTCCTGGAGAAAGAGCCCAACCCCTGCTGAGCACAGGCACCTTTCAGGAGTTGCGGAGTGATGAGGTCGCTCTCATTTCCAGCTGAGAGGGGTCAAATGGCCCCGCAGCACCGGCACTGCCAGCTCTGCTCACACGGTGGTGGACAGAATGTTCCTTTTCTCATGAGAAGATGCACCACTGTAGTTATGGTATTTTATAAGTTTCTTGGGTGCAAGTTTGCTGAATTGTTCCTTCCATGGGAAAGCTCATTTTCTTTGCACAGATTTCTGTAAACAAATCTTTGGGCTGTGTGTTCAAAGACACAGATGCACTCTTCTGCCCTGTATCCCAATATGGGGAGATGTGGTTTTCTTCCTCTTAACCTATAATATAGAGAAATGTTATCTCTCTAATTTTGTAAGTATTTTCTGGCATTCAAATAGTCTGGTATGGAGCACGAAGAAGAAAGTATGTTAGCTCTGTACCCGGGCAGATATAGCCCAAAATCCTTCTGATCCATAGAGTCATTTTAATCAATCGTATAAGCCTTCTGATATTGGAGTCAAAGAGTCCTGATACACCACACCAGTGCCCTGAGCCTTTGGGAATTGTTTGCATGCAGAAACTCTTTCCCAGCCCCAAGGGCTCTGACTCCAGGCCTGGGTAGCTGAGGACAGCTGAGGCTGTGGTGCTGCAGCCCTTGCAGTGCCCTGGCTGTGGGAGGGTCCTGCTGAGAGACAGGGATCAAAGGCCATAACCTGGAGAAACTTCTGGACCAACCAGTCCCTCTGGAGCTTGGAATCACAAGGAATCATGGTTGTTTTTTACTCAGAGGGTGGAGAGACCCTGGCACAGCATGTTCAGAGAAGTTGTGGGTGCCCCTGGACCCCTGAAAGTGTCCCAGGCCAGGCTGGACGGGGCCTGGAGCCACCTGGGATAGTGGAAGGTGTCCCTGCCATGCCAGGGGGGCTCTGGATGAATTTTAAGGTCCCTTGCCACCCAACCCAGTCTGAGATTTTACGGTTCTGTTTGTCTGTCAGAGAGAGCAGGGCAGCAGTGCCAGAGCTGTGTGTGCTGTGGTTTGCAGCTGGATTGCTGCACAGCTGTTTGCAGCTCTCTAACAGAGCAGGAGCCCGGCTGCTGAGGTTTTCCCTCGGTATCTGCTGCAATCAGGTGTCGCAGGGTTTCCCTCGGAGGCCCCAGAGCCAGCCGAAAAGCAGCCGGTGTGGGGAAGGAGGGCCTTGTTCCTACACACAGGGCCATTGTCAGGCTCTGCAGGGACGCGAGTTACACCAGCAGGGGCTGGGGCCACCTCCCCTCCCCAGCCAGAGACGAGCAGCTGCACCGGAGATAAGAACAAGATAAGGACCCCCCTCTATCCCTCATGCCCTTGCTCAGGTGGAGGAGGAATAAGCCAGGGACTTAATCCTGTTTATCTGGGAGGGCTGGGAGAGGCTGGCTGGCTCTGCGGCAGCTCCGCAGAGAAGCAGCAGCGGCTGTCCCGGTTCGGAACCCGCGTGTGCGCAGCCGGGAGAGCCGCGGGGACGGCAGGAGGTGCTGGGGGAGCAGGGAGCAGACACACGGCTGAGCACAGCCCAGGAATTCCTGGAGCTGCTGCAGTCAGGCCAATTGAGCTGCCCGGGTGGGGATGGGGAGGGATGGAGGGATGGGCTCTGAGCCAGGAGCAGGAGCTGGATACAGACAGGGAGTGGCAGGTGTCAGGGAATCACCTCAGGTGTGCCCACCACCTGAACATTCGGGCCGTGCTGGCTCCCTGGCACAGCAGAAACACCGGAGTTGCACTCACCGCCTGCTCAGGCGGCTGAATTCCTAATACCCCTTCATGAATATGCACAGTAAGTACCGGAGCGCTCTCCAATCCGGCCCTGGCAGCACAGCCATGTGATTTAACGTGACTGATCACCCCGTGCCCAGCACACAGCCCGCGCTAAATACCCACAGGATCCACAGAGTTAAATTATTTGAAGGAAAATGCAGCTCTCACATAATTTTCCGTAACAATCAGTACAATCACAGGCAGCCTGCAAATATTCTGTGCATGGAAAGGAGCTGATTCTCTCTGGGGAACTCCCTGCCCTGCTCTCGGGAAGCCGCCTCCTACAGCAACACCTTCAACAGGTTTCTGCGTGAGGAGTGTGGTCCTCGTTATCAAACTGCTTTATACAGTTATCACCCCAAACTCCTCTGCAGCGTAAACATATCATTCCTGGGAGAAGCTGTCAGGGGAGGGCCGGGCTGCAGCCTGCAATTAAAGCCCCAAACAATGCAGCCCAATAAATCACCGGCGCTACGGCCGGTCAGTGTCGCCAAGCATGGAGTGAGGATCTTAATTACATTTAGACCAAACAAGTAGGAGATTATTTATGGGGTACTGTAAGTGCCTGACAATGGGTAGAAAGTCATTCCACACGCATCCCTGGGCATTTCGGAGTCCGGGTGAAGAGGTAGGGAAGGAGAAGGAAAGAAGTAGAGCCAATATTCATCACCGAGCAAAATTGGAAGGGAAAGAGCTGTTGCTTTAAATAAGGCCCAATTGCATCATCAATTTAAAAGCAATAGCAGCAGCTTCTGGAGAAAGCAGCAGCTGCCACAGGTGGCCAAACAGCTGGAGAGCTGCCAGCACCCACGGAGCCACCAGGAGCCCGGTGCTTTGTCACGCTGTGGCTCAGCTTTAACCCCTGTGCTCAACACCCGGGCCTGCAGAGAGCCCTGCTGCACCCAGGGGCTGCGTGGAACAAGGTGGGATCTGTTCCATGCCTTATCCAGCCTGCCCAGGAGCCTGCAGCTGGATTTCAGCACGTTCCAGATGTGGCCAGGACAGAGGATGCGAGCTGGCTGGGAAAGCTCAGGGATCACCGGGGGCTGTGTGAATCTGCCTCTGGCCACGGAGCATCCCAGGGCTCCTGGATCCTGCAGAGCCAGGCTCTGCTTGAGGCCCAGTTTGGTGCATCTTACCACTCCTGTGACCCTAAAAAGCAGAAGCTCCTCTTCGCTCAGGGTGATGGTTTCAGAAAGGGTTGTGTTTGTCCCTGTGCTGTTCAGAGACAGGAATCCTTCTGGAAAAGCTGTTTGCTCACAAGAGCAAAGACCCTGAAACACGAGTGGGTCTGTCTCACTGCACTGGGCTGGAACAGCCCCCATAAAGCTCTTAGGGGGTCAGGACTGTTGGCTGTGGCTGGACTACAGACCCTGGTCACTCCGGGCCCTGCAGCCAGGCTGGGGTGCCAAGGGATTCCTGTCCGTGTCAGTAAATCCCACAGTCTGTGAGTGAACTCACAATGTGGAATCACAGAACCACAGAATGTCCTGGGCTGGAAGGGACCCCAAGGATCACCCAGCCCAGCCCCTGTCCCTGCCCAGACCCCCAACAGCCCCACCCTGTCCATCCCTGGAGCTCTGGCAGCCTCGGGGCCGTGCCCATTCCCTGGGGAGCCTGGGCAGTGCCAGCACCCTCTGGTGGAAGAACCTTTCCCTGAGCTCCAGCCTGAGCCTGCCCTGGCCCAGCTCCAGCCGTTCCCTGGATGCTGTCCCTGTCCCAGGGAGCAGAGACCGGAGCTGCCCCTCGGGAGGAGCTGCAGATCCCTGAGCTCTGCCCTCAGTGTGCTCTGCTCCAGGATGAGCCCACTGCCATTCTCATGTGACCTGGTGCCACCAGGCCGGTGGGTGCAGTGCCGGTGCCGCCGTGCATCAGGGAAGGGCTGGAGCAGGAGGGCTGTGGGGGCACAGACGGCTCCAGAGAGGGATGCTCTGGTGTCAGACAGCTCACCCAGACCACAGCGAGCTGCTGAGAGCCCGGGGGCACTCAGGCCACGGCTGGAACATGAACATTGTCAACATCATCATGAACGTGGCTCCTGCTCACACCAGGGGGACGCTGCCCCCAGCCCCTCCAGCAAACCTCGGGCGGTGACATTGCCAGCGCCTGTCCCCAGCCCCGGCTGCTCTCAGTGACCAGCCACCGTCTGGCCGCTGTCCCCGCGGCTCTGTCTGCCTGCGCAGCCAGTGCTCAGCCCAGGGCCACGGCACAACGAGGGCTGCGAGTCCCACAGCCCCGCTGTGGGTCCAGGCCCTCCCTCTTTGGGCTCAGGCCCTCCTCCACAGCCTGGGGCAGGCCAGCACGGTTGGGTTCAGCGCTCAGACGGGCACTGATTGTCTAGACAGCGGCAGGGGGTGGCCCTGGGGTGTCCTTGAGCCCACGGCTGGCCAAAGTAGGTCAGATGAGTCTGTTCTACCAGCAGCTGTTTATTGCTGCTGACCCTCTGGTGTGGGACACGTAGATCCAGCTGAGCTGCCTGAAACCAGGCAAGGTGATCACATCTCCAACAGCTCTGGCCCTTCTGCAGGCAGTTTGGCTCCCTGTCCCATCCCCTCCGTGTCTGAGGGCTCAGGAGTGGCCACAGGGCTTGCCAGGCTCCCCACACAGTGCTGTGAGCTCAGCAGCAACCCCAGGCAGCCTGTCTGTGCTTCTTTTAGGACACCCTGAGGATCTGGCCCAGCCTTCCAGGCCAAGAAGGGTGCCATGGGCAGTGCCATCCATGCCTGCAGTACCGAGGACCACAGGGATCAATCCCACTGCCCATAAATAAGGGACGACCCCCACGTGTCTGCATCCTCACGGTCACCTCCTTGACCCAGCAGGACCAAATGTTTTCCTTCCTCTGTGCCGTGAGATGCTGGGTGTGGAGCCAGCCCAGCAGGGCAGCCCCATCCCGGCAGCTGTGGATGGGGAAGAGGCTGTGCTGTCTGCAGGGGGCTGAGACAGGCTCGTTCCCAGGCCTGGGAAAAGCTGTGAGCAGGGCCAGGACGGCGTTAACGGAGGCAGGTGACACAAAGCCCTAATTGCCCGGCAGACTGATTGACCAAGCTGACAAGCCCAGCTGATCTCAGGCGCTGGTCCAAGGCCGCACCACACCACGAGGTGCCCAAGGCTCCTGATTGATGCCAAGGTCACGGCAAGGCAAGCGAGGGGGAGGACCGGGAGCCCACTCCTTGCTGGGGTTACTCACCAGTGCTGGCCCACCAGCAGCCACCGGGCTCCAGGCCAGTCCGTTCCCAGAGCCAGCTGGGGACGGGGATGTCCCGGCGTCCTCACACGCTGGACGCCTCTCACAGGGTGCAGAGCACTTGGAGGAATTGGGAGTTAATGCTCTCCCCCCTCTCTCCATCCCCCGTTCCTGTCTCGGCAGCCGACAGGCAGTAAAAGACCCTTCGCAGTTGTCAAGGCAACGCCGGATCATGAAGACGGCGCCGTGAAGTGGCAGCAGCCGAGGGCTCTGCTCTCCCTCTCCCTTGCTCTCCCTCTCCCCTGCTCTCCATCTCCAGCGCTTCCCTCCCGGTGCCGCGCTGCCGCTGCCAGCGCTGCTGCTCTGCGGGCAGCCCGTGGGGATGTGCGGGGGGGCTCCTGCCCCAGCCCCACTCTCCTGGCCCCACTGCTCGCCAAGGGGGCCGCTGGTGATGTGGGACAACCCCACGGTCCTTGCCCCACTGCCCTCGTGCCCCGGGCGCTGCCCTGCCCCACCTTCCCTGCGGGCTGGAACCCCACACCGGCCACCAGCCTGCCCCAAAGGCCCCCATCTTGTGCTGAATGAGACCCCCACGAGCCTTCCCCCAGCAGAGATGGTCCTTGGGGTTCCGTGGGGGGCTGTCTGCATCCCGAGGGGTCGGCAGGCAGTGTCACCCTGCGGTGTCTGTGCTGGCACCTGCCACAGGCAGGGATGAACCTGCTTTGGGCAGCCCAGCAGGGGCCACCTCCCTGCAGCTCCCCCCTTCCCCAGCCTGCAGAGGGATTGTGGAAGGGATCCCGTAATTTGTCACTGTGGGGGCATCTGTTCAGAGGGAGATGCAGCTCTCTCCATCCCCAGGGCAGCCAAGAGCATCCCTTCTGTCGAGGGAACCACAACAACTCCTGGGCACGGTGGAACAGGTAGGGACGAGCCTTTGCAGGTGTCTCCTTTGCAGGTGTCTCCTACAGGCCAGGCTCCCCACAGAGACCAACAAAATCTGAAGATGAGGAGAGTTTCCTTTGGCGGCAGCACTCCTAGAAGGGGGTCGCTGGTAGTGCTGGATCATCTGGGGATGAGCAGGGAGAGGAGAAGCCTTCCCTGGATGGAGAGGTGTGGATGGGCTGGAGCCAGGGGCTCTGGAGGATCCATCTGGTGCTGCCCACGTGTCTTTGTCAAATCCCAGAGCAGCATCGCAGCCCGGGAGCCCTGGGAGCCAGACATCACCTCTGAGTCCTGCTGTTGGCAATCTGAGGGTTCACTCCTGAGGGACTGGGAGCTGGACACCTGCCCTGGTCCCTGCCAGGGCTCTGCTCCGTGTGGGGGCTGTAGGACCAGCCCTATGCTGAGCAGAGAACCAGGGGATCGTTCCCATGGGAGCAGGGGGTTGGAGCAGGGCAGTGCAGTCGCAGACCATGGAGATGGGAGGGGACCATGAGCCCTTGTCTCAGGCCAGTTGCCCAGCGTTCCCACCTGCCTGGCTCCCCACGTCCCCCCGTGTGGCCCTGCCAGGCTGCTGTGTCCCCAGAGAAAGGTGCTAAAACAGGACCCGTGAGCGTGGCCAGGCTCAAACGGGCGCTGTGGGAGCAGCTGCTCATCCTCGATCCGTTTGGCATTTCCTGTTGCTCTCGACTCCAGGGAAATGATTGCTGTGCTCGGAGGGATCTATAAAAAGACACTGCCCACCACCCTGCGCTCCCCGGGGCCAGGACGTGGCGGGAGCTCGGTGATTGCTGCCACAGCTGCCACCCGGCCCCCGCCGGGGTCAGCGCTGTCTGCCAGTCCCCCTGCCCTGCCCAGCCTTCCCCTGCCTCACAGGAGGGAAGGACACCACAGGAATTTGTTTTTTCTCAGGTAGGCAGTGTCTGGGCAGGTCTGGCAGAGAGGATGAGAGACAAGATTCCTTCGTGGTGCACAGGCACTCCGGGGTGGCACTGCCCTTGGTGTCACATCACTGCTGGCTGAAGCCCCTCCCCATGGGAGTGCTTTGGGCTGGGGGCCACCTGTGCATGCCACAGACAAGCAGTGGCAGTCACTAAGGGCTCCCCACTTCTGTCCTCACCAAGTCCTGGCAGAGCTGTCCCCACTGTGCCCTCCTTGGGCAGGGGAGCCACATCCCTGGGGACAGAGCCCTTGGCAGGGACAGCCATGGACACGTCCCCACTTGTCACTGTCCCAGGCAGCCTGGTGAGTGGGCACTGGGCTAACACTATCACTGGGAACGGTTGATCCAGAAGCTTTCCACAGCTTTGCAGTCCCAAAACTAAAAATTACAAACCAGGGGATTTGGAAAGGAGTTGGAGAGAATGCCAGTCAAGATCTGAGCTCTTAAACCACTTGGACTCAGATTGAGAAAGGATTTAAACCCACAGCAGTCAGCCTGCTCGGGGCTGTCTGCAGCGTGCCCTTGGCGAGGCTCTCCCCAGCCATGATCCCAGCACATCCCTGTGCTCCTGGGGAGCTGCTGCTGCTGCCCCAGCACATCCCTGTGCTCCTGGGGAGCTGCCCAGCACATCCCTGTGCTCCTGGGGAGCTCCTGCTCCTGCCCCAGCACATCCCTGTGCTCCTGGAGAACTGCCCCAGCACATCCCTGTGCTCCTGGGGAGCTCCTGTTCCTGCCCCAGCACATCCCTGTGCTCCTGGAGAACTGCCCCAGCACATCCCTGTGCTCCTGGGGAGCTCCTGTTCCTGCCCCAGCACATCCCTGTGCTCCTGGGGAGCTGCTGGTGCTGCCCCAGCACATCCCTGTGCTCCTGGAGAACTGCCCCAGCACATCCCTGTGCTCCTGGGGAGCTGCTGCTGCTGCCCCAGCACATCCCTGTGCTCCTGGGGAGCTCCTGCTGCTCCCCTAGCACATCCCTGTGCTCCTGGGGAGCTCCTGCTCCTGCCCCAGCTACCCCACAGACTGCACACAGGCTGTCCCGAGGCTGGGGGAGATGCTGGCAGGTGACACCTTCCCCAGGAGGGTTCATCTCTGCACAGTAAGCACAACTGGCTGTGCCTCCCCACAGGTTTCACAAATCAGTCAAATCAGTCCCAGGCAGCGCTGGGATCAAAGCCAGGCTTTCTGCCATGGGAAATGACAGGACCAAGCAGGAGCCCAGAAGCAGCTGCAGTCTGGGGGCTCTCAGGCATGTGGGATGCAGATTGAGGTGTTGGTGAGCACGGGGCTGTCCATCCCTACCAGCCCTGAAGGGACCCCAAGGCCTCATGAAGAAGCTTTTGCCCTGCAGCCGTTCAACTCTGGGGGCACACTGGGCTCCCCAGGGAGGCACCGGGGTCTCCCTGGAGCAGGGAGCACAGGGAGCACAGGGAGCACAGGGAGCACAGGGAGCACTGGGAGCACAGGGAGCACTGGGAGCACTGGGAGCACTGGGAGCACAGAGAGCACTGGGAGCACAGAGAGCAGAGGGAGCACTGGGAGCACTGGGAGCACTGGGAGCACAGAGAGCACTGGGAGCACAGAGAGTACTGGGAGCACAGAGAGCAGAGGGAGCACAGGGAGCACAGGGAGCACAGGGAGCACTGGGAGCACTGGGAGCACTGGCAGCACAGAGCAGCCATCCCCCGGCACAGCCGTGCCGTGCTCCCGCTGGGCCTGGCTCTGCTCCTGCCGAGGCTGTCACGGCGAGGGGACCTCGGCGGGTGAGCACAGCTGGCACGGACAGGCAGGATGCAGCCGGCGGGCGAGTCCTGGAGAAGAGGGGCCCTTCCAGCAGGGAGGAGGATGCCAGCGGGGGGAGGCTCTCCGTAATGCATCTCCCGCTGCGCCCCTGTGCCATGACGAGCTTCCTCGGAAAGGAGGGGACAGGAGAGAACGACCTCCCCACCCTGCCAGCTTGGAAAGCCTCGCCCAGGCGATGCCAGGATGTGTTGTATCCCGTCGCCATGGCAACTGGCATCTCCCGGAGCCGAGGTGGGCGTGTGCGGAGTCCTGGCACGGGAATCGGGCACGGTGTGACCCCGGCTGGCGGCACACGCAGAGGGCAGGGACGCGCCCGGGGATGGCACCGGCGTGGGCAGCAGCCCCGAGCCGCCTTTAGCGCGCTCCAGAGCCTGGCACAGCCCAGCTGGAGGGATGCGGGGCCCAGAGGATCCTCACTCGGGTGGTGGGGGCTGCACAGAGGGGCTGCCCAGTGCGAGCTGGTGTCATCCCCTTCCACCGTGTAGGGACAGCCCTGCCTGGTGCTGGGCCTCCTCCCTGCACCAGCTGCCTTCGCAGCTTCCCTCCTCCTCAGAAAGGCTGGAGGATTCTCCCTGGAATCTCCCAGACCCCTCAGTTTTGGCTGCCTGGCTGGGAAGCGCCGGGGCACAGCGCTGTGGCTTCCAGGGTGTACAATCAAAGGGCCCTTTCCAAATCCTGGATGTCCACATTTTCCCAATGACAGGCACAGGGCTGTGCTGCCCAGGCACCGTGATTTGTTCCTCCTGGGATGCTTGGCACAGGGGACATCTCTCCGTGGGTGGACTCCAGGAAGGAGGAGTCAGCTTCCGCCTGTCGCGTTATTTAAGTGACACCTACCAGGCATCAAGGTCGAGGAGACCAAATTTTTCCATCTCAACTTGTTAGAGAATGGAAATGTTTCAACCCAGAAGTGGAATATAATCCCTTCTACTCCTCCCAGCTCGAGTGATTACAGTTTTCCTCAAAAAAGAAAACAAAAAAAATTAGGACAAAAATTACCTCGTGGGTTTGCTATCACGTCATCCCCCTTCTTTGCTTGGGGTGGAAAAGGGGATGGAAAGGGAGAAGGTTTGAGGTAGGAGAAAAAAGAAACTAACCTACAAAAGCTGTGTTTAATTTAATGAAAAATTATGAGAAAAAAAACCAAAAATGCATCTGAAATCCCTTTCAAAATCAGCAACTTTCTACCAGGCACCCTCATGGCGAGCAGCACCGGAACCCCCCCCTCTCTGGGAGCACTGGCTCCTGCTGTGGGTGCTGAGTCTCCCTGGAAGCCGCTGCTCCGGCAGAACGTCCCTGCGGTGGAGCTGTCCCCGTGTCACAGCAGCAGCAGCAGCTGCAGCCTCCGAGCCCTGGTTCGCATCAGGAGCAGCCGCGCTGCCGAGGGGTGACCCTGCCCCGCCGTACATCACACACAGGGCAGGGACAGCCCCGCTGCTGCAGAGCCTGCTTCGGCACAAATCTCCTCAGAGGAGACTCAGCCCCACTCCTCCCCCTCGGGGAAAAAAAAAAAAAAAAAAAAA
>VWZP01009178.1:352796-375908 GCA_013396995.1 Dicaeum eximium
CAAAAAAAACCAAAAAAAACCAAAAAACAAACACCCCACCACGAGATTAGTTCCTCTTCTAACCAATTCCAGCCAATTTATCCTGCTGCATCCACCCAGCTCCAGTGAGATCTCACTGGAGGCATCAGGGTGGGGATGTGGAAACCAGAGGGAGTGAAATCTGCTCCTCTGGAAGCAATAAATGCCTCCTGCCTCTTCCAGGCACTTCCCGACCTTGCTGCAGCTGATGGGCAAGTTCATGATCTTGCATTTTAGCTAAATGGAAGAGGCAATTATTCTTCCTTTTGGACTGAAGTGATTTTAGGAACAGAAATGCTAAACGAGTGGAGAGCCTGGCAAAAGCCAGCCCAGGAGGAAAACAGGGGTCTCCTAGGAGAAGAGCTAGAGATGGAAGGGCTGGCAGAAGGCAGCTGTGGAGCAGAGGGCAAGCTGGAGGGATGCTGGAGGGAGGCAGTGGGGCTGGGTGGCCGAGCAGTGGCACAGCTGGCAGGGGAGCAGCCCCCAGGCCAGCAAAGGGCTCTGCCAGGGAAATCCCTGCTCCTTCATCACTGGGAGCAGGCTGCCGTGGCCTCAGGGCTCGCACGTCACTCAGAGCCAGGGATAACTCTGCAGAAAAAACCCTGATGCATTTCAGCATCTCTGCCCTGGTGAGCTGGAGCCCTCCCCCTGGCAGCTGCTCCCCAGCCCTGGCCCCAGAGGAGGAGGAATTAACCTCAGCGAGCAGTCAGGAGAGGAAAGGGGCCCCTGAGCTCATCTGCACAGGACATGGACACAGCCCAGGCACAGAGGCCTCACCAGCCCTGCAGCAGTGCAAGTCTGGGGCAGATTTGACATGAACACAGAATCACAGAATCACAGAGTCACAGAATCACAGAATCACAGAATGTCTGGGTTGGGAGAGCCCTTCAAGATCATCGAGTCCAACCCAGCCCCAACAGCTCAGCTTAACCCTGGCACCCAGTGCCACATCCAGGCTTTGTTAAACACACCCAGGGATGGTGACTCCATCCCTCCTGGGCAGAACATTCCAGAACTTTATCACTCTTTCTGTGAAAAACTTCTTCCTAACATCCAGCCTGTATTTCCCTTGGTGCAGCTTGAGGCTGTGAGCTCTGGTTCTGTCAGTTCTGGAGACAGAGCCCCAGCCCAGCTGGGCACAGGCACCTTTCAGGACTTCCCAAATCACTTCCTCACGTATTCCCACTGGAAAAGGAAAAGGAGAGAAAGGAGGAAGCAATTTGGGAGGATCAGCCCCATGCAGACAGAGCATGCAGAGGGAATTTGGGCAGCTTCCCCCATGAACCCCCTGCTCCTGCTCCCTGTGGGGAAGGCTCTAGGGTGGGACTGTGCTCCCTCTGTGCTGCTGCAGGTGCCGGGCTGAGCCTCCTCTGCACGGGGCTGTCCCGAGCTGTCACCTCTGTGGAGCCCCCCAGGGTGTCCCTGCACCCTCCAGCAGCACCGATGTCCCTCAGCTCTGCTGGCAGCACGAGCTGCTCCAGGGCCAGCAGAAGGTGCCCATTTCCCACTGTGGGGTGGAAAATTCCAGACCCCAGAAGAGAGCAGGCAGCCTGTGACCCCAGGCTGAGTGTCACTGTTGTGCCACCCTGCCAGATCTCCTGGGGACCCTCAGCCATGGGCAAAGGTGCTGGGAACCTCACAGAGAACCCACTGTGGTCACTGCTGAGGGCAAAATTCTGCCTCTTTGGTCCCAAACAGAGCAAAGATGAGTTAATGTGGATTTCCCTGGAGACCAGTTCTGACCTGGACCCTCAGACTGGAACTGGGATGTGCCAGGGCCCTGCTGTCCCTTCCCAGGGAAATGCTGCAGCACAGTTTGTCTTGGGGCGCTGCTGTTTCCTCCCCAAGGACACCCTCAACCCCGAGCAACTTTCTCTGCTTTTTCTTCTGCCTTTCTGCCTGTCTCTGACCCCTTGTTTTGCAGCAGAGATCTCGTCTGTGACGGGCTCCTGGGAGAGAGCTGCCCACAGGGTGAAGATGGAGAAGCACCGGGCACAGGGATGGGCATGATTAACGGGATGCCCATAATTAACAGGATGCCCATAATTAGCATCTCCCAAAGTACAGGCAAAGCTCAGGAGTCATTTCCTTGCTGGAGCCTCTCCAATTGGCCCTGACCAAGATCTCCCCACCGGGGTGAGGATTCTCTGGGTTTACACAAACCCAGCATGGGGACTTGTGCTGGGGTTATATAAAAAACACGAGAGAGGTGCTGAGTGTGTCCAGAGGAGGCCACTGAGTTAATCCCAGCGCTGGAGCCCCTCTGGAGCCAGGCTGGGAGAGCTGGGGGTGCTCCCCTGGAGAGGAGAAGGCTCCAGGGAGAGCTCAGAGCCCTTCCAGGGCCTCAAGGGGCTCCAGGAGAGCTGCAGAGGGACTGGGGACAAGGATGGAGGGACAGGACACAGGGAATGGCTTCCACTGCCAGAGGGCAGGGATGGATGGGATCTTGGGAAGGAATTGTTCCCTGGCAGGGTGGGGGGGCAGCCCTGCAGCCTGCCCTGGTGCTGCTCCTGTCACAGGCACATCCCTGCCCAGGCTGCCTGCAAGAGATTCTTCTTCTGTGGATAAGTCCAAGCAAGTAACGACACTTGGAAGGAGATGCTTTTCTTTTGGCAGCGAAAAGGTGCAGAACAAATATGTTTTTAATAAACATTTTGACTGAAATTGAGCTTTCTCACCGCAGGAATTTGATTCTTGTCATAATTGCACTTTTCAACGGGAAAAATAGGTGTTTGGTCAGGTGGCTGGGATGTCAGTGAGCATCACACCCTGGGTAGCCGAGTCCTGCAGGGATGAGCAAAGGCTCAGGGTGTGACAGCTCTGCCTGCCCAGCATGGGCTGAGAGGGGAAGGGCAGGGGAGGGCAGGGCATGGCTTTCCTGCCCGCTGGCCCCTCATTTCCAGGGCTGCAGGTGGGAACAGGGGCAGCCCTGCCCCAGCCCCCCCGGATCTGCCTCCTGCATCCCTGCCCGCCCCAGGCACTGCCAGGTGACAGGCAGATGTGCCAGAGGTGGCATGGAGAGCGGGACCCTGCTGTCCCTGAGGGACAATCCCTGTGCCTGGCCTCCAGCTCTCACCTCCAGAGCTGCTGATACCAGTCCTGGAGCTCACTGGAGCTGGCTGAGCTGGGATGATGCTGGGAAAGCTGGACTGGAAAAAGCCTGGAGAAGAGAAGGTTTTGGGGTGACCTAATTGCAGCGTTCCAGCACTTGAAGGGAGACAACAAGAAACATGGAAAGGGACGATTTAAAAGGGCCTGGAGGGACAGAATAGGGGGAATGGCTTCACATGGACAGAGGGCAGGGTTAGGTAGGATACTGGGAAGGAACTGAGGGTGGTGAGGCCCTGGAATGGAATTCCCAGAGCAGCTGTGGCTGTCCCATCCCTGGCAGTGTCCAAGGCCAGGTTGGACGGGGCTTGGAGCAACCTGGGAGAGTGAAAGGTGTCCCTGAGCAGGACAGGGTCCGGGATGAGCTCTGAGGCTTTTTCCAACCCAAACCATTCCATGATTCCATGACTCTGTGACTGACCACGGGCTGGGTCCTGTTGCTGCTCTGCATGAGAAGCTGTTGGTGTGGAGGTGGCTGCTGCTCCTCTTAGGGACGTGCACAATGAAGGCATCCAGCTCTTTCCTGGTTCAGGAGTTTTCCAGACTGAAAAAAGCCTTTCTCCATCCCAGTGCAGCTCTTCCCTTCCCTCAGCCGTGCAGGCAGCACCGAGATGGGCCCTGGTGCCCTGGGAGGGCTGTTGGGAGCCTGCCCCGGGGCTCCCTGCTCCTGCAGAAGCCGGGCTGGGGATGGCCATGCTGGCTGGGGATGGCCAGGCTGGCTGGGAGCTCGGAGGCCTGATGGTAATAAATGAGTGAGGAGCACATCTGCACGCAGCGGAGCCGCTCCCTGCCAAGTCGCTGCACTGCAGGACCACTCTCATCTGTCTCTCTTTAACAGGAACAAATGGAAATGAGCGAATCAATTAACACAGCACATTAGCAAAATGTCAGAGCCTCCCCATCGCACTTAACCCTTCCCTCAGCACGGGCTGAGGCAGCAGCGGGGTCACCCCGGCCCCATCCCGGCTGCAGCCCGCACAAGCTCTCCCCTTCTGCCCAGGGAGCAGAGCCTGGGCTGGGGTCGAGCTGGGACCCCTCCCTGGGGATGGAATTTGAAGAAAGGATGTGTTTAAAAAAAGAGTGGATGTGGCACTCAGTGCCATGGTTTAGCTGATGAGGAGGTGTTAGGTTGTCACAGTAGAGAGCTACACGAATCACAGAGACACAGCAAACTCCAGCCCGGGAAAAGGCGAAGAAGAGAGAACTTTATTTTGATTTTTGTATTATAAAGAGTTTTGGGAATGGCCGTGGATTGGAGAATGAGGTCACCACCTCTCCAACCACACTGGTCAATGAAAAGGTCCATCAAACCTTTCTCCTCCAAGGAGAAAGGAATCAAAAACAAAAAGACTGTTAGAAAAACATCTGTGTGTTTACAGAAAACCTTGTGAGAAACTTTATCACAAAAATTAAAACATCAGAAGGCTGAAACTCAGGGCGACATTAAGTCATAGGTTGGAATTGATGATCTCAAAGGTCTTTTCCATCCTAGTTCATTCTGTGATTGTGTGAATGGCAGTGGGAGCTGTGGGACACAGCACAGCTGGTTTGCAGCTCCTGCAGCCCCTCCTGGCTGTGGAGAGGAGCTGGGAGCACGTTCCCTGTGGGGCAGGGACATGTCTGGGTGCCAGCTCCTTCATTCCCCCTCCTCACCTGGAGAAGCCCCGGTCAGCCTTGATGTGGCTGGGGAATGCCACGGGCAGAGCACCTGTGGGGGAGGATGGTGCAGGTGGGCTGACCTGGGCTTTTCTGCTGGCATGGATTTCACAGCTGGGACCCCCGTGCCACCGTGGGACACGAGATCGCAGCCTCAGAAGATCTCTTGTCCCTGCACAGCAACCCTGGCACACGTGTGAGCAACGGGAGCACCGAGCCCTCTCCTCTCCTGTGCCAGTAAGTGCCACAGGCAACAGGAGAGCTGCACTAAGACATAATAAACCCTCATCAGTTAATTAATAATTAGAGACACTTGTGCCTGAAAGCCTGGCTCCGGTGGTGGGATGATGCACCTCAGCTCTCCTGCCAGGCTCCAGCATCAGATGTCCAAACCAGGGACTCAGGGCTGGCATGGTGCCAGGCTGCAGGACACACAGGGCTCCCAGTTTCCCAGTCACAGTGGCCACAACACCTCTCGCTTCCCTCAGCCCCTGTTTAGGAACAACCCCCCTGTGCTAGGGCCTGGGTGTCCACGGCCAGGGTCTCCTTTCAGCCATGGGAACCAGGGCATGGCCATGTGGCTGCAGTGCTCAAACGGGGGGGAAGAGCAAACACAAGTTCGAGCCATTCTCTCCTTCCTATGGATGGAAACAAGGCTCCAAAATCCCAAAGTGGGTTGAAATGAAGATTCCCCACGTGATGGCCATACAGAGCCTGGCCTGCAAACAGGAGACCTGGGGGAGCAGCTGCTCTTGGAATCTGCATTCACTCCCTGGGTTTGTGAGCTTGAAAACTTCTTAATAAAAGTCTTGAGGGGTGTGGAAACAAAAGCAGACTTGCAGCACAGCTAAGGGAGATGTTGTCAGTGGTGCCTTTTCCAGACTACCTAAAAACAGAGGCCAGACAAAATTAAGAGAATAAAAAGGGTTTATATTTATTGAAGGGCCTTCAGGTGCATTTAGGGCAGATGAAGCTCCCCTGGGGCTGCACCCAAAAGTGGATGATGGGTCACAGGTTTTCACACTTTTATAAGTTTGGTCCATTTGCATATTGGGGTTAATCTGCCAATTACAGCCTCAGGTAATGAAGTCATTTACCCCAAGTTTGCGCCCCCCAACTCACTTTTGTTTCCATCTCTGGGGCCTGAGGCAGTGAGGTGTCCTTGATTGCCAGGCCTGGAGAGGAATTGTTGTGTCTGCCCAAAATGGGGAAGCAGCAGCTCACACTGGATATGGAGTTTAGAGTTATACACTAAAGAATTGCAGGGTTATAAATATATTCGAAGACATAAAAGCTGAAATCCTAAGGCACCAGCAGCAGCAGTGGCTGGTCCTTTGGTGGGTGTCTCTGAGCACGTCCCTGCTGTCACCCTCTCCCCATGAAGGCACTGGTGGCCTTACACACAGCGTGTGCACAGCCCCTGCACTGGGCTCAACACCCACCTGAACAGCACTGCTCTGTCTGAACAGAGGCTGAAACCTCCTGAGAGCCACCAGAAACACTGGGAAAAGCTCTGTCAATGGCCCGGGGTGGGCACACATGAAGGAGGAGAGAGCAGAGCTGTCTGTGGGTAAGAGAGCTGTCACCTTGCACAGGCAGGAGTGCCAGCAGCGCTCTGGGAGGGACGTGGGGCTTTGGGGAGAGCCTCTGCAGCCCAAGCTCTGCCTAACCTGGGTCTGCCCTGGGTGAGCAAGGCAAAGATGTGATGAACTCCAAGAAGTCAACACAGAGGTTCTGAATGCCTGGGACCCCTCCCTGGCTCTGTGCCACCCCTCCACCCTCCGTCACCACCCTCCCAGGGTCCCTAACAGCCAAAGGTCACACGGGAAGTCTGCCACATCTTCCTCTCTCCCACAGGCACAGGTGTGGGGCTGTCTGTAGCCAGGGCTGGATCAAGCCAGGTCCTTTCATCTTTATTTTCGCTGCTTTTATTCTTGCTCCAGACATAACCCACAGGCAGTGCTGGTCGTGTCCCATAACGCTCACAGCGACCCTTTGAAATGCTCCCAAAGCCAAGGGGATCCCTCCTGAGCACAGCAATCCCAGCAGCCAAATTCCTGCATTGTGCTGAGGGGCGATTACCCACCTCAAAGGCCTCTAATCCACTGCCATCGATTCCCACAGGAGCACCGGGCTGCAGCTCCCTGCTGCATACAAATCCCGCCGCAGAATAGGGCCGGATTGTCAAGGCATCACTTCGATTACGGGACGTGGCCCTGATAGCTCCGGGGACTTTGTGTCCGAGGCTCCCCGGCCGCGCAGAGCAGGGGGTGAGAACAGCGAGGGGACTGAAACAATCACTGGCATGAATTAATGATGTCCTTGGTGTCTCGCAGCTGGAGATTTCCAAGCGGGGCGGACACGGATCCGAGCCCAGCGATGCTCCGGGACGGGGCCGTCCTGCGCCCGGTCCCTCCCGGTTCTGGGATGCTCCGGAGGGACTGCGAGTGACTCAGTGGGGGCATCTGTAATCTGTGCCCCGCTGCCCGTCCCAGCGCTGTCGCGCTGCTCTGCAGGGGCTGTCAGGGCTCGAGGCATCAGCGCCGTGCTTAATGGGCATGGCAGGGGCCCGGCTGTGCTGACTGACGTGTCAGACATCCGAGCTGTGTGAGACCTGGCAGCGCTGGCACCGAGCTGCGTGCCAGCCCCATCCCGGCCGGGAGCTGCTCCTCCTCCCCTGGCACTCCTGGGCACGCCGGAACAGCGGGGGTGAGGCCAGCCGAGCGCTCCCTCACCTCCCCGGGGTGGGCTCCTGCTGTCTGCAGCACCCCGTTGCAGCTCAGGGCTCTGCAAAGAGCCCAGCAGAGCCAAGCTGAGACCAGGGTCGAGGCACTGGCCACTGACAAGTGCCTTGGCTCCAGCCCTGCCTGCCCTCAAACACCCAGGCTGAGCAAAGAGCTCCAGGGCAGCCTGATTTCAACCACGGCATCAGTTTGGGGTCTGGCCTCCGCTCCCGGTGAGCCTGAGATGCCCACACCCCTCTGGCACTTTTGGACAGGATGACAAACACAGCAGCCCTACAGATCCCTGTGGTTCCCCACAGCTGCAGGGCTGAGCCCGGGGCAGGGTCCTTGTCTGCCCCTCCTGCCTGTGTCTCACACCCTCATGGCACAAACCTCAAAGACACAGCAAGAAGGGGCAGAAAAAGGCAGGAGAGGGATGGAGCTGTGACCACAGGTGTCTGTGGTGGGCTGGCTGGTGGCTCCAGCTCATATCGTGCTGATATGGGGCAGCCAAGCCTGTCCAGGACCAAATGGAGCACAGCAGTGACTCCTTGGCAAGGGGGACAGCACTGACTTCTCGGCCCAGCATTACCTCAGGTGTAGTCCCAGCCCCAACCCACCAGGAGATGGGGATTTGGGGAGATGTGCTGTCCCTGCACTCTTCTCTCCCAGCTCAGGAGCAGTGTTGTGGTGCTGGCCCCACAGAGGTGTGGATGCAGGATGTCTCTGCTGGCTCTGCGCTCCCAGGCTGGCAGAGTGACACTCCCCAGGGTCGGGTGAGCCCTCTCCCAGGGAAAGATGAGCCCAAGTTCACCAGCTCCCCCACAAGCTGCATCTGCTGCCTTTCATGGCTGGCACACAACCCCATCCACTCGCACTAGAAATTTATGTAAATATGTACATATTTCTCTCCGTCTCTCTCGCACAGTTACAGTCGTGCCTGCCAGTGCTCCAGTCCTCCAAGGCAGGGTTAAGGAGGGCAGTCCAGGCAGTCCCTGCACCCTGGCCAGCAGAGCTGGGGTTGGGCAGCTGCCTAGAAAGCAGCCAGAGCCCGTGGATGTCCATCCAGCAGCCTGTCCCAGCACCCAGGCTCTGCAGCATCCCCCAGGGCATGGTACAGATACAGCCCCACTGGGACCTGTGCTCTGCAAGAGATTATGCACAACCTTTAAAAAAAACCAAAAAACCCCACATGGTAAGATTCTCCCTTCCAAGCATGTTCACAATCCTTGACTAATCTGTTTCTCCATTCATATTTTTTATCTCTCCATCTCGCTATCCTTCCCCCCTCCCTCCAGTGCCTCACCCCAGCTCCCTCCCAGAGCCTCCCCCACGCAGTTCAGCTGTAGGGAGCCATCTGTTTGTCTGTCTCTGCAGCCATCTGGGTGTCTGCCTGCAGTGTTTGCTGTGTCTCCAAAGCATATACAGCCTGCATGTATAGGTCTAGCAAGTCAGCCTCTCTAAGCTGCGTTCTGTGGGCTTCATTAACATGCAAATTAGCGAGATCTGACTGGCTCACTTAGCTGCTGCTTCTCTTAGACAGCCATGCAACAATGCAAATACTAATGAGGCTCTGGAAATGGCACTTGCTCCACAGCTAAGCAAGCCTGCACTCGGAGCAGGCACTGGCAATTCCAGGCATGCCAGCCATCCGCACACCTGCTGGAGGACTCAGGACAGAAGGGATGGGTGATGGATGGATGATTAGGGGCACCGATGCGGAAAAAGAGGCGAGAATTCCCGCTCTGATGGAGATGCCAGCACTCCCACCCTCAGGATCCTTGGCTCCAGGATCCCTTTGTCCTCGTTGCCACGCGCCAGTGCTCTGGACCCCAGCCACCCACGGGATCCCCCCACCGTGCCAGCTGACCCGGATCCACGCTGGGCTGGGCTGTTTCCCCATACCAACGTGCTGGGCTCGACCTTCAGCCTCTCCTGGGCTTGACAGCCTCAGGTACCTGGGCACACACCGTCCTCCTCACAGGGCTGATGTCCCCAGCTCCCAGAGCCACCTCCCAGCGTGGAGGGGACAGAGGAGCTCGGGGACAGACCCTCCACGGGGCTCGGGAGCTGCTCCTGCCTCCTGGCCCCTGGCTGAGAGCCGTGCCAGCCCCTGGACTCTCCTGCTCTGCTCCCTGCAGGCACGGAACAGGAGTCCGGGTCGCCATGGAGGAAGTTTTCCCTTACTCTTCAGCTCGATCACCTCCTCTAATGATAATTCAACCATACACCTCCTTGTAAAACATCGGGGATGATCAAACGCTGTGCTGCGAGATGAAGGCACCTCATCTTAGGAACCCGGCTTCCGTATTCCTTTTTATCCTGGAGATAAAATAAAGAACCATTTGCTCTGGCTGCTGCTGCCGTCTCCTGCCTCTCCTCACCCGCGCCGCTCCCCGCCCCGCTGGGAGGGAGCACCGCAGAGCCCCGGCTGCTGCTGCACCCCGGCCCTTTTCATCTCCCCGCGATGCTGGCACGGGAGGAGCACAGAGCAGCTCCTGCGGGCTCAGTGAGCACAGAATCAGAATGTCCTGGGCTGGAAGGACCCCCAAGGATCACCCAGCCCAGCCCTGTCCCTGCCCAGACCCCCACCAGCCCCACCCTGTCCATCCCTGGAGCGCTGTCCAAACGCTCCTGGAGCTCTGGCAGCCTCGGGGCCGTGCCCATTCCCTGGGGAGCCTGGGCAGTGCCAGCACCCTCTGGGGGAAGAACCTTGCCCTGAGCTCCAGCCCGAATCTCCCCAACACAGTTTCAAGGATGTCCCTGTGATGCCTTGGGATTTTAGCTTTTATGTTTTCCATATATTTGTAATCCTGCAGTTCTTTAGTGTAGAACTCTAAACTCCATATCCAGTGTGAGCTGCTGCTTCCCCATTTTGGGCAGACACAACAATTCCTCTCCAGGCCTGGCAATCAAGGACACCTCACTGCCTCAGGACTGAGAGATGGACACAAAAGTGAGTTGGGGAGAGCAAACTTGGACTAAATGACTTCATTACCTGAAGCTGTAATTGGAAGATTAACCCCCAATATGCAAATGAACCAAATTTATAAAAGTGTGAAAACCTGCGACCCATTGTCCATTTGGGTGCAGCCCCTGGGGAGCTTCATCTGCCCTAAATGTACCTGAAGGCTCTTCAATAAATAGAACTGAGTTTTATTCTCTTAATTTTGTCTGGCCTCTGTTTTTAGGTAGTCTGGAAAAGGCATCACCTGTCCCCCCTGTGACAAGGTGACATTATCGTGTAGGTGCCCAGGGCTGCTTCTCAGTGGCAAAGCCAAAGCAGCCAGCACACACATCCTGCCCCTCCTAAGGACTATACTCCCCCCAAGGCCAGAAGCTGCTCCCCAGTGCATTTGGTGCTGGGATGAGGGACAAAAACCAGCCTGGGGTGAAGGATGGGGGGGATTCTGGAGATGGCACCGAGGCCAGAGCAGGTGCTCTGGAGCTTGCAGGTGAAGCACACATGGAAAACAGATGCTCAGAGGGCAGGATGACAAAGCACAGGCAGGAAGAGTGGCTTGTCCTGTCCAGAGAGCACCACAGTCCGTGGAAAGAGACACATTTTGGTGTGGGAGGGGTGAGGTTCCCTGGAGCTGGAGCTGGCCCAGCTCATCACAGGCTCAACAGCAGCCCAGGGCGTTTTGCTGTCTCCGTGCCGTGGTTTCAATGGCTTTTTCTCCCTCCAGGAATGGCCTCACAAGAATCCCCTTCAGGGAGGTCATCTCTGCCCTGCAGCCAGGTCTTTGAAGAAGGTGAAAATTTAAGGACAGCCCAGGAGGCAGAATTTCCTCCCAGCTTGTAGACAAGTGCCTGAGTTTAGGCAGCTCATTTGTGGCAGAAGAGGTGGTCAGGAGCTGGTGCTGTCTTTGTGGGAATTCCATTGGCCAGAGACGGCTTCTCTGTGCTGAGCCACCTCTGTCAGCACCTCTGCTCTGTGCAGCACAGCTGGGCACAGCTGGGCACTGCTGGGCACTGCAGTCTGCCAGGTGCTGGGGCTGTTCCCTGCAGGATGCCAGGGGAATGCAATGTTGTGCCAATGCAAATGCCACACGGGCCCTGGTGACTCCTCTGTGACTTGGCATGACCCAGCCCTGTGCAAATAACAATTTTGGACAAGGGTCCACGTTCCCTGCTCAGGGAATTCCCCGGGATGTTGGCTGCACACACAGAGTGTGCCTGCAGATCCTGACTGTGAGGGGAGCCCCATGGATGGGGAATGGCCCCTCAGATCCAGCTCTGTGTGCAAGGAACGTCTTGGATGGCTTCTCTTGGCAGAAGAGTCCCACTGCCACAGTGAAATAAATGGGCCAGGAGAAATTCTCCTCTGAAAGGCCTTTATTGAGGATCAGCTCTCTCAGGTGGAAGCTCGGGGTGCGCTGCCGCCGCTGCTCCCAATGGGCGATGAACAGGAGGAGGAGTTTGCAGAGCTGTCACTGCTGGCAGGGCTGGGGTCTCTGTCCTCACGGTACCCTCAGGAGCCCTGTGCTGGCTCGGTGCTCTGGGGGTGTCTTCTTGCTTAGGTGCCCTCTAAGTTACAGCCAGGGTGCCTGGCCTGTTCCCAATGGCAGCTCCTGTCTCCTGAGTCTTTCCCATCCTGGGTAGGTGGCTCTAAGGTGTCTTTTGAAGGAGGCTCATTTTCCAAGGGTNCAACAACAGGAACGTGGATGGATGCAATAGGAAGGGGCTGTTCCCCTGCACAGCCTGTCCCTGCCAGCTTCCCAGCCTGGCAGTGCCCAGAGGCTCCCCTGGTGCATCCATGGAAGGGACGGTTCCATTTGCCAGCCCTGGACTCTGGAAACTCAGTGTTTCTACTCTGGGAAATAGCATTGCTCTGTTGAGGAGATGTGGAGAGCTGCTGAGGGGGATCTGTGGCAGGATAAACCTGCCTGAGGAAATCTCTGTGCTGCAGGGATACCCCGTGCTTGGCTGTTTGCAACCACCAGCCCCAGCTGCTCTGCAGCCTCTCCTGCCCCAGGGTGGCCTCCAGCACTGGGCTGGTGCCCTCACCACGAGGGGCTGATGCCCATGGAAGGCACCTGCAGTGGGATGTGCCCCTCTGGAGAGCACTGGACAGTGACAAACACGCTCCAGGTGGGAGATTCCCATGTTGCTCCAAGCTTCAGGCTCCCATCCCAACCCCTGATGCTCAGTGGTGCCACAGCCACATCCCTGCTCTGGCCTGGGGCTGCAGAGATGTGCCCCAAGGCTCTGTGGATGTTCATGAAAGGATGGAAAGAGCTTCTACATTTGTTTCTCTCCAGAGCAGGAGAGAACCTTTTTAAACTGACACAAGACTTAAATGTCCCCAAGCTGTCACTGTGTCTGGCTCCCAGTGAGGCCCTGGCTGGACAGGCAAACTCCCTGTCCCCCCTGCCAAGCACAGGCTCTGCAATAAACCTGAGAGAGGCCCCTGATCACTGTAAAAGGCAGGAACCATCCTAAAAACTTCCCTCAGTGTGACCAGAGCCCAGCCCTGATGCTCCTGCCTCGCTCTTACCTGTCCTTAGCCACGCTTGGCCTGGGACTGATGGCAGGATCTGGCCAGAGCAGGTTCCCAGTGTGCCCAGCTGACTCCTCAGCGTGCCCCATGAACCTTCCATGGTCTCTGCTCAGCACAGTTCCCATCTCCTCCCTCCCTGGGACTGCGGACACCCCCATGTCTGGCAGAGGGCACATCCTACAAAGGGCCACGGCATTTGAGGGTGTTGACAACTTCAGGGTTGAGTGAAGAAGGGTCAGTGCACCCCTGTTGGGTTGGGAAGAGCCAAATCAAGGGGTCTGGGTTGGGCAAAAGCCAGCAGAGGCCTTGTGGGTCAGGTGAGCAGGAGCCCCAAGGCCGATTTGAGACATCTGTGATCCCCAGGAGGAGAACAGAGCCTGAGGCTGGGATGAGGCTCTCCAGGAGTGAGGGCAGAGTAACTTCAGGAGCAGATTGAGCAGTCTGGTGCCAGGAGGGACTGCTTTGACTTTTTTAGGGTTTAGGCCATTGTCTGGCCCATTGCATGGAAGGGTAAAGTCTTCCCCAGCAGTGGCAGCAATTCAGAAATCATGGAATACCAGAATGGTTTGGGTTGGGGGGGACCTCAAAGCTCATCCCATCCCACCCCTGCCATGGCAGGGACACCTCCCACTGTCCCAGGCTGCTCCCAGCCCCAATGTCCAGCCTGGCCTTGGCCACTGCCAGGGAT
The DNA here is from genome assembly GCA_013396995.1 of Dicaeum eximium. Classification (NCBI taxonomy): domain Eukaryota; kingdom Metazoa; phylum Chordata; class Aves; order Passeriformes; family Dicaeidae; genus Dicaeum; species Dicaeum eximium. Next base: position 366,493 of record VWZP01009178.1, read on the forward strand.
CCAGGGGCAGCCACAGCTGCTCTGGGAATTCCATCCCAGCCCCTCCCCACCCTCCCAGGGAACAATTCCTTCCCAAGATCCCATCCATCCCTGCCCTCTGGCAGTGGGAGCCATTCCCTGTGTCCTGTCCCTCCAGGCCTTGTCCCCAGTCCCTCTGCAGCTCTCCTGGAGCCCCTTGAGGCCCTGGAAGGGCTCTGAGCTCTCCCTGGAGCCTTCTCCTCTCCAGGGGAGCACCCCCAACTCTCCCAGCCTGGCTCCAGAGGGGCTCCAGCCCTCCACAGCTGCACTTGCCTGGGGGGCTGCAGAGGAGATGGGGAGCGCCGCTTTCCCTTTGTGCAGCTCCTCCGACCTGCAGCACCCACACAGCCCCCCACGCCCTCTGCCCGCCCCTGGGCTGGAGCTGGATGGACTCTGCCAGAGACAAAACACCCCAGAAACTCGTCAGTCATGTCCAGGCTGTAAAACACGACGAGAGGGAGCAGAGCCAGCGACACCTTCCTTTCATCTCATTCCTGTCCGTGCTGCGCTCCGCTCCCGACAGCCGGAGACGGGGCAGAATGAAACACCTGCTTAATTTGACCTGTCGACTCTTCCGAGAGCAGCGCCGCGCGAAGGTCACCTCATTAAGAGGAGCGAGAGCCACGTCCCGGCCCGGGGGAGGCTGGGTGACTCCAGCTGCTGAAGGGTGACCTTTTCTGGCGGCGCACGGCGCGGGACGAGACGGGGCCTGGCACGCGTGCTCCCACCCAAATGGCAGCTTAGTTCCACAGACACTTACACGTCCCGAGCACTGGTTTTGAACTTTTCATTCTCACCAGCTTGTCAGCTCTTGAAGGCTCTAAGTGCCTGCGGCGTCTCCTGCTCGCTGATGGGGCGAGCGTGACGCTGCTGCAGAAACACTGCGGACCCCCGGCAGGATCGGACTCTCCTGAGCTCAAGGGATACCAGGATCACCCAGCCCAGCCCTGTCCCTGCCCAGACCCCCAACAGCCCCACCCTGTCCATCCCTGGAGCTCTGGCAGCCTCGGGGCCGTGCCCATTCCCTGGGGAGCCTGGGCAGTGCCAGCACCCTCTGGGGGAAGAACCTTGCCCTGAGCTCCAGCCTGAGCCTGCCCTGGCCCAGCTCCAGCCGTGCCCTGGGTGCTGTCCCTGTCGCAGAGATTCCCACCAACAGGGAGCTCTGGGTGCACCCGTGTCCCACGCAGTGTCCGAGCACAGCTCCGGTCTCAGCTGCTGCAAAAGCGGGTGGATGTGACCCAGGGGGGCCCTTGGGGAGGCAGAGTGTGCACGACCCCCCAGCACACCTCACTCGAGGTGCAGTGTGAATGTGGTGCCTGCTGGGGACCCCTGCCAGCCCTGGGGCGAGTCCCTGCTGTGTCACACCCCGAGGGCAGCCCGGCCACCAGCCCCATCCCTGTGCAAAGCACCTGATGCCTGGTGTCCCCTGCTGCCTCAGAGGAGTGTTTGGGGTTTTTTTTTTTTTGCCTTTCCATGTTCTCCCCGAGCTGGGGAAGGAGAACAGGAGCTTTCCTCGGCAGCAGGGTAGAGCGCGGAGCTCCCCGGAGAGCCGCCCCTCCGCCCCTGCCCGAACACACGGAGCCGCCTCCTCCCCGCTCTGCCCTCCGCAGCCCTTCCATCCTTCCTCCTCTGATGTTAATCTCGGCGGTGGTGCACAGGTCAGGTTCAATACGCTGTCCTGGGGGAGTTTCATTCAGAGCCGGCTCGGGGAGGGTTTCCCGAGCGCTCCCGGAGCATCGCCAGCCGCGAAGGCCCCAGCCCCCACCAGCAGTGCCAGGCGAGGCGGATTCCCGCACACCTGGCTCCTGCCAGGACCCGCGGCCTCTCCTCCAGTGCATCCCCCCAGGGCCACCGTGCCATTGCCCAGGGCCACCCGCAGGTGCCACCCCTGACTCGCCCAGCTGCCCCTGAGCACCCCCAGGTCCGCGTGCGCAGCGTGTGACACCACCCAAACCCCTGGGGACAATGGCAAAGGCACTGACTCCTCCCCCTGCCTCAGTTTCCCCAGCTGGAGAGTGGGACTCGGGGTATAGGGAGGTACCTGTGGGTGTTCTGCCGTGAGATCTGTGGGGGACAGAGCCTCGCGGCACGGGGGTACCTCTCCGAGGGCTTGGTGGGGTGTCGGGGGTTTGCTGATGGCTCCAGGCAGCCAGAGCCCACCCCCGGGCAGCCCCAGACCCCTCCCCGCACACAGCCTGGGCACACGCTGCCGTAATGGGAAAGGACAGGCAGTAAAAGGCTGTGATGGGGATCATAAATATCCATTAAAGCAGCTTTTAATCCACCCTGCGAGCAACAGGGCTGTGGGCGAGGGGAAGGCAGGAGCCTGGCAGGCTGTGTGTGGGGACAGGTGGCACTCGGGGCCCGGGGCATCACCCCAGCACCCCCTGAGGGCTCTCACTGCCCGGGTAGGGCATCAGCCACCCCTCCAGGGCGTGGGGCCAGGGGCAGCGCCCCGGCTGCCACCCTCCTCCTCCGGCGCCCCGCCCAGCCCTGGCACGGCTGCAGAGACCCGACGGGACTCTGATCATCGGGGAAATGCACTCCGTGCCCAGGGGAGCCAGCAGGGAGGCCACAGCCCCTCTGCCCCCAGCGCTGCTCTGGCAAAGGGGAAAGCAGGTTCCTGCCTTCACCTGCTGCTGGGAAGCAGAGATGTGTCCCAGCCCCTGGTTCACGAAGGGAAAATCCTGGCAGTTCTCCACCACACCCACCAAAAAGCCCCCTCGGGAACCCCTGTCTGGGCACTGCTGCTCATCCCCTGCTCCGGGGATCCGGCTCTTGCATCCAGCCTTCCCTGCTCTCCGGGGACAGCAGGCTCCGGGTGGCAAGGGCACCCTCTTTGCGGCTCCTGTTGATGAGCTTCTCTCCACTTTGTGTACAATGCCTTCACCTTCCTCCCTCCCAGCACTGCCACTCACTATTTATGGCTGTACAGCACAGAGCAGGTCACATCTGTGTCCTTCCTTGGCTCCAGCACAGGACAAAGTGCCCCTGATCGCTGCTGCCTCCACACAATGCTCTGTGCCACAGCCACTGCAAGATGGCAGCTCCATCCCCTCGGAACCCGGGGGCTTCCCAATGCAGACTCTCCCAAAATGTACAAATTTCGAGGGGGGGGAGAAATTCACCCAGAAATATCCAAACGTTTCACTGGGTTTTGATGCTGCTAAATCATTAAACAGTAAAACACTAGATAGACTAGAAATGTAGATTTGGAGTAATATGATAATATAAAAGCCCAAATGGAATGAAACCAAATGATAATGTCAAATTGAAATGTTCGCCTCTCATTGGAAAAAATCTTTTCGACGTTATTGAAACAAAATGTGAAAGTTGAAATCATTTGATTTGACACTTCTCCATAGGAAAATATCATCAGGATCGACATGTTCCCAGGAGATGCTCGGAGTTTAGAAGCTGCTCTTCTGGAAAAATGTTGCCAGACAGAAATAAGACAGAGCAAAGCAGCCGTGTTCTCCCTGTGCCCCTCTCTGAGCCACGGGCTTGGCACGGAGGGATGGAGGGGAGGCTGGAAAGGCACAGGGCAGGTTCTGCCCTTGACCCCACCCCTCACACACCTGGTCCAGGCTCTGTCCCCAGGACAGTGACGTGCTGGTGGCCTGTCCCATCCCTGCAGGGCCAGACTGGGTGGGGACTTGTCTCTCACCCAGCTCCTGCTGTTCCTGCTCTCCTGCACCCAGCTCTGTCGCTGTCACAGCAGTGCCATGGCTCGTGCCAGAGGGGTCCAGCAGCCAGAGCTCAGAGCTGGAGCTCCAGGATTTCACAGCACTTCCCCTTCACAGCATTTTTATCTTTTTTCATGCCTCCTCCCGGGTGTGGTGCCTGCCAGGACAGGGCGTGCTCTGAGGTGCCAGCCAGGGCGGTTTGCACCCCTCTGGCACTTCCTGGGTCACCCAGTGTGCAGGGGGTGGGGAGGGTGCCCAAAGGACCAGCAGCAAGTGAGATCAGCCTCCCCTGTACATGCCTTGATAACCTGGGACCTGCCTCCAGAAAACGCTGCCTTTGGGGTGAGCAGAGCTCCAGCCAGCACCAGGGAATCATTAAGGTTGGAAAAGGCCTCCAAGATGAACTCCAGCCTTCAGCTGAACACTCCTGTGCCCACTGACCCATACCAGACATGCCACACCCACTCACTCTTTGAACACTTCACGAATGAAGTGCCCTGGGCAGTGCCAGTGCTTGACCACTCTTTCAGTGAAGAAATTTTCCTAATACCCAATCTTCCCTGGGACAGCTTGAGGTCGTGTCCTCTTGTTCTGTCATTCTTAGCTGGGAGCAGAGCCCAACTCCCACCTGACTCCTCCTACCAGGGAGCTGGAGACAGCAAGAAGGTCCCCCTGGAAAATCCCTGCCCCAAACCTCCCTCCCCTGCCGTGGCCTGGACAGGAGTGGTATCAGCATCCCCCTGAGCTGGGTGAGCAGGATGCAGTGGGGCCAGACTTCCCTCCTGGCTTTGTCCCTCCTCCCCAGGCTGCAGAGCTCGCCGGGGCTGGTGCTAATGAAGATTTCCTGCAGCGCTTGCTTAGCAGAAAATGATTGGTTACACCGAGCTCGTAATTAAAAAAAAGAGAGCAAGTGCACTAATGGGTATTTATTTGACTGTTACCTTGTCATGTATTTATCGATGCAGATAAATTCAAAATCATTAAATGCTTTACAGGGCCTGACAATTTACAGCCCCTGTCAGTGCCCTGCCTCTGCGGCAGAGGAGCAGCTCAGCCGCGGGCACGCACAGCCCTGGGCCCCCAGCCCAGCTGGGCCACTTGAAAGCAGCAGCCCAGCAGGCTGTGACTGGGTCTGGTAGATAAAAAAGGTGCTGAGGAGATGCTGTGTCATGGTCCCTGCTCCACAGGGATGTGTGATGGCAGCCACGGGTCTCTGCTGGGGGCTGGAGGTGCAGCCGGGGTGTGATGGGCACATTTGGTGCTGGCTGGAGGTGACTGGAGCTGAACCCCAGCTCCCACAGCCCCCAGCCCTGCCTGAGACGTCCCTGACAGCCCCAGGCAGATGGGACTGGAGTTGCCTTGGGGTCATCATGGGGCTGGAATAATTTGTCATCTCCACATGCAGGTGGAAAACTCCAGGCGAGCGGGCACGAGCTGCTGGCACTGCTCTCACCCAAATGTGAGCCAGTGGATCCTCAGCAGAGGGGGACTCAGCCTCTGCCTCCTTCCTCGGGGTGGAATCCCTTTCCACACCTCTCCATCACAGAGCTGAGGAGGACAGTGCTGAGGAAGGAAGGATGAACATTTTTTCCTGCTCTGTGACGAGCAGCAGGGCAGCCCAGAGAAGCCACAAATCTCCAGAGAGCACCTCTGTCTCTCGAGACTTATCAGGTGTGCAGGGGGAGATGGGGGCATCTCATGACTCAGTGTTTGCATAGCAACAAGGCCCTGATTATACAGCCCCTAATTACCTTATTATTCCCATTAGTGGAGGCAGGGAGCCCCCTCCTCTTAACACACCCACAGGCAGCCTGGACTGGGGCTGAGTGGGAGCACCCCCGTGCTCTGGGCGGTGTCACCAGCATGTCACAGAGCCCTGGAGCAGCACCTGAGCTGCCCTTCACACCAGCTCTGTGCTGAGCAGCCACAGCAGGGGCACACCTGGGCATCCCGGCCTGGCTGTGCCCAGTGTGTGCACACCTGTGCTCAGGCTCCCTGTGTGTGCCTCTGTGCACGGAGCTCTGCCCGTTTCCCTTGGGATTTCCTCAGGGATGGTTTTGCCTAGAGGAGCAATGCTGAAATGTGGAGTGGGTTTCTTCCCCAGGATCTCCTCAGCACGGAGCAGAGTAAGCAGCAGCCACCTTGACCCAGGGCAGAGATACAGCTCTGGGGGCCCTCACCCTACCTGCTGCCAGGCCACCATCCCCCTGACCCAAACCTGATCCTGGGACAGCTCTGAGCAGCTCCACCTCCAGGGCAGACACCTCACCTGCCTCTTCTGAGCCCAAATTCGGTGTGGCAGGCTCAGACCTGCAGCAGGGACCTCTGAAGGGCGACATCCTTACCCCGATCCCTGGAGTGTCTCCGTGCTGGGAAGGGCCGGGCTGGCTCTGGCACGAGGTGAGCACAGCTGGCAGCGCTGCAGGCTGGCCCCAGGCACGGCTGGGACAAGCTGAGCACCCCCAGCTCTGCTGCCCTGCTGCCCTTGCTGTCTGCAGGCAGCCTGGGAGGAGGAGCAGGGCATCCCCTGCTCCCCCTGCCATGGCAGAGCAGGATGGCACCTGGAGCAGCTCCCTAGAACAGAGGCCAGGCAAGATTAAGAGAATAAAGTGAGTTTTTATTAAAGGCCTTCAATAGATAAACCCTGGGCAGCCAAAGCCTCCCAGAGGCCACACCCAAGATGGACCATGGTCAGAAGTTTTTCAGACAATTATAAGTTTGGTCTATTTACACATCAGGGGTTAATCCTCCAATTACAGCTTCAGGTAATGAAGTCAGATACCCCCAGTTTGCTCTCCCCAATTCACTTTTGTTTATTCTTTTTGGGGCCTGAGGCTGTGGGGTGTCCTTGGATCTCAGGCCTGGAGGGATTGTTTCATCTGACCAACATGTGAAGACAGTAGCTAACACTTTACGTGGAATTCAGAGTTATGCACTAATGCAGTACAGGATCTGAAAATTATAAAGGCTAAAATCCTGAGGCATCAAGGAGGCTCCGTGCAAGGTGTTAACCACAGGCTCAGACCATCCTCGCTGGCTGGGAGGAGGCTGCACACCCACCAGGGATGGATGTGGCACCGAGGGGGCTCGGGGACAGGCTGGCATTGTGCTGGGAGCAGGCGGCGTGGCAGCAGGGCCCCCGCATTGTTCGCGAGAGAAAAGGCAAGAACTGGGGCTCTGTGTGTAAGTAGGTCACACGCGAGGCTGGAGACGAGGCCACGGGCACAGACTATAAATGCAAGAGTGAGAAAGAGAGGGAAAAGGGGGGTTGGGATGGCTGGGAATGGGCAGGAAGATGAGCAGGGGAGCTCACAGACAGACAGACAGACAGACAGACCTGCAGGACCATGTCCCTGCAAGCTGCAGAGGTCTCTGCAGCACCCTCGCTTTCTGCTCCATCGCAGGTCTCCCTTGCAGCGTGGCAGATCAAATCCATCCTGACCCCCTTGCCCAGCACAGCCCAGTGTGGGAGCTGCTGCCTGCTGGGATCTGTGCAGGGAGCGTGGCCACAGCCCAGCAGCCTCTGGCTGCTCTCACTGCTGCGAGCACAGCAGGCTCGCTCCTCACGGCAGCCACCAGCCATCGAACCACACTGTGACACGGAGTCACACCAGGGCTGGGGCAGCGCCACCATCGCTCCAGGGACACGTGTCCCTCTGCCCCGCAGCCCCTGGGTCCCCATGTCGGGCTGGAGACACCAGGATGGCCCCCAGACACCCCACAGGGGCTTCCTTCCCACCACATCCCAGAGCGGTGGGTGGCCATGAGGTGGGGAATGATCCAACTTGGGGCACCATCACTGTGTGGGACACGACACCTGCAAACCCCACTGACAGCAGGGTCACAGCAGTTCCCCTAATGCCCCTCAAAAGCAGGGTCACAGCAGTGCTTAAAACCCCCAAGAGAAGGGTCAGAGCAGTGCTCCCCAAAGACCCCTGACAGCAGAGCCACAGTGGTGCTCCCCAGAGCCCCCCAAAAGAAGGGTCACAGCAGAGCTCCCCTAATTCCTCTCAACAGCAGGGTCACAGCAGAGCTCCCCTGCTTCCCCCTCCCCCTGCAGCACCTGATGCTCCAGCACATGGTCCATCCCTGCATCCTGCAGCCTGTGGGGTTGGGAAACGCTGAGCACAGGCAGAAAATGCTTTCCCAGCCCCCGTGGTGATCAGCTGGTGCCCCCAGGCAGGAGGTGCAATTAACCTTCTCTTGACAAGAATAACTACCAGTGTTATTATCGATCATAAAGTTAGCCAGCCTTGTGCAAGCCCCAGCCACAGGACGGGGATTGGAGGTGGCGTGGAATGGGAGCAGAGTGTGCAGAAGGGCAGGCAGAGGATCTGCAGCATCTCAGCATGTTCCTGGTGCACGTGGAGTGGAGCAGGGACACATCTCCACAGCCTCCCACCCTGGCAGCCCACACCAGCCCAGCCTGCCTGAATGGTGCAGAGTGGGCTGCGAGTCCCCGGACCAGGAGGATGCGTGAGCTGAGACACATTAAAAGGCAGCAGGAATTAGGGAATGGACAAAAGGAGCCTTGACAAAGCTTAAAAAACGAATACGAAATGATGTAAAGGCGCAAAGTAAAGACAAGAAAAAAATCCCTGGTCTAATCCACTGCTCCAGCTCACCAAGGAAAGGTGAGCTTTGGGTTCCAGCCGTTCCAGGAGCTGAGTAACTGTGGGCTGTGCAGCAGGCAGTGACATTTCCTAATTCCAACCTGCACCTCACCACACCTGGGTGTGAACCAGGGGCGGGTCACTTTGGGATTAATCACTTTGGCCACACAAACCATGGGGTGCTTGCACCCTCTGTGCTCCACCTGCAAATGGGATGACCCCAGACCCCAGGCCTGGCCCCTGCCCAGGGCAGGAGACAAGATCCAGAGGGACGTGACGGGGACAGGGTGTTGTCCTTTGGCATCCAGAGTGGAACGGCTGCAAACCGCTTAATCACTGTAATTATGCCCAAGCACTGGCCGCTCACTGAGGGACTTCTGCAGGATCTGTGGAAAAGCTTTCCTTTTTTTGTAATGGGAACCAAGAGTCTGGAAATTCTCAGGGTAAAAAATATTTCTGGGCTTGGTTAGGAAAATCAGGTTTTGGCTGCTGGGAAGCCAGGCATGTCACCATCTTCTGTCCTGACAGCTTTTGTTTGGGGTTTTTCATTTGTGCAAGGAAAGGGTTTGGCAGGGAGGGGAGAATCTGATGGCAATGCAGGGAAAAGGAGAAAAAGAAGATTTCTTCACAAAATTTCAGTGGAAAATAACCACAGGTTTTTGGTTTTTTTTGTTTTTTTTTTNTGCTGAATGGGCTGCCAAGGCCTCCCACCCAAGCCGGGCGTGCTGGGGGCTTGTCCGTGGGGCCGAGGGGATGCCGTGTGCTCCCGTCCCTTCCTCCCCTCGGAGCCGGGGCCACCGGCAGCGGCTGCCAGCGTTAACCCAGATTCCAGGGGCGTCTCGCTGCTAAATTGGCAGCGTGTAAGAGACGTGTCACCTGGGTGACAGGGTGTCTCTGCCTGCCGAGTGTTTGAATACACGGCGCTGTGTGCTAAATACTCCCATCATTACGGCTGAGCTGGAGACACCGAGTGCGAAAGTTCCCCGGGTATTGGGAGCAGGATGGAGGCTGGATGTGGAGAGCACAGGGCAGGAACAGCCCTGCCTGGTCACAGCGGCCAAAGCTCTGCTGTCCCCGGTCCCCAAACCCTGCTGTCCCC
>VWZP01009178.1:375971-390304 GCA_013396995.1 Dicaeum eximium
TGCTGTCCCTGTCCCCAAACCTTCCTGTCCCCATCCCCAAACCACCCCGGCTTTTGGAAGCTGGCAGCATCTGGACGGAGTTTCAGCATCTCCCCAGGAGCATGTCCTTGCTCTCCTGAGCATCTCCAAACTCCTGGAGGCTGGTGGGAGTTATCTTCTGCTGAGGACCAAGGCAGGGAGCAATTAATGGCCCCTTTTGTCGAGAAATCGCTGAGAAGCCGCAGCCCCAGGCTGGAGTCAGCGCCGGCCCTGCGGTCGCAGGGGTCCCCGGGGGGACGCAGATGCCAGGCGGGAGGAGCCGGGTGTCTCGGCCGCAGATGGGGAGGGCAGCGGGGAAGCCGAGGAGACAACCGGAGACAGCCACAGGGGTAACCTGACCCCGGGAGGCTGGGCGGGGGATGGAGGAGCTGCTTCCCCCTGCTGAGCCCCTCGCAGGGCTCTGGGAGAGGGTGCTGGGACAAAGAACTGTCTGTCCCCTCTGCGGTGTGACAAGCCAGCACAGGTCCGTGTCAGCGAGCCCGAGGCTCGGGGATGGCAGCACCGCGGGGGATTTGCAGTCTGGTGGGGCCATGCACACGGGGCACTCGTGGGGCTCTCTGTGCACCTTCAGCGAGGACCTGGAGCTTCCTGGTGGGTGGGTGACACCAGTGGTGGCTGCTCCAGCCCCATCCTGCCTCTTCTTCAGAGAACAGCACCTGCCACTCCCAGCCTTGCCTCTGAGGCTCACCCAAGCTGCTTTCAGGGGCCCAAGGGTGGGTGTTCATCATACCTGTGAATCCAAGGCAGAGGATCCACCCCAGCTCCCTCCTCTCCAGACTGGAGTCAGCCCTTGGCCATGTCCCAGCTCCCCAGAGAACATTCCAGGCAGTGAATGACCCACACTGCAGGACAGCAGCTCTGCAGGGGGACAGGGGGACAGGCTGGGCCATCCCCAGTGACAGGAGCCCCAGGCTGCAGCAGCACCATCACAGCAAGTCATCTCTGCTCCCAGCAGGGACAGTCCCAGGCTCACCAGAGGGACCAGAGGCCACATCCCAAGCCAAGCTGTGCTGGGTCCCCCAGGACAAGAGGGACACTGAGGGGCTGGAGCGTGTCCAGGGCAGGGAACGGAGCTGGGAAGGGGCTGGAGCCCCAGGAGCAGCTGAGGGAGTTGGGAAGGGGCTGAGCCTGGAGAAAAGGAGGCTCAGGGGGCCCTTGTGGCTCTGCACAGCTCCTGTCAGGAGGGGACAGCCGGGGGGGTCGGGCTCTGCTCCCAGGGAACAGGGACAGGAGGAGAGGGAACGGCCTCAGGCTGGGCCAGAGCAGGCTCAGATTGGATATTTGGGAGGTTTCTTCACTGAAAAAGTGGTCAAGCCCTGGCACAGCTGCCGAGGGTAGCAGTGAAGTCACCACCCCTGGAAATGTTCAAAAAACAAGTAGACATGGCACTGGTGATATGGTTTAGTGGCTGTAGTGGGATTCAGTTGAAGGTTGGACTTGGTGAGCTCAGAGGTCTTTTCCAGCCCTAATGATTCTGGGATTCTTCTGGACCTGGCAAACATCAGCCAGGTCCTGGATCTGCTTCCTCTGCAGCTGAACTCTGGCATCTGCCAGCCCTGCTCCAGGCTGCAGCTGGAGGGGAGACAGGCCCAGCCCGAGGCTCAGGGATGTGTATTCTGCTCATTGCTCACAAATACTAATGGCCCAGAGTTATTAATATTGCCACTGTAGTCATATCTGGGTAATTACTGCCATTAACCACCAGCAGAACTATTGAGTTCCCCTAATCAGTGCATTATAATAATTGGGACCAAGTGTTTTATAGATCCAGACGTTAATTCCTTCCTAGCACCTCTCCCTCCCCTGGAGCTGCTCCTCCCTGCTCAGCTCCAGAGTCTCCCAGCCCAACCCTGGACACAAGTCTGCTCCTTGTGTCCAGCTGCTGGGGCACCCTGTGGTCAGCCCAGGATCACCCTTGCCTTGGGATGTCCCATTCTCTATCCAGTGGGAAATCATGGCTGTAGGAATTTGGGGTGTCCAGGCTGTGGAGGTGGAGGTGGGACTCCAAGCAGGGCTTGCAGGGGAGGAGCTGGGCCATGCCCTGCACGTGTGGCCCAGTGTGGAGACCCTGGGAGGCACTCCCTGGGTTAGGGAGACACAAGAAGCTTCCCTCATAAGATACCCAGCTCTGTTTGACCCCGTGGCTTCCCTCCCCTTGTTCCTGTTCCCCTCAGCCACTCCCTCCGTATTCCCTCGTTGGCCCCTCACCTTTCACTGCCCCAATACCTTGAGCCAGCCTGACCTCTCCAGATACAAAACCTGATCCCTCTCCAAGAGAAAGCTTTTAGACCTTTAACATCGGGCCATGGGGCTGAATTGAACGTCTCTTGATACCTTACAAAAGCCTCTCTTGCTTCTTTACCCTGGACCTTATTAGCAGCTAACACAAACTGCAACAGCTCAGCAGCACCTCCAGGACAGGAGATGGGCCATGTCCTGCACGTATGGGCCAGCAGAACCTCCAGGACAGGAGATGGGCCATGTCCTGCATGTGTGGGCCAGCAGAACCTCCAGGACAGGAGCTGGGCCATGCCCTGCAGCAGCTCCCAGGTGCCTGGAGGCAGCAGGATGAATGGAACACTTTGGCTGTTCCTTCTGCTGGGACAGAAATCTGGTGTGGGGGGAGTTAATTGCACAGTCTGCTATTTACACTCGGCTCCTCTTGCTCTGGAAAGCTCTTCCCTGCTGCAGCCATCTGGGCCTTGGAGCATGGAGCTGCCTTGGCCTGGAGCTGGTGGCTGTTTGGGGGTGACTCCAAGGGTTGGATGAGAGGAGCATCTTCTCCTCCAGCTCCTGGAGCAGAGCCGGGAGCTGCCCCCACATCCCGCTGGTCACAGGGACCCCATTCCCTGCCAGCCCTGCTGTCCCCAAGCACCAGCAAGCCCTGGGCTGCCCCAGGTGATGCCCAGAGCAGGCAGAGCCAGGCTGGCTCCAAAACCAGCGTCTGCCACAGCCCTTTGGGCCACACGCTGGGGACAAAATGGGCCCCACACGGAGCCCTGGCCTGGGAGGGCTGAAGGGGGGGGACAGAGCAGCTCTGCAGCCCCCCAGGACAGCTCAGCCCCTGCCTACAGCAGGAGATCTGGGACTGCTTTGTGACAAGGAAAGCACAACCATGTGTCTTTTAGAGCTGGCCTGAAAACAAAAATCCCTGGAAATTCTAATAAATAAAAAAAAGGGAGGAGGGGAATTTTTAGGGTGGCGGTTACACCAAAGGTTTGGCTGTGCTCAAGCCAATGCGTTTCCTTCCAACCACAGCCATTTCACAGAAATCTTTTTTGATGTTTAGCAAAATAAAATTAAGGGAAACTTTGAAACAAAGTCATTTGGAAGAGAAAAAAAAATCAAAACATTTCAATCTGAATAGGCTGAAATGAAATGTTTTGATCTTTTGGGTTTTTTTTTCCCTCCAAACAAACCATTCAGCATAATCGACATATTCATCCAGAACCTTTTGGTGTTGTCAAATCTGAATTTTTGTTTTTATATATTAAAAAAAAAAAAAAAAAAAATCAAGCCCTCCCAGCTCTAGCCAGCCTGGCTGGTTAGAGTTCCTTGCAGGCAGAGATGTGTCCTCAGTGGGAGTCCGTGGTGGCTTTGGAGGGACCCTCCTGGGTGGCTGAGAGTCCTGAGGGGAGAAATTCCTCGCTGTGGAGCAGAGAGCAGTGTGGGAGCCGCGCTGGAGCACAGCCCTCCCCTCCTGCCCAGCCCACGGTGGGACCCGATGGCCCAGGGACAGCGCTGCCGCAGCGAGGACACGGCCCCGTCACCCTGGGAGGGATGAGCCAGGTGAGAGCTGCTCCCCTGGGCCCCGGCAGGTGAGAGAGCAGAGCGGTGCAATCAATAGCGCTAATTGCAAAGGCAATGTCTAGCAGAAATAAGATGGTTATTCTGCATCACTGGGCACTCTTACAATCAAATTGTCCACAGACAATTAGCTGAGCAGGAGAAATAGGAATTAGGTTTCTAATTGTTCTGCTGGTGAAAGGCATTTCGGAGCACTCGGAGGACCGGAGGAGGGAGAGGTTTGCGTCTCTGCCGGGCTGCAGGAGCTGCCATCCCTGCTGTCATTCCCAGAGGGATAACGGAGCCAGGGAACGGGGGCTGCAGCTGGGAAGTACAGACGGCTTCTCGGGAGGCTCTGGCCAATGCTTCTGTTTCACGGCTGGCTTATTTATTCTTTCCTTCAGCCGCCCGCACCACTGAGCAGGCAGAGCTCCGTGCTGCTCGCCGGGCGCTGGCACCGCGCTCCTGCGCACCCCTGGGCATCCCCTGGCCTCAGGACACCCCACCCATCACCGCCCACCCGAGGGACCGCCTGCAGCCCCGCGGGGCTCCCACAGCCCCGTGTGACAAGGCGGCGGGGCAGGGCCAGCCTGCTGTCCCCAGATGCCACCCCGGCTCCTGGCAGCCCACGTCCCGGTGGATGGCACCCGAGACGGGGGGGAGGGAGCGCTGGGATCCCTGGGCTGTCATTAATTAGCGCTGGGTGACTCACAAGGGGGGGTGTCTGCGGCTCGAGGGAGTCTCCCTGCCGCAGCTCCCGGGGTTCCATCCCCAGCACAGCGGGAGCGCTCCCGCCTCTGCTCCCTGCGCTGATGGGGAGCACCCACGGCGTCCCTGCGGCCCGCGGGGTCTGGCTGCTCTGGAGGGATGGTTTTGGACCTCAGGCATCCTTACACCCACCCGCTGTGGGGTTGTTCTTTAGCATTCTCACTCGGGGGTGGGGACGGTGTGGCTGCAGCGTCCCGGGAGGGGCAGAACCCTCCATGGGGTGTCACATCTGCAGCAACCTGTCCTTGGGCAGCAAAAACGGTCCTTGGGCTGGGGAAAAAGACTTTTGGAAGCCACCAATGAAGAGACCAAGACCTGAGAGCACTTCCCCCTCCTTCCACATCTCAGTGCACATCCCTCACCCCGCTGCTGACCACCACGGAGGGGACAGTCCTGAGCAGTGCCAATGGGAGCTGTGGAGGGGTTTTCCCTCTCTGTGTTCCTGTGTCCCCAAGGCCTGTGAGCTCAGAGCACCCCGACCCTGCCAGGGGAGCAGGGCTGGCTGTGACCTCAGTGGGACATCCCTCAGGAGCCTTCTCTCCTGACCCCACAGATGCTTTGGGATGCAGCATGCTCACGGGCAGTGTCCCACAGGCTGCAGAGCCACCAGCATTCCTTTCCTTCCAGCAGCAGAGGCAGGAGCAGTGGAGGGGTTTGTGGCCCAGATCAGTCAGCAGCAGAGGCCATCCCAGTCCCTCTGCCTCAGCACTGCCCAGCCCAGCTGAAGATCCACGGCAGCAAAGCCCTGGCAGCCGGGATTAGTGCTCAGGGCATCTCCTGCTGCTCGTGCCCGTCTGAGCACAGCTGGGCCCTGCTGCAGCCTGGAGCTGTAGCTTCCATCTGAGCCACCAAACCACAGGAAAATGAATTAAAGTCACCTCAGAGAGTGTGTGGCGCTGGTCAGTACGTTCACACCATCCATTGCAGTGGGCACTGCGGTTTCTCCTACTGGAGCAGGATGTCCTGTGTCCTCCAGGAGCAGCCATGGACACTCTGGAGTCCCACCGTGGATGGAGGGGCCATGAGCAGTAGGACCAGGGCTCCCTGCCTGTCACAGCAGAGATGGGGACAAGCTCATAGTCCCAAGAGGATCAGCCCCAGGTGATGCTGCTGCTGTGGGACTACAGCCAAATGCAGCCCCACACATTTATTCTCATACACACACACACATATATATATAGACACACACATCTATATATAAATAAATATATATTCCCTTTGCCTTTGAGTCACCAGTGTTGAAACCTTCCCTGCCAAGAGTCTTCTGAGAAATATCCTCCTCCTCCCCCTCCTCGTTTCTCCTTCTCTCTGTAGCATTCAGGCTAATTTTATCTTCTGTCTTTCATCTGCCTGTGTATCTACCACTCCTGACAAAAAAGAGATTTTCACAGATTTTGCTAGTGCTCACCAGCTCTAAAAGCTTTCATCTCCCTCCGACGACGAGTGCGTGTCATCTGCTCGCTCCAAATTACAGCAGAGGCCTTCACACTCAATCGGAGCATTTTCTGCCTAATTTCCCAGGCAGCAAGTGTGGGCTCGAGGCTTGCCTGGCGTGATCCTCAGAGCCCCCCCGCCCCTGGCTCCCAGGGCTGGCCCCGGGGAAGCCTAGAGCTCATCTCTCCCTGCCTGCAGCCCCAGCACACACCCAGCAGCAGCAGCAGCAGCGATGTCCCCAGCAGGCCTGCCCCAGCCCGGGGATGTGATGGCTGGGCAGGTGGCACAGAGCCCGGAGCTCTGCCCAGCCAAACCAGCGTGTAAGAGCAGCTCTGAGGCTCAGGGAGCCCCTCAGCACCAAACCCACCACGGCAGGGGCTGGTGCAATCCAGGAGGCAACCACGGCGTTTCTGTGGGATGCCCAGGCTGGCTGCAGCAGCAGAGGAGCAGCAGGTGACGGTTTAGCTCCCTGTCACCACCACCACAGTGGTCCCCAGGCTGCTGATGCTCTCTCTGGGTGCTTTGCTGCCACATCTCAGCTCTGGCTGCTGCCAGGGTGACAGCTGTGGTGTCCACACCAGGAACAACCGTCACACTCTGCCCGGATGGGCTGTCCTTGGGACACAGCCCCTGGGCAGCAGAGTGGAGGCAAAATGTGTCCCTTGGAAACACTGCTATATTTAAACAAGGCAAAAAAGCCAGCACAGGGATCATGGAACAGAAACCCAGAATGGCCTGGGTTGCAAGAGACCTTAAAGATCATCCTGTCCCACCCCTGCCATGGCAGGGACACCTTTCACTGTCCCAGGCTGCTCCAAGCCCTCTCCAGCCTGGCCTTGGGCACTTCCAGGGATCCAGGGGCAGTCACAGCTGCTCTGGGCAACCTGTGCCAGGGCCTTCCCATCCTCTGAGTAAAGAATTTCTTCCCAATATCCAGTCTAAGCCTTCTCTCTTTCTATTTGTCACCATTCTCCCTTGTCCTGTCACTCCAGGCCCTTGTAAAGAGTCTTTCTCCATCTTTCTTGTTGGCCCCTCAGCCACTGGAAGGCCACAATTAGGTCATGACAAAGTCTTCTCCAGGTGAAAAATCCCAGCTCTCCCAGCCTTTCCTCCCAGCAGAGCTGCTCCATCCCTTTGATCCCCCTGGTGCCTCCTCTGGGCTCTCTCCAGCAGCTCCAGCTCCTTCCTGGGCAGAGCCCCAGGGCTGGGGCAGCTCTGCAGGTGGGGCTCACCTGAGAGGGGCAGAGGGGCAGAATCCCAATCCCTTTCCTGCTGCCCACGCTGTGGGATCAGCCCAGCCCAGGGGGGTTCTGGATCCCAGCACACACGGCCAGGGCAGGGCCAGCTCTCACCCCTCAGCACCCCAAGGGATGCTCCATCTGCTCATCCTCAGCCTGGACTGATCCCAGGGCTTACACACCAGGTGACATGGCCAGGGATCTCCAGCCCCAGGGACAGCCCAGCCTCCTGACCACACTGACCACAGTGACCACAGTGACCACACTGACCACAGTGACCACAGTGACCACACTGACCAGTGACCACCCCCTGCGATTCTCCACCCAGCACCCTGCCCCAGGGAAGGTGCTCTGATCCCATCCCTTCAGGAATTCCAATGCCATCCCCTCCCAGAGCACACACACGAGGCTGCAGGGCTGCTGAGGGCACACACCTGCTGCAGCCCCTCCCAGGTAAGGGACCCCCTTCCACCATGACCGGGGTGCTGTGGGGAGCCAGCAGCTCCTCCCTCGGCTCCTGACAGGCAGAACACGAGCTGAGATGCAATGAGGAGCAGACAGCGTGATTAGCTCTGCTCAAAAAGGTCAAAACACTTATCAGACATGAACGGCAAAGCTAAAAATACACTCGGCACCTCCCTGGCAATTCTCTCCCGGGAAGTGACAGCCACGGCTTGGTGGGAAAGGGGGTGTGGGATGTGAGCAGGGCTGCTGCACTTCTGGGTGGGAGCCTGGATCAGCAAAGGGGGAATTTCCCATTTCTGTCACCCCCTGTGTGACCGGGGAAGGGCTGTGACACCACCTGAGGCATTAGAGAGGCTCTGAGAGTGACTGGGATGGCTGGGATAGAGCAGGAGGGGGCTGATGCTGCAGCCTGCAAAGCCAGGCTGAAAGTCAGAGTGTGCAGGAGATGAGGGGGAAAACCACTCCAGAGCTGAAACATCAGGGACCAGCAGGAGAGAGAGAAGAACGAGGAGGTAACAGGATGCCCTGGATGATGCAGGGGAGATGGAGACACAAGATATGGTCCCTTAGGAAAGAGCCAGTGTGATTGTCCCTCTGGCCCCACTGTTCCAGCTCTGGGGACCCCCAGAGCAGCCAGTCCAGGGTGTGCAGGCAGAGGACATTGTCCCTCAAAGCTCCTGGTCACACTCAGACACACCCCATGACTGTGACTGGCACAGCACACGCTCCCCAGACACCACAGTCCCACCAAGAGAGTCACAGAATCATCAAGGTTGGAAAAGACCTCCAAGATCATCAAGTCAACCTTTAACCAAATGCCACCAGGCCCACTAAACCACATCACAAAGTGCCACATCTCGTTTTTTGAACACCTCCAGAACTGCAGTGTCCCATCACCTCCTGGGGACAAAGCTCCTGGAGAAGAAATGACTTTCACCACTAGGACCTCTTCAACTCCCTCGGCACCAGCAGCAGCTGCCCACGCCCCTTGGATGTGTGTCCTGGTGCTTTGCACGGTGCAGCAAATCCATCAGCTCCCCCCTCACACCTGCCCTGCCCCTGCCGTGCTCAAAGCCCTGCTGGAAAGGAATTTCTCAGGGATGCTGCAGTGCTGCTGTGTTTCTGCTTGAGACAGGAGCATGTTTGTTCCCATCTCCCCGTGCTCCTGCTGTGCCTCTGAGCCTCCTTCCAGCTCAGCTCCTCCCTCAGCCCAGCACTACAGCTGGGAAGAGCTCCAGAAACAAATGGCTCCTCTGTGACCCTGCAACACCTCAGCCTCCCAGAGACAGCAAAGGCTGTGCAAACTCCTGGCCTCACAGGCAAAATTCAGTTGTGCCTCTGGCATTTCATATTTAAGGGGTTTTTTGTGAGGCCAGGTTGGGCCTCGGAGCAGCCTGGGATAGTGGAAGATGTCCCTGCCGTGGAGGAGGTGGAATGAGATGAGCTGTAAGTTCCCTTCCAACCCAAACCCTCCTGGGACTGCTGGCAGAGCTGAGCAGAGGTGGTGTGGGCTGAGGCCAGAGGGCTGGCACGCCGCTCCCCAGGGGCTGTGGTGGCAGGAGCCCAGCCCGAGACCCGAGGCCATCCCTCCACAGCAATTCCTGTGGTGGAGATGCTTTGGGTGGGACCAAGGGATGGGGAACTGGCACTTCCAACCAGCATCTCCCAGTCCTGCTTGTGGGAATGCACAGTGTGGGAAAGCTGTGGGACACTGGAGTGACACCAGGGACAGGGACCCCGTGTGGAAAGCTGTGGGACACTGAAGTGACACCAGGGACAGGGACCCAGTGTGGAAAGCTGTGGGACACTGGAGTGACACCAGGGACAGGGACCCCGTGTGGAAAGCTGTGGGACACTGGAGTGACAGCAGGGACAGGGACCCAGTGTGGAAAGCTGTGGGACACTGGAGTGACACCAGGGACAGGGACCCAGCTGGGACATGAGCAGCTTCCCTGCATGAACCGGGGCTGCACCAGCGCAGTCCACGGTGACAATGAGGAGAAATGACGGTGCCAATTTGCAGCAGGGCTCCTGAACGCTGTCACTGCCAATCGCTGTCACCACAGCCCCTGCGAGGCCTCACCTGGGCGATGTTAAGAGCACCTGGGCTCCCGCCTCATTAGGAGCTGTTCCCGTCATTATCGCGGCATTCAGCCGCTCCTGCCCCGTGCTGGCCCCTGCAGGGATGAAACAAACGGAGTGCTCTGGGGTCTTGCGCCACCACAGGATTGCCTGGGGTCAGCAGGTGTCCGGGACTGTCCCCAACAGCTCTTTGCTGCCCTGGGCTGCAACACAGTGAAATGGGCCAGCTGCTCATCCTGGCCAGCGCTCGCCCTGCCCTGCTCCACCTGGCACCCAGTGCACCCATTCCAGTGGAGCTGTGTGCAGCTGCCTCCACATCCCACTGAGGCCACCTCGTGTCCCCGTGAGTGCAGCCTGGGCTGGCCATGTCCCTGCCACGGTGTCGTGTCCTCACACAGCCCTGCAGCCGGAATGTGGCCGTCACTGCTCCCTGCTCCATCCAGGTGCCATCTCCAGGAGCTGTGGGTTATGCCCACATGGGGGCTGGGGGAGGCACTCCCCAGGGAGCAGAAGCCATTCCCCAAGCCCTGCTGTCCCCAGGGGCTGGTTCCTTTGTCCTTGTGCCCTGAACAGATCCTGTTCCCTCCTACACCCCCTCTGTCCCTGAGCCCTGGTTGTTCAGGGGACAGAAGGACCCTCTGTCATCCCTCTGCTCATCTCCAGGGAGAAGAGCAGGAGGGAAGAGGTACTTACTGCTTCACCTCCGCTTTACCCTTCCTTTAGGCAAGGGCTTTTAATTTCCTTTCAGGGCCAGAGCAGCAAGCACTAAATGATGTCAGATCCCTCCGTGCAAAGCTGGAGGATCCCCAGCCTCTGGCTAAGGCCCGCTTGAGCGACAGCCCGGTACCTGCAGGTCAGAGACCTCGCCGGTGCTGCTGACAGCTCTGCTAAAAGCTCTTTGTTCCTCAGCCCCTGAGGCCCTGCTAAGTGGCGATCGGCACGGAGAGCATCTGCGGAGCCACGAGCAGGCACTCCGGGCGCAGGGATGCTCTCCGGGCTGCTTTCCCTGCTCCTCTGAGCAGCCAGGGGCCACGGGCAGTGTCTCGGCTCACCCTGGAGGGAGGTGGGCTCATGCACAAGCCCAGTCCCATGGGAGCGATGCTTTCCATGGATGTACATCCAGAGGGGACAGGGGACGGTGCTGTCGCCCCTCGCTATCACCCCTCGCTGTCACCCCTCACTGCCCTCGGCTCCTCTCACCTCTCCCATCAGCCCCGTGCCGAGTGGGCCAGCCAGACCTGTTGATTCCATAGGGATGGGAGCTCCAGTTTGCTCTCCATAACCACCCCCATGGAAAAGGCACTGGAGAGCAGATGTGATCAGCCACCCAGCCAGGGCTCCTTTGGTGGGTGCCTACACCTTTAAATCAGGGAGAAAAAAAATAAAATAAATCCTTCGCCTAGAGGGCAGTGGAACAATTTTGACTTTAAAAAGAGAGCGAGACAGAGAGAGCGAAGTGAGCGTTAACAACTCCTGATCCAGTCCCTGGGCATTCATTAATGTTTCATGGCGCTTTCAATTATTGCCTCCTCTGCCACTGCCGTCATCTGTCTCTTCAAATCGACGGTATAATAACCACTCAAGCAGAAATCCACTCTGCTGTCTGCCCGCCACTCCCCTCCCAGCCTCCGCAGCTCCCTCTCTCCCAGCTTTTCATCTGAGCCTCGCACAGCTCTCCTGGAGTGCCTGCACCCCTTACCCTGCCTGGGGACAGTGCTCAGGGGGACACAGGGATGTGCAGGACCCTCCTGATCGGGGTCAGGCTTTAATGCCCCCCACACCGAGGGGTTCTGCAGCTGGTTTGGGGTCGTGCTCTGGGGCACAGGGGGGTCTGACACCCCAACCTCAGGCGCTGAGCCCCAGAGCCTGTGTGCACCCTTAACCCTAACATGACTCTAACCCTAAATGCACCCACCCAGCAGCGCCCAGGCCCGTGCTCTCGATCAGGAGGCAGTGCCAGCACCGTGTGTCCCACACACCCACCCACACATCCCACCCCCAGCCCTCTGTGCCCCCCAGCCTGGCCAGGCTCTGCCCGCACAGCCCCGGGCTCAGCACCAGCAGACCCGGCCCAACCCCAAATCCCTCCCTGCACTGCCACGAGCTCTTCCAGCACACGGCAGAGCCTCAGGGCCAGCGTGGTGTCCAACAACTCCTGGGTGTCCTGGAGCAGTGCTGAAGGAGGCTGGAAACTCTGAAGCAAAGTCTGTCCATGCATTTCCCTGCAGGATGTCCCTGGCTCAGGCAGGGGAGGTCTCAGAGCATGGAGAAGGGTGAGAAGCAGCTGGAGCATCCACATTTCACCTGCCCAGCAGTGGAACCAGAGCTCAGCTCAGCCTTTCTGTGCCTGGAGAGAGTCACAGAATCCTAGAATGGTTTGGGTTCAAAGGGACCTCAAAGATCATCCCATCCCACTCCCTGCCATGGCAGGGACACCTTCCACTATCCCAGGCTGCTCCCAGCCCTGTCCAGCCTGGCCTTGGGCACTGCCACGGATCCAGGGGCAGCCACAGCTGCTCTGGGCACCCTGAGCCAAGGCCTGCCCACCCTCACAGTAAAGAATTCCCTCCTAAGATCCAAACAAAGTGTACTCTCTGCCCGTTTAAAGCCATCCCCACTACTCTCTCATCTGCCAGCACCAAGGCTGCCAACCTCACACAAGCCCCATAAATCTGATGTTTGCCTCACCCAGTCCTTGTGCCTCACAAACTCGCTGTCCCTGCACTCAGCACCTCAGGGTGGAGGAGCCAGAGCTTTCCACCTAGGACAAGGATCCCTGCAGGACCAAAATGTGGGTTCCCAGCTGCTCTGCCCAGCATCTCCCAGCCTGCCCAGACACATCTTGGCTATCTGGGATGTGAGGAAGAGCTCGTGGCTTCCACCACAGACTGTGATGGACCCAAACCACCCCATTTCGAAGTCAGTGCTCCTGCTCAGGAAGACAAAAGCATTTTGCTGTCATGAAGTCACATCCTTCAATCCCACCTCATTGAGGTGTTGGGACCCTGCACGTTTAAAACACTGTTTTCTCAGGATGGAAATAGTGTTGAAATCTCAGAATTTCCAGTGGGACATTCCCTATATGTAACTGTCCTCCCTGGGCTGGGATTTATTGCAGACAACTGAATCCTCCACATCTTGTTGCTGTTACCAGAAATTTCTTCTTGGATACCCAGCTCAGGGGTCTGAGGCTGTTCAGAGAGGGACCAGGGCCCTGCTCTGTCTGGTGGCAGGCAGGCACACAGGGTGTGGGCAGTGAGGACAGAGCAGGGCTCCACACTGGTTCTGGCCATCTCAGTGGCCAGGCTGTGCTGTCAGGATGCCATTCCTCCCAGCACAGAGTGCCCAGCCAGCTCCTAGCCCCCTCTCCAGGCTCCTGACACCTGCACTCCCGGCTGCCCCCAGCAGCTCCAGCGCTGCCTGCTGTGGGAATTCTGGAAGCACAGAGCTTCTCTCCAGCCCTGGCTGCTCCTCCCTTCCTCCTCCTTACCCCACCAGGTCGGTTTTCCTTTTGAATCTTGCTTCTCCCTTTCCTGGAACTCTCCAGGCTGGAGCAGGGCTGGACTCACTGCGAGGTGCTGGGATGCTCAGGAATGCCCCAGCAGGAGTTTTGCTCTCTCCTTTCTTTCCCTGGCTCTTGTAAAGATATTTCAGAGCCCCTCTGATGGGAGCCAGATGTGCTGCAGATGTTTGTGCTTCACAGAGCACTGCTCTGCCTCCTGCGCACCCTGAAGGACGCGCTGGGGTTTTGGTGACAGCAGCCACAGCCCCCGGTCATGGAGATGTCACTGTCCCCTCCCACACCCTGAGCGTGCCCAGGCCCTGTCCAGCCTGGCCTTGGGCATTCCAGGGATCCAGGGGCAGCCACAGCTGTTCTGGGCACCCTGTGCCAGGGCCTGCCCACCCTCACAGGGAATGATTCCTTCCCAATATTCCATCTAAATTTGCTCTCCATCAGCTTAAAGGCCCCTTGTCCCCTCCTTGTCCCCTTGTCCTGTCCCTCCAATCTTTGTCCCTAGTCCCTCTCCAGCTCTCCTGAAGCCTCTTTAGGCCCTGGAAGCCTTCTCTTCTCCAGGTGAGCACCCCCAGCTCTCCCAGCCCTGTGGTTAACTCAGTGGCCTCCTCTGGGCACATCCCCACAGGTCTGTGTCTTCTGGCAGAGTCCTTCACCCAGCAAGGCAGCCAAGCACCACCCCTGCTGGCCCAGGTGGGAGCTGTGCCTCCCTGTCCCCTGTGGGACCAGGAGCTGAGCCCACTGGTGTTTCTCCACATGCTCCCACCATCAGTGTGATCCCTCAGAACCCGAGCAGGCCCAAATTCCCGGTCAGTACCTCCCTGCAGTGTCCAGCCACTCCATGGAGCCATCATCCACACACCCTGTGCTCCATCACTCACCTGCCTCCGAGCAGCACCCAGCTCCCCCTCCCCACACACCTGCACACAGGTGAGCATCACCCCAGCATTTCCCTCCTGTGCTTTCCTGCAGGCCCCAGGAGGGGGATCCAGGGGAGCGCAGCCCAC
>VWZP01009178.1:392054-414324 GCA_013396995.1 Dicaeum eximium
ACACCCAGCTCCCACACCCAGCTCCCACACCCAGCACCCACACCCAGCTCCCACACCCAGCTCCTTGTCCAGGCTCCCATTTCTCTTCCCATCCCTGGGCTCGGGCTGCTGCTCACAGCTCGTGCTGCAGCACAAACCTCAGCGAGGCCGGTGACATTTGAGAGCAGGCAGAGGGGCCAGGGGCCAGGGCGTGGGGGAGCCCAGCACTGACAGCAATGCTCAAAGAGCCCACAGCAGAGCTCCTGACCTCGCTCCTCGGAGGTGACCTCCCACTGGGCACGGCAGGAGCTGCTGCTGATGGCCAGGGCAGGTGGGAGCCCAGGCTGAGCCCCCCAGCACGGGGCTGTGCACGGGGGGTGCCACTGCCTCTCCCCCTCCTCTGCTCCCCCCCCACCCACACGCTCCCCCTCTTTCTCCTAATCCCCACAAATGCTAAGATATTTAAATGTGGTATTTTCAAATCTAATCAGCGTTCCAAAGCTGTGCTGCCGCCACTCAAATTTAATTTGATCCATTTACCAACTTTGTGGTGCATCTAATCAAAGAGAAGGAACAATTAGGTTAATGTCAGGGGTCACCTCGCAGCTCCTGCTCAGCCACGGGAGGTGTCACAGCAAGGCCAGCCCTGGAGGACAACAGCAGGGGACTCTGGAGCCTGGGATGGAGGTGGCTGCAGGGCTGGGGGGTGTCCTGGGTCTGGCACATCCCAGGGTGACTCGAGGAGCAGCCTGGCCAGGATGATGGGCTGTGCTTCACTTCAGAGCCAGCAGGACACGGACAGCCCGGGCCACACTTCTGTGAGGGTCCTGTGTGTCCTCCTGTCCCATGTGTCCCCACGGCTGTCCCGGGATGTGCTTGGCCAAGGACTGCTGCTGCTGCTCTGACAGCTCAGTGCACAATAATCCGGACAATCCCAGCCATGATCCTCTCCCACATCCACGTGTGGGCTCTGGATGGGGCTGGGAGAGGCTCAGGGAGAGCAAACACTCAGCCAAAGCTCACCTCCCTCAACCAAGCTGCCCACCATGCCCGGGGTGAGACCCCTCGGGGTCAGACTGCTGCTTGCAGCTGGTGTTGGGCAAACCAGACTGAGTGAGAAGGACCTGGCAGCATCTCGGTGCAGGCAGTGCTGACAAGTCCAGGATTGTGGGCCAGGATCAGTCCTGATCTCAGGGCTGGAAATCAGGGAGTGCAGGACACCGGGGCAGGGAAAGGAGCCCCATGCGGCTGGGGGCCCTTCTCCTGCCTTACTGGGGGTTATGGCTCTAAAAACAGAACCTCTACACAATAAAATCACAGAATCCCAGAATGGTTTGGGTTGGAAGGGACCTGGAAAATCATCTATTTCCACCCCCCCTGCCACGGGCAGGGACACCTTCCCCTGGAAGATGGAAGAGCCGTGATGTGTCAGATCTCACATTCTGTCTGCGCCCTTCAGTCATGTCAGGAAATCAAGGAGATGACAATGAAGAGAAAGTGTCGTTGGTGTCATATTCTGTAGCCCCAACACGAGCAGAGCAAGGATCCCTCCCTCCCTCCTGTCCACGCCTGAGCACACACTGTGCCTGGCCTTGCTCTGGAGCCTCAGCCCACCCTCAGCCTCGGAGATCTTCCCCTGTGGGTGTTTGTTGGGCTTGGCTTCAGTCACCCCCCAGTCCCCAAACCCTGAGCTCACTGCAGGGTCTCTGTGGGCTGGAGCTGAGGGTGGGGTCTGCTGGGGACCGTGAGGGGACAGTCAGGCCAACAGGACTGGCAGCTGCAGCACTCAGGGAGGGACACAAAGGGGAAAAGCTCTGGGCAGAGGATTGTTTCTGGTTTGAACATCTTCC
Organism: Dicaeum eximium; assembly: GCA_013396995.1. Taxonomy (NCBI): domain Eukaryota; kingdom Metazoa; phylum Chordata; class Aves; order Passeriformes; family Dicaeidae; genus Dicaeum; species Dicaeum eximium. The sequence goes on from VWZP01009178.1 coordinate 393,884, forward strand.
TTGAAAGACTGAAAGAAGAGCTCAGGGATCTGCAGCTCCTCCTGAGGGGCAGCTCCGGTCTCTGCTCCCTGGGACAGGAACAGCACCCAGGGCACGGCTGGAGCTGGGCCAGGGCAGGCTCAGGCTGGAGCTCAGGGAAAGATTCTTCCCCCAGAGGGTGCTGGCACTGCCCAGGCTCCCCAGGGAATGGGCACGGCCCCGAGGCTGCCAGAGCTCCAGGGATGGACAGGGTGGGGCTGTTGGGGGTCTGGGCAGGGACAGGGGCTCGGCTGGATCATCCTTGGGGTCCCTTGAGCTCAGGAGATTCTGTGATTGTCTGATTTCAAGTGAAGGAGAGGCAGCTGTGGTGACAGGTGGCACTGCTGTCCCCTCAGCCCTGCCACAGCCCAGAGGGGACCTACACTGGAGGGGGAGCAGCTCAAGGGACAGCAGAACGGTTTTGGGCACTCCTGGGGTGCAGGGGTCATCCCAAGGTTGGTCCCCAGAGCCCTCACCAGCACCTCCCAGCAGAAGTGCATCATCCTCCAGCTGCAGCATTGGGGAAGTCCCTGCTCTGAGCTGGGGCTGAGGTCTGGGAGCATCAGGTGTTTAACTTGAAATGGACTCAAGTGGAAAATAAGCTCTTTTCCCATGGAATTCCTAACCCAAACTTTAACTGCTGCAGCAGAAAAGCCTCAATCCCTCAAAACCACAAGAGAAGGAAAAAAAAAAAAAGGAGCAAATACCAGAAGAAAGGCTGGGAAAAGCTGGGGCAGAAAACAAACCAAACATACAGAAAATGGAAATAAAACCCACCCAACTTTTTTTTTGCTACAACAATGCACATTTTTTCCAGGATTTTTATTTTCCACAGAAGAAATCCTCTGCCACTCCAGGAGCAGCCCCAGCACCTTGACATGTTCATTCCTAGCAGCCCTTCTGCAAGCCACAGGCACAGAATTCCCACCTCACTGCTCCTGCCAAGGAGACACCCTGGAGATGGGCTCACAGCCCCTGGTTGGGCATCACCTCCCACCTGGCACTGGTAGGGTGCTGAGAGGGAGAGCAAAATTCAGGGAAGAGCCCCTTGATGCCCATCCCAAGGGGATTTTCCATCTCTGGGGAGGGAAGGTGTCACACACGTGTTCCCACTGAGACCAAGATGTCAGGAGCAGGTCCAGCACTGCCTGTGCTGGGTGGGGGGGTCAGAGGTGACCCCCACCCGTGGCTGTGCTCCCAGTGTGGGGTTTGTGTGTTCCCACGGCCTGCTGGGGCTGGAACAATCCTGAATCAGCACCTGTTGCTCCTTCAGGTTGGATATGGGGAGATTTCTTCACTGGAGTCCCCAGCCCTGGGAGTGCTCAAAGCACCAGTGGATGTGGCACATCCTGGTGTGGTTTGGGAACATGGTGGGATCCACCCAAAGGCTCAGTGATCTCAGAGGGTTTTTCCAAACTTACTGATTCTGTGGGACCAAGACACCGGGATGGAGAGCAGAGAGGAGTGCGAGTGGAGGCTCAGGCTGTAGCACCATCCCCCGTGCCCTTCCAATCCCTCGTACCTCAGGGACACACAGGGACACCTCCAGGCCTGGAGCACCCCCTGTGCCCCCCCTGCTCCATCCCACATTCCCTCCCTCCCCAGTGCCCTAAAATCTCTTTTCCCATGGTTGCTGCAGCCTTTCCTGCCCATTCTCCTGAGTGCTTCCCAACAGGAAGGACCCCCAGGGCTGGGCCACATGTGCCATGGGCCATGGTCCGGGTCCCACATTCCCAGGACACCACTGTGGCACTGCCCCGAGCCTGTCCCAGCCCGGGGTGTCTTTTCTCTCCCCACAGGGCTGCAGGGATGGCTCTGCACCGTGATTTAAATACAAATGCTTTGCAATCTGTTGCAGAGCAGGGGTTCTTGGCACAGCTCCCCTGCCCAGGGACTCAGGGCTCAGGCACAGCTCAGACCAAGGGAGGAAGTTTGTCCCATGTTCCCTGGAGTTTGTCCCATGTTCCCTGGAGTTTGTCCCATATTTCCCTGCCCACAAACCTCTCCCTCTGTTCAGCTCATGTTTGGTGCCCCACCCCACACCGGGGGTTGTGCCCTGGAGAGGGGTGGAAGGAGAGGAAGAGATGCCCTGGGAAAAATGGGGGTTAGAGGCAAAACTTTCACATTTATTCCTCCTGTGGGCAGGAGGGTGGGTAAGCCACAGTGGCAGGCAGGTGCCCAGAGGCTCTGCCAGGACCTCAGGGCTCGTCACGGTCATACTGGGGCTGGCCATGATGGGAGCACTGGAAATGCCACTCTGATCCCTCTGTGATGCCTTCTTTGGGCTTAGTGGCAACCCCAGCCCAGCCCCCACCCACCCGGAGCCCTCTCCATCCCCAGGGGGCTCTGGCAGGGATTTTGGAGGTTGTTTTTATCATCTCACCTTCTCCAGAGAGAGCTTCCCTCCCAGAGAAGCACCACAGCTCCTCATAGCCCCGTGCTCCGTGCACCCAGAGCCCCTTCATCCCTCATCCCATTTCCTTATGGACCACAGCGGAGCTGGAGTCTCTGCAGCACAGGGAATGAGGAAACATGAAGCTTAACAGCCTCCCAGGGCCACCTGGGACTTAGATCAGGCATTTCCCACTTCCCTGTAGGCTCCTTCCATCCCCCGCACTGCCTGTCGGCTCCCTCCCTCTCCCCTTCACCCACGGCCTGTGTCTGACCCAGGACTGCATCTCCCTCCTGTCCCCAGGTCCCCTCCCCACCATGAGACACAAATCACACCCCTGCAGCCCACAGGCACTTTGTGGGTCCATCCAGGGAGCATTTTCTGGCTGGAGAATGAGGATAAGCCCAGCCAAGGGGTGGGAGAGCCTGAACTGTCTGAGGGCTGGAGAGACCTTTAGGGGCAGGAAGTCACTGGGTGCATCCCCTGATGGGCTGTCCCATGGAGGTGGGGAGCTGGGAGAACGTGACATGGGCTGGCAGCACGGGGACCTTCCACTCCTGTGTGTGGATCCTCTTCTCACCATCTCCCATCCCCTCTTCCTGCTGCTTTCCCATGTGTCCCTCTCCATCGTCCCATTCCCTCGTTGTCATCCCTTTCCCTCTTCATCATCCCATTCCCTCTACATCATCCTCTTCCCTCTCCATCATCCCATTCCTTCTTTATCATCCTATTCCTTCTTTATCATCCTATTCCCTCTTCACCTTCCCTAACCCTCTCCTCTCCATCATCCCTCTCTGTCATCCCACTCCCTGTCCATCAACCAATTCCCTCTCCATCATCCCTCTCCCTCTTCATCATCCCCTTTCCTCTTCATCATCCAATTTCCTCTCCATCATCCCATTCTCTCTTTATCATCCCATTCCCTCTCCATCTTCCCTTTCCCTCTCCATCATCCAATTTCCTCTCCACCACCCCATTCCCACTCCATCATCCCTTCCTCCCTCTCATCCCCGCGGTGCCTCCTCCCTGCCTGGCGCAGCTCCCGCTCCCAGCCCAGCTCCTCCTCGGCGGGAGGAAGGCCGGGAGGGGCCGGGGCGTGCCGGGACCGGGCACGGGAGCAGCGGGAACAGCGGGAACAGCGGGAGCAGCGGGAACAGCGGCAGCACGGAGGCGACGCCGGGGAGGCGAGGAGCAGAGCAGGAGTTTCAAAGCTGCCCCCCTGTTTGCTTGCAAGGAGTTAAGTCTGTGATGTGTTGCGTGAGCTCTGCTGAGAAGCTGCCTGACATGCAGAGCTGCAATAATGAAACGTAATACACATTAATAGGACCTCCCTCTGCGTGATTGCTTCTGCTCCACTGGCCCCATTGAAGATTTCACTTTTCTTTCAACAGTCAGAATAACAGAATGTGACATTAAGTCTTTTACATGCAGCAATTTATTTTAAAATATTGGGGCACTCAAAACAGTATCCAGAATGTTAAATAAGATATGCATGAGATGGAAATCAGAGCAGCACCGCAGTGAGGAGACAGGAGTCAGGCAGAGCCTCTCGCAGGCTAAGCAGCTCCACTTTTTTTTTTTTTTCTTAATTGCTCTTTAAAGCACAAATAAATGGCCAAGTTGGTGAGAGCTCTGCGGTGCAGAGCATCTGATCCTCTGAGCTCACAGGTCCACGTGGGGAACCAACAGCCACTGTTCCCACCTGTCCCAAGGTCAGGGGGATGACACAAAACCCCTCCTGCCACCCCAGGCCAGTGACACGGCACCAAACCTGCCACAGGTCAAAGAGGGCTTGGACAACGCTCTGTGCACATGGTGGGACCAGAGAATCAGAGGATCATGGAACCGTGGAATGGGTTGGGTGGAAGGGAAGGGACCTTACAGATCATCCCATTCCACCCCTGCCATGGCAGGGACACCTTCCACTGTGCCACTGTGTCACTGTGTCACCTTCCACACAGCACTCGAGCGGTGCCCTCACAGTGCCAGTGCAGGGGCAGAATGAGCTCCCTGCTCCTGCTGGCCACACCATTCCTGACCCAGGCCAGGGGCCATTGGCCTTCCTGGCCACCAGGGCTCACTGCTGGCTCCTGTTCAGTAGCCCCAGCAGCCCCAGGTCCCTTTGTGCCTGGCACTGCCCAGCCACGGTCCCCAGCCTGTAACTGCAGGGGTCACTGTGGCCAAAATGCAGGGCCCGGCACTTGAACTTGTTAAACTTCATCTTGTTAGACTCTGCCCATCCATCCAACCATTCCAGATCTCTCTGCAGAGCCCTCCTGCCTTCCAACAGATGGACACACGCTCCCAGCTCAGTGTCATCTGCAAATTTACTGATTAAAGACTCAACCCCCTCATCCATGTCATCAATGAAGGAATTGAACAGAGCTGGCCCCAGCACAGAGCCCTGAAGGACACCACTGGTGACTGTCCCCAGCTGGATGCAGCAGCGTTCACCACCAAAACTCCACCTCTCAGCCAGTCAATCACTAACCATGGCACCATCCCACAGGAATTCCTCACTCAGGACACCGCTTTACAGCGCGTTTTCAGCTTCTTTTTCTGTTTTGTGTCAGGGGTGGGATGAAAGCGCTTGAGACGGTGTTTCTTGTTTGGACTCAAATGTTTATTATTAAGTATTATTATTTATTATATCAAATATTATAGTATATTTATTGACTATTATATTGTATTATATTATTATTATAATTATAATTATTATTATTATTATTATTATTATTATTATTATTATGTCCTTTTATTATTTTTATCTATATTATACTTTTATAAGTCGTGAGTTCTACAGCATTTCACTAACAAGCTACAAAATGGCTCCGTATCTATTTCTAAAATGTCTTTTAAGGAAAAACTATCTAATTAAGAAATTATAGTTTAATTATTTTTTACTTTTAACTTAATAACTACCTGAAGTCTGGAATGTGGACTTTTCTATCTAATTATATGCTACCACCTAAACCCATGAAGAAGAAGGAGAAGGACTAGTCACTGCCCTAAAACCTCCATCTTGCTTTATATATATTGCTATATTCTAAAACCTTAAACTCTAAGTTTTCTACTATGCGATAATACACATTTCTATTCAAACTATTCTATTCATAATCCCAGTGCTGTCATTCCATTTTGGAAGCCTTCTCCACAGCCTCAGGTCGAATGCAGAGTTCTCTGTGGGTCAGTGCCTTTCAACACACAAAGTCTAAAATTCTCAGCATCCAGGGCTCCAACACTGAGGATCACCCAGCAGTGGGGGTCATTTTCTGCCAAATCCCTGCCCTTCTAACACAAACCTCCCCAAGGACTTTTCTCCATGCAAGGGAAACTTCCTCTGCCTGGTGCTGCCTTCCGTCCCGTGCCAGGTGCCAGATCCAGCAGCCAGGTGTGACGGCAGCCAGGCAGGCAGGAGCTGTGCACGGGGCTGGCTGCACCCTGTCCTCGCCCTCAGCAGCCCCTTGTGCACCTCCCTGTGGCTCCCAGCTGGGCTGAGCCCCTCGCTGAGGATTCAGTGCTGCCTTGTCACCCCTTTCTGTGTCCTCTGTAGCTTCAGGAGCATCTCCAGCTCACAGGGGCAGCACACTGGGGACAGCAGTGCCAGCAGCCCCCCAGCATCCCCAGTCTGCAGTGGGGACATTGAGGCCATGGGAAGGCAGAGCTCCCGTGGCCTGGCTCATCCTTAAAGGACACGTCCTTCAAAGGCCCCGTTGGCTTCTGACCTTTCTGCCACGTTTTCAGGGTTTTCCCTGGGAGTTTTGAGCATCACAAAAAAACGTTCACCAGCAGCTGAGGCCAGGGAGGGCTGGGGCAGGGGTGGGGAGGCTGCAGACCCCTCCTCCTCACTGCTCCTGACCCAGCCACCCCGAGCTGGGCCAGAGGAACCCCTCGGCCTGACACCAGTGCCCATCCTCACCTCCCTGGGCAGGACAGGTCTGCCTCAGGCAGCCGAGGGCAGAGACATCAGCCCCTGCCTTGCCCATGGACTCACTAAATCAGCTTGGAGAGCACAGCTGGTGGGGCAAAAATCCCAGGAATGTGATGGGGTGACTGCATCCATCAACATGAAGGCAGAGGGAGAGCAGGACCTGGAAGATGCCAGCCCTGGGAAGAGAAGGCGTGGGCTGGGATGCTGATCAGAGCCCCTGAGAGCCAGGACCCAACAGTGCCACAAGCTGGGATGGCCATCAGAGCCTCTGGGAGACTCAGAGCTCCCAGCAAGGTGCCCAGGGGCCATGGCCTTGGCTGGATCTGGCTGCTCCTCCCGCCTGAGGTGTTCCACACTCCCCAGCACACTGCCCGGGGGGCTCAGGGGGCTGTTAATGGGGGTGTCTGGGTGCCCTGGGAACTGGGGGGACTCCTACACCCTCCCAGTTTCAGGACACCTGAGGCCTCCCTCCCACTGAGCTGATGGGCAATGGGTGCCACAGCAGCAAGAGCTGGGTTCCTGCAGGTCTCAGGGCTGTGGGAAAGGCTCCAGACAACTTCTCCAAAGCTCAGCACAGCCTGAAGGGACTCCGGATGCCACTGGAGGGAGGGCAGAATCAGCTCAGGCCCTCCTCTGCTTTTTCAAGCTGCACAGATGCAGTAAAATCATTTTATAACAGCTCTGAAGGACAAAGGCTTTTAGCTGAAGGAGAGGAGGTTTAGATGGGATATCAGGGAGCAATTCTTCCCTGTGAGGGCGGGGAGGCCCTGGCACAGAAAAGCTGTGGCTGCCCCTGGATCCCTGGCAGTGCCCAAGGCCAGGCTGGACATTGGGGCTGGGAGCAGCCTGGGACAGTGGGAGGTGTCCCTGCCATGGCAGGGGTGGCCCTGGGTGAGCTTTCAGGTCCCTTCCAACCCAAACCATTCTGGGATTCTGTGACCCCTGATTTCTGCCTCAGTCCTGCACATCCTCTGAGCCCCCCCAGGGCAGCCCCCCCCCTGTGATTTCTGGGAGGATCAGTGGAAATCCTGTGCCCTGTCACACCAGACACCCAATTTTCTTATTGCACCTGCAGCAAAACGACTTCATTCCTGAAGCCACCAGGCTTGTGCCTGTCAGCAGCTGGCCCTGCCCTGGTGGCAGGGGTTGGTGGCTGAGTGGCAGGTCTCCCTGAGCTGCTCCATGTGGCCTGCACACCCCCAGGATGGCAGCCCTGCTGCCCTGGGTGCCGATGGCTCCTTGGCTGCGCTTCTGGGGTGAAAATCCCCTGCAGATTCCTGCTTCAGACCAGGGCAAGGGTCATGGTGACACTGCCCTGTCGCTGCCCCAGGGGCCCAGCCCCCTCCTGGGCATGCTGAGCTCTCCATTCTGCCAGGCTGGAATTTCCCCAGGAATGTTTTCCTGCCAAACCTCTGATGTTCTGCATTCATCCTCCCTTGGACTGAGCTGTGCCTCAGAGCCAGGGCGTTTCTCCAGGGAGGGGCTGGTGGTCTGCAGCTGGCTCTTGTCCCTGTGAGAGCTGCAGGGTCCCCACGGTGCCACCCCAGGGTGGCAGGACCCTTTGGAGTCACCTGTGGACCCTCTGCTCCTCCTGGAGCCCAAATCCAGCACCCATTTGCTGCTGATCTTCGCAGCCCCTCGGGCACTGCCCAGATCCAGCCTTCCCAGATACGGATCCTCTCCTCCAACGTGGCACAGCCCAGGGTGCTTAGGGGGCTCCTGAGGGGAACCACAGGCACCCCAAACCCCGTGGGAGGCTCTGACTCTGCTCTGCTCCCAGACCAGTGCATTGCCTGCCACGAGCAGTGCAGAGCCAGGAGTGGAGCTTCCGTGATCCTTGTGGGCCCCTCCCAACCCAGACATTCCATGGGTCTGTGACCATGGCAGGGATTCACCCCCACACCTCTCTGCCTGCTCCTGCCCCCTGTGCCAAGGCGGCACAGCTCTGGCAGAGCCCATTTAGGCACATTTGGTTTGTGCCAAAGTGCACCCCAAAGTGCCACACTGGGGTCTGGTGGGCACAGCTCATGGCACTCAGAGCATCCCCAGAGCCTCATACCATTGCACAGGGGCAAGGACGGTGTGGCAGACACCATCCAGCCCCTCTTGAGGGTCACAGGGTGGCTCCAAGCAGGACCCCCAGCACGTGGAAGGAAAGGGAGAACCCAGATGTCTTTCAGCTGGGAGCTGGAAAGAGTTCCTCATACTCCCCTGCCCCTCTCCCTTGCCCTGGGAGCAGACCCGGGGCTCTCAGATCTCCTCAAAGCACATCCCAAACTGCATTTCTCCCCAGGCTCCTCTGCCAAGCCCTAAGGCTGTGAGCCAGAGGCCTGAAGCCAAGGGGAAGGGCTGAGGATGGAGCTGGTGCTCCCTGCCCACAGCATCCCTTTCTCGGGCTGAGGGTGAGCTCAGCCCCTCTGATCTGGGGACTCATCCCTGCGTGGCTCCAATCCCGTGGATCCTGAGGCCAGGCAGCCCCTCCCAGCCCTGCAGACACGTGAGGGACTGTCCCCACGTGCCCTTGGCTGGCTTAAGGCACGGCTGGAGCCAAGGCTGGTGCCCCGCGGGATGTCCCAGCAGCAGCGCTGGGGTGGGAGCCCCTGGCCCCGGGCGGTGGGACCAGCCCGTCCCCGCAGTGTCCCCGCAGTGCCACAGGCTCTGCCAGGTGTGCAGGGCAGGATCCCTCCTCGCTGACACCTGCAGGGCCCGCTGCAGTCCCAAGCCGAGCACAGCAGCCCTCAGCTCGCTCCAGGTGGGGAAAAAGAGCCCGCAGGAGCAGGAGGGCTGTGGATGCTCCAGGGAACAGCCGCTCCACTCACACCTAGGCACGCTGGGCCAGGCAGGGGCTGCCAGCCCTGCCAGAGCCTGCCCTGCCCTTCAGAGCCCCTTCCTGATGGAGAAACCCCAGCCCAGCGCTGCGAGAGGGGCTGGGAACGCGCTGTGTCCTTCCTGCCTCCCTCCCAGCACCAGGCTTGTCCCCGTGCCAGCCTCACTTCAGTATTATTCTAATTTAGGGAACTGATGCAAAAGGCTGTCCTGGCAGTCCGACTTGGCTTGGGCCGGGGTTATTTTGGTTTAGCTTCAGTCATCTGAGGACAGGTCACGCTCCAACCCAGCCTGCCTCTGCACGGCAGGGTGTGGGGGGATCCGTCAGGAGGGTCAGGGAGAGCTTTGGGGTGCACAAGACCCCCAGGAAAACTGCCCAGGGCTCCAGATGCAGTTTGGGAACATCCTCGCCCCAGCACAGCCCCCCTGCTTCCCTGGGGATGCTCCCCACCACGTTCCTGAGCTGGGAAAAGGCTGACACAAGCCCCGCTGGTGACACCCGCGTCCTGAGCCGCCGTCACGGGCAGTGCCCACCCAGAACTCCAGGCTTTGCTCCGGTTTGATGTCCCTCCCCCTTGGCAGGTCCCTGCAGCCTCGCTGGGGGAGGATTGCCCTCCGGGCGGGCTGCCTGGGCCTCACCCTGTGCCGTCCCTGCGGCTGGGAGCGGCTGGAACCGGCGTGTCCGCCCTCCGCCTCTGCTGCCACCCACTCATCCCGTGGGACACGGGGGGAACGGGGCAGTGCCAGCCTGGGAGGGGCTGCGGCACCCGGGAACGGCTGCAGAGAGGTGGAAATGGTCCCTCCAGCGCTCAGCTGCCCAAAAGTGGGGCTGGGGACTGGTGCAGGGGTGTGGGTGGCGTGGCAAGGTGTGCAGGTGTGCCCTGGGTGCCCAGCTCACCTCTGGCACGGCCCCAGTGTGACCAGCCCAGCCCCCCCAGCCTCAGGGTCACACACGGGGCTCGCCCTCTGTGTGGTGAATCCGATGTGCCCAGGGGAGCTGCTGCAAACTGAGGCCAAACACGAGTCCCCCTGATTTCCAGGGAATTCCCTGAGCCTCCAAAGAGAAACGCTGAGTCCGACCTGCCCCCTGGGCAGGGCCCTCGGTGTGCTGTGGCTCAGTGCCCGCGCTGTGTCTCCTCGGTGTCCCGGAGCTGGCCGGCTCGGGATGGAGCTGTGCCAATGCCTGAGTGCCTGTGCCTGGCACCGCAGGATCCCAGGCTGCTTTCCCAGCACAAACCACCTCTCCTGCTCATCCTGGACCCCGGCAGGCAGCGGGAGTTGCCGTCTCCTGCTGGGGAAGCAGCTCAGCGAGGCGCACAGCGGGGCTGCCCGAACCCACAGCACGGTGGCTGAGGGATCCTGATGTGCCACAGCTGGGAAACCGGGTGGCTGCGAGGGAATCAGCTCTCAGGCCCAGGGAACGTGCTTTTCCTTGGATTTGAGAGTGAGGGTGCTTCCTGTACACACTGATGGGCTGTCACGTTGGAGAGCAGCCTTGCTGAGCCCTGGTTCTCATTTAGCTGAAGCCACAACTCCCTGCTGCTGCTGAAAGCTCGGGCACGTGCGCTCTGCAGAAAGGGAAAGGAGCCCCGGGCCTCGGCACCCTCACTCAGTTTGGCCCAGGAGACCCTCAAGGAGGTGGGATGGCAGGACAAGCTTCATGGCTGAGGGAAGGAGCCACAGCAATGCCATCATGGAGCCCAGCATGGCACAGGTCACAGGAGGGGCCTGTCCCACTCTGCTCTGTGCTGCTGCGGCCTCACCGCGAGGGCTGGGGGCAGTTTTGGACACCACAACAAAAGAAGGATCCAAAGATATTACAGAACATCCAAAGGAGGGACACGAGGATGGTGAAGGGCTAGGAGGGGCCACAGGAGGAGCAGCTGAGGGCTCTTGGAGTGTCCAGCTGGAGCAGAGCACTCTGAGGGCAGAGCTCAGGGATCTGCAGCTCCTCCCCAGGGGCAGCTCCGGTCTCTGCTCCTGGGACAGGGACAGCACCCAGGGAACGGCTGGAGCTGGGCCAGGGCAGGCTCAGGCTGGAGCTCAGGGAAAGGTTCTTCCCCCAGAGGGTGCTGGCACTGCCCAGGCTCCCCAGGGAATGGGCACGGCCCCGAGGCTGCCAGAGCTCCAGGAGCGTTTGGACAGCGCTCCAGGGATGGACAGGGTGGGGCTGGTGGGGGTCTGGGCAGGGACAGGGCTGGGCTGGGTGATCCTGGTGGGTCCCTTCAGCTCAGGATGTTCTAGGATTGAAACTCCAAAACATCCAGGACCTGTTCCTGCTGTGGTCTCCTCCAAATAAAATTTCATCCACCTCCACAAGGCTCCAGGCAGGAGCTAATGCTGAACAGGAACAGCCCACAGGAGGAAAAGGCTGAAGCTGCCTCCGGGGGCTAAAACACCCCTCACTGGCACAGGGTGGTGGCAGGGCCCCATCACTTTGTGTGTGTGTTCTTGGGGCACTCCTGGCCAGTCCCACTTGGCCGTGCCCCCAAAATCAGTTTTGACCCTGAGCAAGCAGCCCAGCCCTCATGGCTGGCAGGGATGCTGAGACAGCAGTGAACCAGAGCAAAGAGGTGCTGTGCCCTCTGCCTGCAGTGTCTGTCAGCCTGGGCTGGAGCCCTTTCTCCCACTCCCTGTGCAGGAACACCTTGCCCCAGGCCTCAGGTGCTGGTGGGAGCAGCTCCTGTGTGTGTGTGTGCGCCGTGACTGCTCTAAACGCCAGCTCCATGCAGTCATTAGAGGATATTTATGGCCCTTATTAAACAGCAAGGCGAATAAAGCAGCCCTGATCCGTGCAGTGAGAAGCTGGACCCGCTCGGCCGTGCAGAGAGCTGGGGCCATCCCAGCACGGAGCCCCGAGGGGGACACAGCCCTGCGAGGGACGGGGCTGTGCCTTTAACAGAGCGGGCTGGGAGCGCTCCTGGCACGGCTGCACAGCCCAGCGGAGCCGCGGCGGGGATAAAGCACGGGCTTGTTCAGCCGACGGAGAAAATGCCTCTTTCTGTGCTTATTTACCGCGTCCGGTGTCACGGTCCGCAGCAGGGGACGAGCACGTGTCCCCTGTCCCAGCGCTGCCGTGCGTGCATCGCGCCTCGTGTGCGGGCACGGCGAGTCCCAAGGGTGCCCCGAGTCCCTCCCAAGGGTGCCCCAAGTCCCCAGGGTCGCGGGGACGGCTGGGGAAGCGCCAGGAGCAGCGCTCGGTCCCACGGCTGCCGGAAAAGCCCTTCTCTTGTCTCCTCATCCTCAGCCCCGCAGCGCGCTCTGCCCTGTCCCCGCTGCTGGCAGCGGCACGGGCACCGAGCTGGCACCGCCCGCAAGCCCCGAGGGGCTCCTGCAGCACAGCATCCCCCAGGTCGTGCCCCCCGCAGGCCCCCGGGGACACGGTGGCAGTGGGAGCGGCGGTGCCAGCGTGTGCGGGAGACCTCCCTGCGCGGCCGTGGCTTTGGAGCTGTGGATTTGTAGCCTGGCTGCTTCCTAGCTCAGCATGGAAGACACTCTACAATTTTTAATTTGCCAAAAAAGCCCTCTTTTTAGTTTACAGGGACAGAAGGGGGACTTTTATGTGCAATCTGTACAGCTCTCCAGAAAGCACTTACATTTATGATGTTCATGAAATTTATAGCCAGTTGGCAGTGCTGCTCTCTCCTCTCCTCTCCACCAGCCACCCTGGCAGGATGGCAGACTATAATAAGCAAGCCACACATTCAAGTGGCATAAAAGGCATTTCTACAAGTTAGCCTCCTGCCCAGCCTTATAAACTCTAACAAGTCTCTAACAAGTAGGCAGGATCTCTTTATACCCAGGGAGAAAAACCCCTTTCAGAAATGGCCTTTTCACAAAGCCCACACCTTTCTTCTAATTAAGGTTAAATAGCTCCATGTTTTCTGGCCAATTTCATTCTTTCCCCTTATTCCCCTCTTAACAAGGCAGCCTTTAAAAAGACATCACTAATTGGTGTCTGCTTCTCACATACCATGCGTGCTTTGATAGTCAGTTAGAAAGCCTTCCCCATCGATCAAACTTCCACTGAAAGGCTGCTAATGTGCTCCATGTGTCTGCCACCAGACAAAGCCAAGTGGCGGGTCCCCAGCTCCCTTCTCCTCCTGTTCCCATACTCCCTCCCGGGACCGGGGCTCCGCAGCCAGGTCTGCCCCCCGGCCCCGGCCTCCCTGGGAATAGCCCGGCCCCGGCATTGAGAGCAGCGCGGGGAAGGAATGACTCCGCGATGTGTGTGGCAATTTGGAAATTAATGGGGAGTGGTTAAATGTTAAGGGTAGGATCTGAAACAGAGCAGGCGAGAGAGCAATTGTCATGCTTATGAGACTGGAGGAGGGCCAGTGAGCTTTCCTGTGAATTCCAGTCTCCTCCGGTGCTTCAAGTATTCCTGGCGAGCGGGCTGGGGAGGGCGATGCTGCCGTGGCGAGGGGCAGCGACCGCCTGCGGCCCCCCGAGCCTGCGAGGGAGGGAGCGGGGATCCTGCTGTTCCCTTTCCCGGCCGCCTGGCCATGGATGGGCACAGGCTGCCCCATCTGCAGCTCATCAGCCCCTCTCCAGCAGGTCCTGACCGCCGCGGGGCCCTCGGGGAGAAGCCACAAGAGATGGTTGTCGTTAGGAGAGCGCTGCGAGCCAGACCCCCCATGGCCCTGCTCCCCCCAGCCCGCACTCGGAGACTCGCAGAGGAGTTTGGCTTGAAAGGGACCTTTAAATGTCACCCAGGCCAGTCCCCCGGCCCTGCTCCGGCAGTCCCCCTCCGCTCCTCCGCCCACCATCGCAAGGACGATGCTCTGGATGTCCCAGCCCCGCGGTGGCTGTCACCACGCCAGCTCCATGCCGCACTCCCGGCTTAGAGCAGAGCAAATCTCCCGTTCTGGCTGCTCTGGGGGGGTCTCAAAACTCCAGAGGTTTAACTGTGGCTGCAGGAGTCACCTAACTGAGCTCCTGAGCCTGGGGACACACTGGGGCTTGTGTCTGGAATGGAACCACAGCGTGGTTCTGGAGGGGATGGCAGCACCATGGACTGGAAAGAGCCTTCGTTACCTGACCCAGGCACCTCTCCTGAGATCAAATAAAAGAACCACATCACGAATCCCACCTTGCGGATCGTGACACAAACCAGGGAAGCAAAACAACCACCTGAGAGAAAAGAGAGTGGGGGCAGAGCTGCCTGGAGTGGGCTGGGTGTGCAGGATCACAGCAGGATTTGCTGTGATGCTGCTCCAAACATTTCTCTGCCCCCAGCCCCCACATCTAATAAATGTCGGGGTTTTTCAAAGAACAGTTACCTTTCCCACTGTAACTGACACCTGGCTGCCACACCTTCCCTCAGGGTGAAGTCATCACCTGCAGGTTTAGAGGCCTCCAGTGGGGCTGAAGGTGATCCTGGAAGTGTCTTCCAGCCTGGTCACCTCTGGAGCTCTTTTCCTGGGGAGGGAGCCAAGGACTCCCAGAGGAGGCTGATGAGAGAAGCAGCCAGAACCAGGCACCCCTTCAGCACCACTGAGACAGGCACGTTTGGCACCAGATGCTCCACGGGACACAACCTGTGACCACAGTGACAAGGTGGCAGGTGTCCCCAAGGCACACACACACACACACACACACCCCACCTACTTTTTTAGTGGTGATTTGCAGCTCTTTGTGCTACAGGAGCCAGGCAGGGGAGAGATGGTCGGCAGCCAGATGCTGGCTCCCTCCCAGTCCTCAGCGGGGCTTGTCAGCACCACAGGTTGTGCAGATGGAGACCTGCCAGCAAACGGCGTCCCCAAAGCTCCCAGGCAGGCTGGCAGGTGCTTTCCCAGCTCTGCAGCCAGGGACAGAGCCGGGGGGACGTGCAGAGCCCTGACACAGTTCTGGAAAGCCTCCTGCTTGCTGTGACCCTGCCATTCCTCCCCAGCCCTGGAGAGCTGGGCAGATTGAAGGATTACCTGTGGTTTCACAGTTTCATCCACAGTTTGCTGCTGCAAAACAGCACAGGAGTGGGATCTTCTCTCTGCATCACACTTGGCACTGAGTTTGCTCCTCTGGCAGGCAGCAGCGCTCAGCAGCTCCCAGTGCTGGGCACGGCAGCCCTTCCCCAGGCTGGTATGCCAGGGCTGAGGGCATCTCCCAGCTGCCCTCCACACCCAGCTGAGACTCGACACAGCCGCTTCCGTGGGGAGCCTGTCGGGGCAGAGGCGCCGGGCACGTGTTTTGGTGCCTCCAGACAAGGGGTAAGTGACACACCTGCTCATTCAAAGGGCACTGCTGCTGCTGCCTCAGCCTCTCTCAGCAGTTCACAGGTGTGACTCGGGTGGCTACGAGCCCACATTTTCCACTGCACAGCCCTTTGTGCAGCTCCTGCTGCTTCCCTGGCTCCGGTCTGGCTCTACGCCCACAAATCTTCCCATAGGAGAAAGTCAAAGGCTTTCCAGCACACGGAGAGCACAGTCCCAGAACTCTCACGAGCCCTGCTGTGTAAGCTGGGATCTCCAAAGTGAATCAGGGAATCACAGAATGTCCTCAGCTGGAAGGGCTGGGATCATCCAGTCCAACTCCTGGCCCTGCACAGGCACCCCAACAATCCCAGCCTGTGTCTCAGACCATTGTCCAAACGCTCCTGGAGCTCTGGCAGCCTCGGGGCCATGTCCATGCCCTGGGAAGTGGCACTGGCACCTTGCTCTGTCCCCTAAGCTAACAGAGCCTGACCACAGAGCGGCCTCAGCAGCACCCGTGGCTCCTGCCTTTACCTGCCAGGACTGCTCCACATCAGGAGCAGCCAGGTCCCACAGATGTCCCATCCCTGGAAGTGTCCAAGGCCAGGGCTGGAACGAGATCATCTGTAAGATTCCTTCCTACCCAAACCATTCCACATCTCTGTGATGATTTTATGACGACTTTCACCCCACCAACCCCATTTCACAGCAGTGTCTGACCCACAGGGACCCTGCAGGGCTCAGAGCCCCGAGCACCTGGCAGGAGCCAGGGCTACCTGGGTCCTTAGGCACCTCATTACACAACTGAGCTAATCCTCCTGTATCAGATGTCCTGCCTGAACATCTGTGCCGCGAGGGGAAGCGGCCACACGTGCAGCACCAGCTCTCCAGAGGCAGGAGGGATCCTGCCAGGGGCTTGGGATCAGAGCAGTGCTCATGTCGGGCTGTTGTAATGAAGTGCCTGGGGAGAGCTACATGAAACAGGGCCTCTCTCATCTGAGTGTCTGTGCAGAATAATTACTGTGCCAAAAGTGCGCTTTGCAGGGGAGGGGTGCAGCCCGGGCCCTCGGCAGAGGTGCCTGGTGCAATTCAAGAAGCTCTGGGGGACCTGAGACATCTCCACAGGGCCGGCAGATGTGACACAGGATCTACGGGAAACCTGCGCCCTTCTGGCGTGGCAGATGGCGGCCAGGTGGGCTACCCCAGGGTGCCTCAGGTGGCACTGGGTGTCAGCAGCAGGCTGCCAGGGGACACACCTGAACACAGACACCTGATCCTGTGTGCACACACCCGGCCCTCCCAACCCATGGGGGTGGCTTTTTGACATCTGCCCCTCCGTGCCTCAGTTTCCCCATCCGTGCCATGGGGCCACGTGGCCTTGTGACCACCACAGCTGTGCTGGGTGTGTCCTCCAGGCACGTCCTCCTGGCTGAGGCTGTCTTGTACCCATCTGCACCCCCTGGCTCTGGCTCGCCCTGCCAAGGGGGTCCAGCCCTGGTCTGAGCCATCCCTGGGCGCTGGCTCCGCTCTCCCTGTCTCCATTAACACCGTGCCTCATTTCTAAATCCATCTCCCATGGATCTGCCTCCAGCTGCTGGTCCTTGGTCTGTCTTTCACAGCCAGATTAAAGGCCCTTTAGTACCTGGGATTTTATCCCCACGAAGGCACTTACACGCTGCAATCAAAACACTTCTGAGCCTTCCCTCTGACGAGCGGCGCAGCACAGGCACCGCAGCTCTCTGCCAGGCTTTGTCCTGCCCTCCACTGCAGGGAGGGCTCCTCTCGGGGCTCCCTGCACCCCAGGACAGCTCTGCCCCAGGGGTTTGCTGCCCTGCACAGCTCTGTGCAGCTGAGGGGCCTCCCCATCCCACCTCTGCTCCTTCAGCATTCCTCGGCCACACAAAAATGCGTCCTTCAGCTCTGCCTGGTGCAAAGATTCACAGGTAAAGGTCCCGCTCCTCTCCCCACTCCCTGGAGACAGCTCACTGCCCACATCATGTGGATGGGGAAACTGAGGCAAAGGGCAGCCAGGACGTTTATGAAGAGCCCCTGGTGCTCCTTTGCAGAGCCAGGCAAGCTGCTCTCATCTCATCTTCAGGGCCTGCCAGGGTGGAAGGGGGGTCACAGGTAAAGCTCAGGTAAAGCCCCCAGGAGATGCTGCAGGGAGCTCTGAGCACAGGGGCTGCAGTGCCCCTGCTGCCTCTGGCAGTGACACAGGACAGGCCAAATGGCCAGATGGCAAACAAGAATCCATCAAGGACAGAAAATGAAGAGGCAGAAGGATCCCCTGGAAAGGCAGCACTCACACACACGCTGGGTTTGTCTTCACGCCCCGTGGGTGGCCCTCTCAGGGAAGGACATCAGAGCACGTTGTAGGATGCCCCAGGAGTGGTCCCCAGCTCCCCCTTCTTGCTCTGGGGATGCAGGACTGCAGGGGAGGTCTGGCCAGACATGGCCACCTCGTGCCCTCCTCCTCCCTGTCCCCGCCACAGGGAGAGGTGCAGAGTGCTGAGCCCCAGGTGCCTCACTGCCTTCGCTGCTGAGCCCCCCAGAGCCCTCCCCACCCTGCCTGGGGACACTGATGCTTGTTCAGGATTACCTAAAAACCAGACAAAGAGTCCAGACAAAATTAAGGCAATAAAAAGCAGTTATATTTACTGAAGGGCCTTCAGGTACATTTAGGGCAGTCAAAGCCCACCAGGGGCTACACCCAAAATGGATGATGGGTCACGGGTTTTTACACTTTTATAAGTTTGGTCCATTTGCATATTGGGGTTGATCTTCCAATTACAGCTTCAGGTAATGAAGTCATTTAGTCCAAGTTTGCTCTCCCCAACTCACTTTTGTTTCCATGTCTCAGTCCTGAGGCAGTGAGGTGTCCTTGATTGCCAGGCCTGGAGAGGAATTGTTGTGTCTGCCCAAAACGGGGAAGCAGCAGCTCACAGTGGATATGGAGTTTGGACTTCTACACTAAAGAACTGCAGGATTACAAATAAATAAAGATATAAAAGCTAAAATCCCAAGGCATCAAGACCACCTCACCCACCTCCAGCTCCCCTGAGCTCCCTGCAGCTCTGGCTGGCCTCTGCTCCTGGCTCAGGATGACGAGGGCCAGGATCCCACGGTGCCAGCTGATCCTCCAGCAGCTCACACAGTGCTCCACACGCTCTCTGCTCTGCACAGGATGTCCCATCGCTGCTGACAAGGGACAGGTTTCCTGGTGGACACAAGACAGGTCCAGCCTTCATCTCTCTTGCCCAGCAGACACCTGCTCTGGCAGAGATGCTCAGGACAGATGGCTTCAGTGGCACCACACATAACCCAGGGCCTTTGGGAATTCCAAGGGGGCTCCCCACGATGGTGGCACAGCAGAAACCTGCTCTTCCCCTTCCTGGGATGTGCTGAGGTTCTGGAAAATGGGAGAAAGCAAAGCAGAGCAGGAGCCATTCACAGCTCCTCCCCAGACCCTACATCTTTTCTTGAGATGCCTGAGAATCCCTCTGCGAGGCAGGGCAGGGCTGGAGGGAGGAGGAGGAGATGTTCCCAGTGTCTCCATCCAAACAGGATGGGTGGCAGTGGGGAAAGCTCTCAGGCTGACACAGGAGCAGCAGCCAACCCAGTGGGGTCAGGGGACTCAGAGCTGGGACAGGGCCATCCTGGGGCTGGGGATCCAGAGTTCTTGGGGTAGGGAAAGGTCAGATCCAGGAAAGAACAGCCAGGACTTCATTACGTGTCAGCTTAACTCTGATTCCCCAAAAAGGAGCAGTTAATCAAAGAAGCTCTGGCAAGTGTGTAGCAGATAATGAGGAAATGAGCAACATCCAGGCCGGGTTTGTCAGGAGCAGAGTGTGTCACACAACCCAGTTTCCTCACCCGAAGCAGCAGCCTGGCTGAGGCTGTGTCTTGTACCCAGATATGCACAAGGCTCTTGACAGAGTCACTCCAGATATTCTCCCAGGCAAGTTCTGGGACAATGGATGGGAGTGAAGTCAGGTGAGGGGCAGTGCGAGGGTTTTGGGAAGCTCAGCACTGGCTCTTTACCTCCAGAGCACCTTTTTCTTCACGAGCAGTCTGGGAATGCGAGAGGGAAGGGGGCACATGGGGGCAAACCCCACAGTGAGCTGAAGCAATCCTACAGGACAGCATGGCCAAGATTTCCTGGGATGTGCTTGTTGGAGCAGCCTGTGGGATGCACCAGCCCAGCCTCTGCTGGGGGAGCCATGGGCCTTGGCAACCACGGCTTAAAAAAGCCCTGTCCAAAACTGGCTGAGCCCAAAGAAGAAGGGGAAGATGGGGATGTTGTGGGCAGCAGGCCCCAAGGACCAGGGGGGCTCAGCCCAGCCTCATTCTCCCTCCTGAGATGCTCGAGCAGCCACTTTAGGGAGCATCTCTGGTCCCTCTGCACCCAGGATCACCCTCCAGACCTGCCCACAGCCCTGCTGGAGAGCTGAGCCTGGGCACTGGCAGCCCTTTATTCTCCAGCCAAGGAGAGCCCAGATTCACCCCTGCACGACAGCAGGAGAGCAGGTACTTATACAGAGCTCCAGCGGCTCCCATGGACCTCCAGACACTCCTAAAACAACATTTTTCCACCTGAATATCTTCATTTTTAGGCTGTGGGTGCATGATGTGGAAAGGATCCTGTCCCTACCCCACCAAAGTGTTGAGAATGTTGGGTTTCCAACACAAGACATCCAAAGGAGACATTTTTAGGGACTGGGATGCATGTGCTCATTTAGTCATTGCACTAAATACCAAAGCAAAATACCTGATTATGGTTTTTTTGGAGGAGGGAGAGACTCAGCAGCCAGGGAGCAGAGACAGGTGAGCTGAGGAGGGAGGACAACAGGGACAGAGGCTGGCTGTGGCTGAAGGAGGGTGTTAGAATCCAGGGCACAGGGAATATCTCTCTGCTTGTTTTAAGAAATTCTGACCCTCAGCAGAACACTGCTTTTAACTTTTGTCTCTGGAAAAAGTTGCCAAGACTTTGGGATGAGTTGGAGCACACAGGTGTGAATTAGAGAGCAGTATGTGATAGTGGTAGTTTATCACAGGGTGAAGAATTCAGGGTTTTAGGATTTTA
>VWZP01009178.1:414470-443711 GCA_013396995.1 Dicaeum eximium
GGGGTCCATTTTGTGCCTCGCTTCTCGCACGCTGAGTCTGGTGTGCAGACAGTGCTGAACTTAAGATAAGAATAAACAAAAACCTGAAGACCGAGAGAAAGAGAGTCCTGCTCGTTCTTCATCCTTGGAAAAGAACCCAGCAGGGGAACCCCCTCCAAAGGGCCCAGGGGTTGGGTTCCCACTCTTGTCGGGACCACCAAAAAACCCGGCAGACGGGATGCTGGCCAGGCCTGGAGCAGAGCAGCAGATGCTGGACAGGGCTGGGAAGAGGCCACATCCCCAGAGCCCTCCCTGTCCCAGCAAGGCGGAGGGCCCAGACCTTCTCCCGGCTCCTCCCTCCCTCCCCTGGCTCAGCCAGCCCCGGAGGGGTGGCAGCTGTCACCCACCCTGTCAGATCCATCCCAGTGCCTCTCGCCCTGGTTCCGGTGCAGGGGGCCTCGCTCGTGGCCGCGTGATTGACTCTGAAGAGAAGAAGACAAAACAACCAAAGGCCACCCACGGAAAGCTGAGTGCCAGCTCTTGACAGCGCCCACGTCCTCCCCCCAGCTCGTCAGCACGGCACAGCTTCCCCTGATGTGACACTTCTCTGTCTCTGTCAGCTGGCAGGAGTCACCCCGCAAGGTCCCCACGGGAGGGGACAGGGTGCAGCCCAGGCTGGGCCACCTCAGGACGAGCATCTGGCAGGGTCAGGCTGGCTGGTCCCAACCCCACGAGGGGTGGCTGCCCCAGGTGTGCTCCAGCACCTCGGGGGGCTGGGGATGAGCCTCCTCTGACAGACAGCTGAGGGTGGGTGCTGCTGTCACCAGGGATGGGGTTATCTCATGAATGAGCATCCCAGGCACTGCCAGGAAGAAACACAAGGTGCTGGGAGGGGATTTTGTAGGGATTTTGGGGGTTTTGTGAGGCAAAGCAGTGACAGGGCAAGGGGGAGTAGTTTCAAGATGAAAGAGAGTAGATTTAGATTAAACATGAGAAAGAAATTGTTCCCTGTGAGGGTGGGAAGGCCCTGGTACAGGGTCCCTTGAGCAGCTGTGGCTGCCCCTGGATTCCTGGCAGTGCCCAAGGCCAGGTTGGATGGGCCTTGGAGCAGCCTGGGACAGTGGGAGGTGTCCCCTGCCCATGGGAAGGGGCTGGATCATCTCTAGTGTCCCTTCCAACCCAACCCACTCGGTGATTCTCTGGTTCAGTGGTGCTGGAGGTGGAGGCACAGGGGCAGGGAAGCAGTGGGAAGTTGGGATGTAATGACAGAGTGGAATCCACTGCTCCTGGAAAGGAAGATCATTTCCTTCAAACTCATGGGTGACCTTGGCTCTGCCCTGGGCTGAAGTGGCATGGCCGTAGTGATGTGTGCCTGCAGGTCACACTCACAGTGACAGGAGAAGTCCCAGGGAAGCCATAGGGCCAGGGAGCCCTCAGGAGCCCTCAGGTGTCCCTGAGGCGTGGCACTGCCTGTCCCCATAGCAGACAGGGGCTGTCCCCATAGCCCACAGTGTGGGCAGGCAGCAGGAGCTGGTGGGCACCTCTGAACTCACCTCCACGGCCATCAGTGGCCCCTGCACAGCACAGGGCCCTGCCAGGCTGTCACCTCACCCAGGGCATGGGGGATGCACGCTGAGCACAGCAATGCCCCAGAGACCTCCCTCAGCCCCCCAAAAACCCCTTTTTCCCTGCAGTTCACTGGGGCTTGTGGGGTGGCTTTGGAGCAGCTGAGCCTGGTGCCTCACCCAGGCCAGGATGAGCCTCCAGTGTCAGCCAGGGCAGGACATGGGCAGTGCTTCAGGGGAGGAGAAGCTTCTGCAGGGACAGGGAAGACAGGCTGATCTACTGAGTGACAGCCTGCCCATGGCAGGGGTTGGAATCAGATGATCTTTAGGTCACTTCCAACCCAAACTGCTCCATGATTCCATGGCCTGCACCTGCTCTCTGCAGAAAAGGACTTGCTTTGGCTGCATCTGGGTGATCATCCTTGGCCAGGGTGGGGCTCCATGGGCTCTTCTGTACCGTGGGCAGAGGTCTGTTCTTGTCTCAAGGCCTTGCAGAATAAACTGTAGAAATAATGGCAGAGAATTACTGTGAGGAGGCACCTGCCAGGACCTGAGAGCTCTGTTTGCATCCTCAAAGGAAAACTGGGGCCAAGGAAAGCACAGCTGTACTCAGAGGTGTCAAAGAAGTCTGGATGTGCTGGTCAACAGCTTCTGTCGGTGATCTTTAAGGTCCCTTCCAACCCAGACTTCTTTTGTGCATTGTCAAGGACTGAGAGACGCTTGGGACCCACCATCTTCAGCTCACTCTGGAAAAGCAGCACAAGAATGAACCTGCAGAGGACCAGGGCTCACCTGGCAAGAGGGGACAGACCTTGCTGGAGTGTCCAGAAATCTCCTCCATCAGACTTCTGTGTGGGAAACTCCTGGCAGATCAGCCCGAGTCTCCAGGAGGTTGGAGAGGCTGCAGGTTTTAGTGACAGGGAACTGCAGGAGCACAAACCAGAGCCAGGCACCGCCAGACCTCCTCAGGATGGGCTCCCAAGCCGTGGAAAAGGACCATGGAAGCAGCCCCTGCCACCTGGATCCCAGCTGAGTGCTCCACACACCCATGTCCTGGCCCAGCTTCTCCTCTCCCTGGGAATGCCTGAGCTTGGAGCGAGGTCAAGAGCCAGAGGGTCACCTCAAGGAGGGGGAATGGCCAGGGCTGTGGGAGGAGGCATTTCTGAGCTGCTCTAGCACAGGTGATGGTGGGAACACCCTCAGGGGCTGGTTGGCTTCACTGGGAGGGGGGTTAGTGCTCCATGTGTGAGCATGAAGCAAATGTCAGTGCAAGCAGGCGTTTAAAGATAAAATTGGTGTTAATAATAATGATTATGATAATGCTGCCACCAAGAATAACTGTGCAAACACTGGCAGAGCGAGGGCAGGGGCGGCCCAGATTCTGAGAAATGTCTGTGCTTGGAGAGCTGCAGCCAGTTTGGGTTTGGGAGCTGGGAAAGGGGCTCAGCCTGGAGAAAAGGAGGCTCAGGGGGCCCTTGTGGCTCTGCACAGCTCCTGCCAGGAGGGGACAGCCGGGGGGGTCGGGCTCTGCTCCCAGGGAAAAGGGACAGGAGGAGAGGGAACGGCCTCAGGCTGGGCCAGGGTTGGATATTAGGAAGAATTTCTTCATGGAAAGGGTGGTCAGGCTTTGGAAGGGGCTGCCCAGATGCAATCACCATCCCTGGAGAAGAAAGGACTGGATGTGGCACTCAGGCTGGTGACAAGGTTGGGAATGGTCACAGGGTGGACTCGGTGGTCTTGGAGGGCTGATCCAGCCTCAGTGATCCCGTGGTTTTGTTTGGGCTGGGCAGGTCTGGCTGGGGCCCTGGGGGTTCCTGCTCACACATCCAGGCACTGTTCACAGCACTTAGGCAACTCTGGAAACAGCCAGAAAATGCACTGGCGCCTCTGGAAACCTCTGGGATTGATTTCAGGTCCCGAACAGGAAATTGTCACGGAGGCAGGAGCTGTGCTCGGTCACATAAGGGACTTGTTTTGGGGTCTTTGTGGCAGGGGTGGGTGAGTGTGTTGGAACCCATGATGGAAAAGGGAGTCTTGGGTTGTTTCTTTTTCCAGACCCACTCTGCCCCATCCTCCCCACCACAGGTGATCACCCTGCAGTTGTTTCCCTGTTAGCTCAGAGAATCCTGGAATCTCAGAACGGTTTGGGTTGGGACCTTAAAGCTCATCTCGTTCCACCCCCTTCCACGGGCAGGGACACCTTCCACCATCCCAGGCTGCTTTCATCCAGCCTGGCCTTGAACACTTCCACGCATGGGGGTCTGCAATTCCCTCTCATTACTACCCAGTGCAGGAGAAGGAGGATTTTTGCCATTGCCTCGGAGCAACTGTGCTCTTAAGTTTCTTCCAAGACTCACACCAGGGCCGCTTCTCTGCATGTGTGGTCTCTTGGACTGCGTAGAGCTCATAAATAAATAAGGAGAAAAGTTCTTAATCTTCATTCGAAAGCTCCTGGTATCACAATGCTGCTGCACAAAAGCCATCTTATTAGCCCCAAGTGCAAAATGCTGCCTTTTCTTGCAGAAGCTCATTAATTGCAGGTCACCATTCAACAAGAAAGATGAGGCACTTGAGTTCTTCAGGCTCTCATTAGCCACCGAGCTGAACAGTATGTGTGAAATTAACAGTCACCTGAGTACCTCTATAATTTCATAATTATTAGGCCTAATGGGTTAGTCTCTGCCAAATGGTTTTAACTCCTTCCTAGCCAGAGTAGGGAATCACATGAGATGCCAAGGTTGGCGCATTTCACGAGTTTTATAACCATTTAACAGCTTTCCTGTGGAAATAATAATAAGGAGAGGAAGTTTCCAGGATCATGTACTGTTTGCATTTTTTAACATATGTTTAGCTTTTAATTATTCATATGCAGCGCGCCAAGGAAGCAGATAGCCTGTATCCCAGAGAGTGGGTGAAAGAGCTTTCTCTGCAAAGGGATTTTAATTGGTTTTAAAATGTGTTCTGCGTGTGTGTTTATATTTGCGTGTGTGTGTGAGAGCCGAGCCTTTGGTTTCTCTTCTCCTTGATGATTATATTACATTATTTCCCGTCTCTTACATTTTTATTTATCTTAGGCTTAAAAAGCAAAATCAGAGCTGAGATTTCTGTCTCTGCTTTTGAACTCGAGAAGCTTGGAAATGGCACTGCCTTTTAATGGGGATTTTCTCCTACTTGAATCCAGCCCAGGCAAGCAGCCCGGAGGGGAAGGCTGCCTCTCACCTCCAATCACTAATTGTTTTTCTTGTGGTTCCTCTCACAGTCCAGAGCGTGGGTGTCTCATTCCAGGTGGGAACAAACACAGCATAACCCCCCTGTGCTGGTTTCAGTCCTCAAACTACGACACCCCACAAACTTGGGGTGACCTGGTGGGGTCTGTGGCCCTGTGGCCATCACATTGCATCCCACAGGGAACACCCTGGGCAGCCCCCCTGACCCTCCCCACATGGAAAAACAGCCCCTTCCCTCCTTCCATCCATTCCACAGGTATTCCAGCCTGTGTCTGTGTCCCAAAGACATAGATTTGATAGCTGTGATTTAAGTTTGCTTTTAAAATCATATCTGCTCCCACTCCAGAATGGGTTACGCTGGGAATGCTGTGCTCTCCTCCGGGATATAAATCCCTTTCCCACTGCTTTCAGCCTTGATGAGACCCTTAGCAGTGATGAGAGGACACAGACGTGACAGCAGCAGGCCCAGCAAAGAGGTTAATGGCTGGACTCGATGATCTTGGAGGGCTTTTCCACCCTTAATGATTCTGTGAGGCGTCTGAAGTCCCCTCAGAGCCCTGTTTTCAGGAGGGGACTGATCTCTGGAGGCAGGTGGTGGTGCAGCATTTCCCAGGAACGGGGAACAAGGAGCACTTTGGCTGCCATGGACCTGCCCAGCTGAGCTCAGGTGTGGCCTGCTCCCACCTGGAGAGACCTGAGAGTGACAAACACAGCCTTGCTTGGTGACAAAAGGTGGCCTTGGCACTGTGATGGCAGCACTGCTGCTCTAGCCCTCAGCTCTGCCAGCCTCAGCCCACAGCCCCTCTGCTCTTCAACTCCATCACATCTGCAGGTTTGGGGCATTGTTTTTTTGGCTGATGCTGTCCTGAGATTTGTTCTCATTGTGCAGGGGCTTAGGAAGGGGGGCTTGGGGCCTGAAGGGGAGGAGCAGGAACGTCCCAAGGCCTGTGACACAGCAAGTCCCTGCCCTGATGGCCAGGACAGGAGTTGTGGCATCAGCAGCATCCCAAGGCTGTCTGCAGTGAGGGCAGGGATGGGTTTCTCAGGACAGGAGCCAGCTGGGAACTCTGCAGGCCATCAGAAAAGACCAAGGCCAGGATGCAGAGGCTTGGCTGGACCCCAGAGTCAGGCCCCATGAGCTAATCCTCCGTGGTGGGGCTCCACTCTGGCTCTGCCCGTGCTGGGAGATCAAGGCTGGGAGGAGGGAGGGTCTTCCTTCACTTGAGGTGCTGGAGAAACGTCTCCTTCGATGATATTTCACCTTACCTCTCCTTGCCACATCTGTCAACTTCTGCTAATTACCGAGTTTGCTATCACCCTCTGCACTGATGTGAAGGGTAGGGAAAACAGAAAAAGGAGGTTAAGGGATTCTACAATTATAAATGATGTCTGGCAGGCTAAGGTACCATATAATGCATTATAAGCACTTAAAAAGCTAACCCATTCTGTCTTCTTTCTTTGGCATAAATAATGGCTTTTTTATGAATAAATCATGCAGCCAAGGTCTCTGAAAATAGCAGGAACCTGGAGCAGAATGTCTCCATCCTCATTTTTGCTAGGACAGCAGAGAAGTCAGCAATCCACTCCATCACCACTGATAAACCGGGGCGAGTGCAACTCCCAGTAATGAAATAGGGAGATAAAGTTTCGGGAGGGTGAGCGGGGCAGCGGGATATTTCTGCCAAAGCACCGACTGCACCCGGGCTCCAAATGAAACATAATGGACTCCGAGGAGATAAGCATTTTTTTCCTGCCCCATGAATAAAGCAAGACCTCATAACTCATAGACAGGCAAAGCTGCCAGCAACTTAAAAGTGCTTCCTTCTGCTTCTGGTTTGTGTTTCCTTTTAATGAAGCTGCTCCAAAGCCGAGGGGGAGCTCAGAAGTGGGGCTGGAAGCAAAGCCTGCCTTTGCGCGTGTGGAGTCCGGCTGGCTGCGGGCGCTGGGGAGGGCTGGGNGCTCGCAGCTGCCCGTGCCGGGAGGGGCAGCGAGGGAGGTCCTGGAGGTCCCTGCCAGGGTGGGGACCCTGCCTGTGGGCTGGGGATTGCTGCGGGCACGGGGGCTCTGCTCAGTCCTGGCTGTGTCTGAACGCGGCTTTTTCCCCCTCCAAAGGGTCTCTTCTCTTCGGGCAGGTGGGCACCCACCCATTCCTCCTGCCAGGGGTCCTTCCCACCTCCCTGCTGCGGGTGGGACCACCCAGAGGGACCCACATCAAGGCAGGGCTGCAGCTTTGGAGCTGCCTTGCTCAGGGTCAGGCTCCCTGTGCTCCCCGCACCCTCCCCAGCCCGGGGTGCTGCCCCATTCCCCCTCCCCCAGGCACAGCCCACTCTCCTCTTTCTGGGAAATCAGTGAGGAAAAGCTCATCCCCTAAAAAACACGCCCCATGCGGGTGTGGGGCAGGGGAATCTCCGTCCTCCTCCTGCACACCCGGGGTTGGGATTCACAACCACCGCGGCCCCTCGTGGGTCACCTGCAGGACAGAGGGTGCAGAGCAGGGCCGGGCCACCAGCGCACGGCCCTGCTTGAGCTAAACCTGCCGGAACCCGGCAGGACTTGAGGGCTGGGCAGAGTTCCCACAGCTCCCCACCGCCCCCCGAGCTGCAGCGCCAGCTGCCACAGCCCCACACACCGTGAGATGCTCCGGGACAGAGGGGCTGGTCCTGAGCCATGGCTGGAGAGAAGCCACACGGGGGGCGTGGGGACAACGCTGGGCGGGGTGGGGACTCTGGGTGTCCCCCCTCAGCTCACACTCTGACAGGAGCTGCCCTTGCTCCCTGCTGGGACACAGAATTCCACTGCAGCCTTTACCCACCCTGCAGCAAGAGCCGTGTTTGCCACCGAGTCCTTCCCACGCTCGGGGCAGGGCAGGCGGCACCAGGAGAGCCAAGGAGCTGCCAGCAAGAGGAGCTGGTGCTCGGCAGAGGAGGGCTCGGGATTCCAGCAGGGCCGAGCACCTGCCAGGTGTGTCTGCAGCACGGCCCAGCCTGGGATGTCACCTAGGCCACGGGGAGGGACAGGAGCCAAGGTGTCTGTCTCACCCACCTGGCTGTTGCCCCCCAGGTGCTACCAAGGAATGATTTTTGAGGGTTTTTGTTGCTGATGGGTTTGGAGAGGGGGGCTCAGAGAGCATCACCTGCAGTGCTCAGCACAGTGCCAGCCTGGCAGAGCTTCCTGCAGCATCCCGGAATCTGCAGGGCGCTGGGGAAAGCTGGAATCCCACAGACTCGTGGACTGTTAATCAGCAGCCACAGGCGCCGAGTCCCTGCCCTGGGGCTGGGATTAAATCCTGGATTCCTCAGGAGCTGCTGCTGCTGCTCCCCAGAGCCAGAGGTGCTGCTGGGGCTGGGGCTGTGCAAGGGAGGGAAAGACAGAGCTCCAGCCTGTGCTTGGGGGAGGATGAAGGGCAGATGGTGGGGGAAATGGAGCAGGGAAAAACGCAGTTAGAAGTGACTTTTGACAAGGACCTGGAGTGACAGCACATCACACTGACAGAGGGCAGGGTTAGATGGGATATTCAGGTTGCCCAGAGCAGCTGTGGCTGCCCCTGGATCCCTGGAAGTGCCCAAGGCCAGGCTGGACATTGGGGCTGGGAGCAGCCTGGGATAGTGGGAGGTGTCCCTGCCATGGCTGGGGTGGGACAGGATGAGCTTTAAGGTCCCTTCCAACCCAGACCATTCCCTGATTCAGCGATTAGGGCTGTCCTGAGCGGGGCCAAATGCAGGGAAACCTTTGCCCAGCTGGCCCCAGTGCCAGCACTCTGCCCTTGGAGGGAGGCAGCACTGGGCCCTTCACCCCGGGGACACCAGGGACCCTGCTCCATCGAGACCTGTTCTCTGGGGACATCCTGCCAACCTCCCTGAGCAGGAAAGGACATCTCCCTGTGCATACACACATAAGAGAGATCCTCTGCCCAATTATTTTGGGGAACAAGCTCAGCGAGAGCTCAGCAAAGGTGGGCACAGTCCCTGGCCCCCTGTGCCCACCCCTGCAGCTGTGTCACACTCAGTCACCAGCACCTGGTGCCAGAGGCTCCAGCTGGAGCTGCATTCCCTGTGAGCTGCTCCTGAGCTGGCGGCTTCCCAGGCCCCTCGGGGGGCTGGGAGGTGCAGGGAGCGATCTGAGATCAGCCGGGGCGCTGATTTCACTCACCCACACCTGTGCAGAACACACACACACAGCCACCCCCCGGGGCACAGGGGTGTGCACAGCCCGGGACAGCCCCCGCACACCCCTCACACACACACGGGTGCAGCGCTGTGCTCACAGCCTGGGGAGGGAGGATCTTTGCACTTCTCCAAGGTCTCTCCGCTTCCCCAGCAGAGCCTTCCCTCTCTCTCTTTTTTGAAGGTTTCCTGGGGACAGCTCCGGCTCCAGGTGTGTCAGCCATGCAGCCCATGCCGAGGGGGTGCTGTGGAGGATGAGGAGCAGGGAAGGAGCTCTGCCTGCCCTCGTGCTGGCTCCTGCTGGCAGCCCCCAGGCCAGGTGGCTGGGTTGCTTCCTTGGGCTTCATTCAGCACAAGCAGCTTGTGCTGTTTCTCCTCCTCCCTGGGGTGGGCTGCTCATTTTTGCCCTAGAAGACAATGCCCTTTTTCAAAAACAAAGAAATTATAAAGTACATATGAACATATGGTAACATATATTCTAGGCTGCCTATGTGGCCAATTTTCTGTATGTTACCATATGGTGCCGCGTATTTAGCAAAAATATAACTTGACTGTTTCTCTTTCCATATGGGGATTCTTTTGCCTTAATTAATAACATTGAGCAAAAACTCTTTCTAAGGTTTCCAAGATTTCTGCAAGGGAGTATCTTATGACAGACACATGCTCCTGAAGGCTTTCCTCCTTATTTGTCTGCACCCTTCTGTCCCTGTCCTCTTCTGCACGCTCCAGGGGCAGCTGTGGGGACATCTGCCCGTGGCATTGGTGGCAGGGGGATGCTTCACCCTGCCTTGGCTCCCAGCCCAGGGAGCTCCTGTCCCCCTCAGGACCTGGCTGCAGCTCCAGGGGTAGCACAGGGCCTGTGGGCTGCATCCCTCCAGCTCGTCCCGGAGCGGAGTTAATGGAACAAAGGGGACATGGAGAGGGAGCTGGTGCAGCAGAGAGAGCCTTGGTGGCCACACAGGGACTGCTGCCTTCAAAGGGGCAGAAAGCTGCACGCTTTGCAGCTCTGCAGTTAAGCCTCTCAAGTGTGATCTCACAGAACAGTGAAATATGTCAGAGGATCCTCTCAGAGCCCGTGAGACGAGCCAGCTGTGACCTGGTGGGACGGGGTGTGAAGGGTCAGTGGCACAGCCCCAGCTGCCAGAGACCCTCCTGCTCACACAGCCACAGCCCAAGATTTGTCAATGAAGACAAATCTCTGTGGCTCTAGCTGTGTCCCTTGTCCCTCAGGGATGTCCCCGCTGTGCAGGCAGAGTGCAGCTGGCACAGGGCAGGAGAGCAGGGACAGCAGGGGAGGTGCTGGATCTGTGCCTCTCCCCATTCCATGGGTCCTGTTGGAGATGCTGAGCTCCCTGGCCTCCTCCTGGGGTAGGATGGGACACAGGCAGTGCCTGGGGGTCTCAGCTTTGCTGTGGGGTGAGCCTGTCCCTCCTGCTAAGCAGCAGCACATCTCACCAGGCACTGCTCCCTGAGGCACTGCCCCACTCCCACCAATAGGCAGAACCCTCCTGAGGCTCTGTTGAGTGTCCTCAGCCTCCCTCAGCCCCCAAATCCTCCTTCCCTGTGCTGCTGCGCTGGGCCAGCTCTGTCTGTGGGATGGGATGGGGTAACGGTGCCCCGCAATGGGTGTGAACATGGTGGGTGCTTGGCTTCCCCTGCACTGCCTCTGGAGCACCAGTGCAGCCCAGTGCAGGCCGGCTGTGGGCAGGGCCAAGGCTCCAGGGTCAGTGGGAGCCAGGGGCTCCTTGTCTGGGCTGCCCCATCCCCCAGCTCCTCACACCCCAGAGCTCCCCTGTCAGGGAATTTCTCTTCTGAGGCAGCCGCCAGGAACTCTCCAAACTCCTTCTGCCCCTACCTGGCCCAGTCCCTCTCCTGCTGCCTCACAGCACCTCCCCACATCCCTCAGCTCTGTGTGGATGCTCTGGGGTCTTGCCTCCTGCTCTCTGGGGAGCCCTCCTCGATGGGATGTTTGGGACATTGTTTGGAACACAGGTGCTGGGCATCCCCTTCCAGTGCCATTAATCGGAGTCTCCCAGGCGTGGGTTGAGGCAGCTGCCCTGCTCAGCCCTGCTGGCTTCATCCAGCTCCCTTGGACAGCTGGGGTGGGGAGGGAAGTCCCTCATGGGCTTTGTGCAACCTCTTGAAGGGTTCACTGGGCAGTCGGGGCAGTCCTGTGCAGCCTGGACAAAGCAGCTGGATCAGCTCCTGGTGTCCCAGCCTCTTTCTGCACCTCCAGAGCTTTCCTCTTGAGGACCTGAGCTGACCTGGAGCCCAGGTCCCTGCCCAGCTCTGCCACCTCCAGCTGGTGTCCATCCCCTGAGCACCTCCCAGCACATCCTGGCAGAGTGGGACACGAGCAGAGCTGGCAGAGTGGCAGTCCCAGCACCTTGTGTGCAGCTGTTGCTGGCTCAGGACCTTGCAGCTGCTCCCCCATTTCCTGCCAAAGCCCAGAGCGGACTCGGGGTGGGACATGTGCAGAGCAGGGCTCAGGGTGGGACATGTGCAGAGCAGGCCATCCTTGCAGCCACATGGAAATCAGCCACGGCCTGAGAGCCCCACAGAGCTGGGGACTGTGTCTGCCTGCTGGCTTGGCCATTTGCAGGGTGGCTTTGGGCTCATGTCTGGGAAGGCATTTCCAAAGGGCAGGACAGCAGGGCTCCACCAGCAGCCAGGATTCCTAAATTTGCATTACAGGCTGATTGTATCCTGAGTATCCACATGCCATGGCTGAGGTCCTGGTGGGATGCCAGCCACAGCCTCACAGAATGGTTCGGGTTGGAAGGGCCCTGAAGACCATCCAGGGACACCTTCCACTGAACCAGACTGCAGGAGAGCAGCCCCTCTTTGGAAGGGTGTCCCTGAGCCAGGCTGCATTCCCACCACAGCTCAGACCAAACAGCCTCTGACCTCTCCTGCCCAAGCTCTTGGCACAAATCAAATCCCACCCTCGCAGGAGGCTGCCAGCCAGGCCCGCGCGGGGGCTGTGGGTGACGCGGTGGCATTCAGAGATGGCACTGGGAGAAGGTCAGTGCGTGACCTGCAGAGCAGGCACGGGCTGTAGGCAGCGCCCTGCTGAGCCTCTGCAAGGAGGACACCCCGGCATGCAGGGATGGGGCTCTGCTGGGAGCTGCCGGCACGGGGGGGCTGCAGAGCAGGGGGAGAGCCGGGAGCTCATCCCGCAGTGCTGCCCCTGAGCTCGGCTCTGCTGCAGGCTGCACCGGGAGTTCTGGGGCCCTGGGAGGAACGTGGAGCTCGGCCTAATGTTTCAGAAGGGCAAACAGGGCAGCGTGAGTAATTTCAGTTCTGTCAGGCTGACATTGATCCCGGAGAAAATAGTGGAACGGCTGATACTGAAGGCGAGGAATAAAGAATCCAAAAGGGTGATGTAATTAACGCCAATCAACAGGGATTTATGGAAAATAGATCCTGTTAAACCAACTTGACAGCTTTCTTCCTGTTGGGGTGTNTTTTTTTTCTGTTGGGGTTTTTTTTTTTTTTTTTTTTTTTTTTTTTTTTTTTTTTTTTTGGTTTTTTTTTTGGTTTTTTTTTTGTTTGTTTGTTTTATTTTGTTTAAAAGCAGGATTACAAGTTTCTGCACCAACGTGAGGTTTGCTGAGGACACGAGAACAGCAACAGATCACCTGGATGCTGTGTGTTTCCTTAAAAAAAATAGAGGAACACCCAACCAGCCATGTGGTGTGGATGGTTTAAGACCATATTTAGGAGCTCTTGGGCACAGACCGACCCTGCAGGGGATTCTGCCCCTGGCCAGTCCCACCACCGCTGGGGGGGACACATTGGGCTTGTCCCACCAGGGACACAGGGAGCAGGGAGGTTCTGCTGGGACATCACTGGTGCTGCTGGAGATGTGATTTGCAGAAAGAGGAGCACTGGGCATCGCTGATAATGCTGCTGGACAGAGTCCAGAGGGAGCCCATGGAGATGCTCCCAGATGCTCCCCTCTGGAGCCAGGCTGAGAGAGCTGGGGGTGCTCCCCTGGAGAGGAGAAGGCTCCAGGGAGAGCTCAGAGCCCTTCCAGGGCCTCAAGGGGCTCCAGGAGAGCTGCAGAGGGACTGGGGACAAGGCCTGGAGGGACAGGGCACAGGGAATGGCTCCCACTGCCAGAGGGCAGGGATGGATGGGATCTTGGGAAGGAATTGTTCCCTGGGAGGGGGGGGAGGGGCTGGGATGGAATTGCCAGAGCAGCTGTGGCTGCCCCTGGATCCCTGGCAGTGCCCAAGGCCAGGCTGGACATTGGGGCTGGGAGCAGCCTGGGACAGTGGGAGGTGTCCCTGCCATGGCAGGGGTGGGGTGGGAGGAGGTTGGGCAGGCAATAAATTTAACCAGGTGAAGGGGAAGTTTCAGTTCAAACAGCTCCAATAGCAGATGGAAAGGGGGATTTCCAGATTGTTTCCAGGACAGTGGCTGGGGGCCATGGCCAGGGAGCCTCACAGGATGTGAGGGGGCTTGGGGCACTTGGGCAGGGCTCGAGCACCCACTTGAGCTGGACACTGTCCCCTATTGCACCCCCACTGTCCCCTACCATTGCACCGGGCAGCAGTGATCCTGAGGTAGGACATGTCTCAGAAAATATTGCTAGAAGTCAGTAAAAACATTTATTTATAGACTGACCAAGGCAATGTCCAGGGGTCTGTGTCCAGGTGGGACCATAACTGCTCACTCTGCACAACTCCTGCCAGGAGGGGACAGCTGGGGGGGTCAGGCTCTGCTCCCAGGGAACAGGGACAGGAGGAGAGGGAACGGCCTCAGGCTGGGCCAGGGCAGGCTCAGGTTGGATTTCAGGGAAAATCTCTTCATGGAAAGGATTGTAAGTCACAGGTTGTCCAGGGCAGTGGTGGAATCCCTGCAGGGGTTTAAAAGATGTGTGGATGTGGCACTTGGGGACGTTGGGTTCATGCTAAGTTTGGAAATGCTGGGGGAATGGTTGGGCTCACCGGTCTTAGAGGATTTTTCTTAATGATTCTGTGGTTCTGTGACCTCCACCCCGTGCTCTGGGTGCAAGCTCAGTTCCACCAAACATCGCATCTCCCCCTTGGTAACTCTCCCCAGGTTCCTCAGCTTCCCTGGGGACACCATCCACCCTTTCTCAGCTTCCCTGGGGACACCATCCCCCCTTTCTCAGCTTCCTTGGGGACACCATCCACCCTTTCTCAGCTTCTCTGGGGACACCATCCCCCCTTTCTCAGCTTCCCTGGGGACACCATCCCCCCTCTCAGCCCAGACACACAAGCACTGACGGCAGCAGCAGCCCCACCTTGTAATATTTAAAACAATTTTATTCATGAAAATATGCTGTACAATGCACTATACACAGTTCTTTACATTGCCACATACACAAACTCTAATAGCACAACCAAGAAAGTTACCATTGCCTACGATAGATGCGTGTGAGAGATGACGCCTCCGAGACCCTCCCCCCCAGTCTGTACAGTTATAAATACGAGGGAAACGGACCCAAAACCACCGGGGGGAGCAAACCGGGGGGGCCCTTCGGTGTCCCCCACACCGGCTCCAGGCAGGGCAGGGCGGGAGCAGGGTGGGACACAGGGAGTTCCTGGTCCCCAGAGGGGCACTGCGGGGTGGGGGGCACGGAGGGAGGGGGTGATGGAGAGGGGAGGATGAAGCTGAGTGAGGTGGGACATGAGGTGGCCTCGCTGATTCCAGAGAGGGAACCTGGAGCCTCAGCCAGCCCGGACAGTGACATAAAGCCCTGGTGTCCCCTTCCCCACACTCACAGTCACAAGGGGTACAGCCATGCCAGCCCCACAGGCCCAGCCCCAACACCCCCATTCCGTCGCCACCGCCCACCCGAACGCCACGGCCCCACACGCCCGGCTCNAGCCGCCCTGGGGTGGCCGTGCCGCCCCTGCCGCCCCTCGCCCCGCACGACGACTGAACACACGACGTTACCAACACGACTGCACCGCACACACGACAACCCCACGGTCACGAACCACGACGACAGCTTGGCGAGGGGCCGTGCCCACGCGGCGGGGCAGGGGCGCGGGCGCGGGACAAGGGGACACTTTCCTCCTGCTGCTGGGGCGGCTCCCCCGCCACGGTGACGGCCGGCCCGTGTCTGTGACACCGAAGGGGGCTCGGGGACCCCCGCGTGGGAGAATCCCGTCTCCAAATGCCTGATTGCTGCCCGGCATGCTGGTGTGCTGCTGGATCTGTGCCTGGAGATCAGGTGCCTGCAAGAGCCAGGACCCTTCCCTTTCTCCCATTCCTGGGGGGCAGAGGCCCCCGTTTCCTGCCATTGGGTCCCTCACACCCACGTGCTGAACTGGGGGGTCGGGATTAAATAGCCATTTGCAATTGGTTTCCAAGGGTTTGAAAGATGCCTGAAACGAGAGGTGGTGTATAAAAGGAATGCGGTAATGATCCTGACCAAAGAATAATCCTTTTTAAAAAAGCATTCAAGAAAGATTATATATAATAGAATATATTAAATTCTGTACATGATCAAATAATGTAAACATAATTAATTAACTTGTAAGAATGTCTTTAGAGACCGTGCCTGCCGTGTGCCCTGGGTGAGGGTGAGTGGTGGCACACGGGGCTCCTCTGTCACGCTCTGCCACAGCCAGGTGGGTCAGGAGAGGAGCAGGAGGTGCCACCCGCGGGTCGCCCTGCCCTGGCTCGGGGCAGCCACGCTGTCCCAGTGGCTGGCTGGGACCCAGCGCCTGCTCCTGGCAGAGGAGCTGGTGCTGGGGCAAGAAGGGAAGAGCTGGGCTGGTTCAGTGCCCTGACCCTGCTGCAAGCCAGGGGCTGGGGGTCACAGAGAGCCTGTGGTGCCCAGGGGAAAGAATGGCTGAGCAGAGACCCCACGGGACAGAACAGCAGCTCCCACCACCTCCTCCAGCCCCTCCATCATCTCCAGACCAGTTCCTCCTGCTGGC
Organism: Dicaeum eximium; assembly: GCA_013396995.1. Classification (NCBI taxonomy): domain Eukaryota; kingdom Metazoa; phylum Chordata; class Aves; order Passeriformes; family Dicaeidae; genus Dicaeum; species Dicaeum eximium. The sequence continues at coordinate 430,328 of VWZP01009178.1, forward strand.
CACAGGCCTGAACTCCTCCAAAACCCTGCTGCTCCTGGCAGCTGTGCGGAATGGACAGGACAGCCCTGGTCCACTCCTGCCCCACAGAGCAGTGGGGTCAGTTTGGGGTCCTGACACAGCAGGACCACGTGTGAATCGTGGTCCCCATCCCCATGGGGCCCAAGCCCCGGGCAGGTGGGTGCACCCCTCTTGCTGACAGCTCCTGGATCAGCTCTCTGGCACCCCGGGGGGGGGCAGTGAGACACTGGGACAGGCATGGTGGCACTGACCCCCCAGGAGCCCCACAGCCCTGGCTGTGGCACCTCCCTGAGCAATGTGGGTCACCCAAGCTTGGAGCAGGATGGACCCCATGCTGCATCCAGAGGCCTGGCCACCACATCCCTCCCCTCCTCACACACACACAGCCCCTTCTCAAGGATGGCTCATATCACAGCCCCCAGCTTTCACCCCAACATCCAACATCCCTCCATGGCCAAGCCAAGATGAGCCATGTGATGGAACACAGCCACCAGCATTGCCCATGGCCTCTCTCTCCTCTCCCTAAGCTCAACCCTTTCTTCCTTCCAATGCAAAAACTCAATGGCAAAAGAGTGCATGAAACCAAATAAATACTCCCCCCTCCCCGCCCCTGCGAGCCGCCCCTGAGCCTCCAGCCCAGGGGACCCTCACTCCCAGCAGGACCCCCCTGGAGCGTGCCCAGCCTGCTCCGGGCAGGGGCTGCAGCCTTCCCCTGGCACCCTCAGGCCCTGGGGGCTGCCAAGGTGCTGCTTCCAGGGCTGCTGACTGCACACCATCACCACCCCCTTCTCACTGCTCAGTAAGAAAACCTGCCTGGAGCCACATGAGGACACCGCAGGGGAGGTGGCCTGGATGTGTGGGCTCGGCAGAGCTCCGATCTCCACCAGGACTGAGGGGTCATGAGCCCCCCCTTGCCCTGGGGCAGGGTCCTCACTCCTGACACTCCTACCCAGAGGACTCATTTCCCAAGGTGGCTCAGAGAAGAGCCCTTTCCCAGGGGAGATGCCCATGCAGGGGGGGGTCCCACACCACCAGCCGTCACCACTCTGTCCCCCAGCCCAAGGGCAAATCAAACTGGCACCATTACGATGGGGCACTGGGACCGTCTGGAAAGGCTTTCCCTTCCTGCTACCCCGCTGGATCTGCCTGGCCCTGGCTGCCTCTCCCACCCACCTGCCCTGTGTCCTCCAGAGGATGCTGGCAGGACCTGCAGACCGGGCACACGTGGGGCTGGGGATCCTCCCCCATCTCAATATTTGACCCTCTGGTTTGTGTTTCGTGTTCAACCTCAAGCTCAGACCGATGGCTCTCGCCCATCTTAACAAACAAAGGCAGAAGAGAAAGGAAAAAAAAAAGTTAGTCTCAATGTTCCCCTCGTGGCTTCCCGGTGGTGAGCCCGCGCCGGGGCAGGCGTCACCCGGGCACCCAGCTCTGGTTCGTGGGCTGCGGCCCCCCGGGCAGCGCGGGCACGTTGAGCCCGTTCTGCGGCGGGAGGGCCGAGTCGAAGTTGAAGTCCATCTCATCGCTGTCCATAAAGTCATTCAGGATGATCGACTCCACGTCGCACTCCAGGCTCCCGTTGAACATGTCCAGGTCCAGGTCTGCTGGGAACCTGTCTTGGCCCAACACGGGGGGGTGGACGGCCCCCGGGTAGGGGCCCTGCAGCGAATCCAGCAAGCTCATGTGTGCCCCTTGGTTATTAGCGTAGGAATGCAGGTGCCCGTGGTGCGGCACGGCCGTCATGCTGCACGAGTCACTGGGCAGGCTCATAAGGCTGACTGGATTGGCTAAGGCACTGGTGTTGACCGCAGGGTGGTGACCGGCTGGTGACGGGTGGTACAACGCGTTGCTCTTCATGAGAGAGCCCGGGTGGGGCGGGTATGAGGACAAGCCCTGCTCCCCGCCCCCGCACAGCAGCGGGTTGTGTCTGTGGCCACGGGCCGGCACCATGGGGCTGGCCTGCGGCAGGGGCAGGTCCCCCGGGACCATGCTCTCCTTGTGCGCATAGGAGATGGAGGAAAGCAGGTCCTGCAGCGAGGCGTTCCTGTAGGAGCTGACGGGCGAGAAGGTGGCCTGCTTGTTCTCCTGGATGGTCTGCATGGGCAGGCGGCGCATGAGGCTCATGGCCGGCTGGCTGTAGATGGTCCCACAGTAGGTGTTGGAGGCAGCCCCCATGCTGGAGCACTTGGAGTTGAAGGTGAAACTGGAGCTCCGCTGCCGCAGGGCGGCCGGGGGGAGCTGCTGGGAGGGGCTCATGCTGTAGCCGTCCTGCAGGTCCTCCAGCATGCTCTCCCCCAGGCTCTCGTTCAGGCTGATGGTGCCGGTCAGGTCGGTCAGCCGGGGCAGCTCCACAGAGCAGCGGGCGCTGAGGGAAGGAGACATGGTGCTGGAGGGGCTGGGGTACATCAGCGGCGAGGAGGGGGTGCCGTCGTCCTCCTCCAGCTCGTCTGGCTCGTGGTTGGCCATGATGGGCGAGAGGCGCCCGCTCAGCGTGCTGGCCGTGGAGTTGGCCCGCGTCCGGAAGTCCGCCCAGGCGTCGTACTCATCGCTGGCGTGGGACGCGGGGCTCTCCGACCACTTGGCTTGCTGGGAGGACGGGCTGTCCTCCCCGCGCTCCTGCGTCACCTGCAGCTGCTTCTTCTTGCTGGCCTTGCCCTTGATGCGCAGGAACTTGCTGTTGTTGTCCATGGACACCGCCCGCCGCCGCGGCGTCTTGCCCGTCTTGCCGCCCTCGGGGTTCAGCATCCACCAGGAGCTCTTCCCGGTGCCCTCGTTCTGCACGCGGATGAAGCGGGTGTGCAGGGACAGGTTGTGCCGGATGGAGTTCTGCGGGGACAGCAAGGACAGGGGGAGGGTCAGCAGCAGGGACGGCACCCCCGAAGGAAAGGGACGCCCATGGGGCTGGGGGGTACATGGGGCACCATGGGACACCTGGGCTCCATCCCCTGGGATGAATGAGCCGGAGGGTTTGGGGCTGGGAGAGCTCAGCTGGCAGGTCCCTCCCACATCCCGTGGGTCACAGCCCTTTGCTGCGCCTTCCAGCTCTGTCTTTGGCACAATTCCTGTCATGGCAGGGACAGGGAGTCTCTTTAGCACATGTCCCAGGGACCTGCAGCAGCCAGGGCCAGCTCTCAGGGGACCTTCCTTCCCTGGCAGGAGCCTGCGGAGGGACAAGGTGAAGAGGCAACAAATGCAGTGATGGAGTCAGGACCATGCACAGCTCCATGGCTTCTCCATCCCTCCCAGCCCAAGCCAACCACGTAGCCAGCACATCCCACAGGATGCTCCCAGCACAGCCAGCACCTCTGTGGAGACCCCATCCCACTCCCCGCCAGCTCCACAGGCAGAGGGAACCCCTTTGGACACCCTTTGGAGTGGACTCCAAGCCCCTTCCCCTGCCTGGCATCATTCGGGATGTGCTCCCCTCCACCCTCAGCACTGACACATGGCCTGTGAAGGGCACATCAGCACCACCACAGCCCAAAACACCGTGTGACACCTTGTCCCCAAATGCTTGTCACCCCCGTGAGCAGGACTGGGGGGGCCCACAGGGAGGGGGTGTGGCTGCTTGCATGTCTGGCTCTGGTGACAGGGACACTGCCCAGGAGGCTCAGGTACCACAGCACTGTGGGTCTGCAAACCCACTACAACCCCCACAGCAGGACTGGCTGGGGGCTGCTTCCACCCTGGACACTCCTGGCTCCCTCATCCACAGCCAGCACCTCAGAGGGTTTCCTGCCGAGAGCAGCACTCGGTGCCCGGGGCTGTGCTGGCAGCCCTGGCTCTGAGCAGCTCCCTGGCTGGAGCAGGGGTGGGCTTGTAGGAGCAGGGGGGCACATCCCAACAAGCATCCCCAGCTGTCCCTGCCCCATGGGGTGACAGGCTGGGGTGACCCTGGGGCGATGCACCCTCACAGCTTTGGCCTGGGGAAGAGAAGGGGTGAGGATGAGAGTACAGAGTGGGAGAGGAACCCATTGAGAGCCCTGCAGAGAAGGTTCTGGTGGGTGAGAGGCTGGACATGAACCAGCCCTTTCCTGGGCTGCACAAAGAGAAAAGGCCAGCAGGGCAAGGGAGGGGATTCTTCCCCTTGGCTCTTGTGAGGCCCCACCTGCAGAGCCGCCTCCAGCCCTGTGATCACCAGCACAACAAGGACGTGGACCTGTTAAAGCTGGTCCAGAGGAGCCCATGGAGATGCTCCCAGGGCTGGGGCCCCTCTGGAGCCAGGCTGGGAGAGCTGGGGGTGCTCCCCTGGAGAGGAGAAGGCTCCAGGGAGAGCTCAGAGCCCTTCCAGGGCCTCAAGGAGCTCCAGGAGAGCTGCAGAGGGACTGGGGACAAGGCCTGCAGGGACAGGACACAGGGAATGGCTCCCACTGCCAGAGGGCAGGGATGGATGGGGTCTTGGGAAGGAATTGTTCCCTGGGAGGGTGGGGAGGGGCTGGGATGGAATTCCCAGAGCAGCTGTGGCTGCCCCTGGATCCCTGGCAGTGGCCAAGGCCAGGCTGGACATTGGGGCTGGGAGCAGCCTGGGACAGTGGGAGGTGTCCGTGCCATGGCAGGGGTGGGATGGGATGAGCTTTCAGGTCCTCCCCAACCCAAACCAGTGTGGGATTCTCTGACACCTGCCTGTCCCTGCTGACATGCAGCTCATGGGATGCCACCCCAGCTTCCTGTGCCTCAGTTTCCCCAGAGGAAAAAGGCAAGATGCAGAGCCCAGGGAAGAGCCTCAGGCTGCAGCACAGAGACCCTTCCCCAGCTCTGCCCAAGGCTCGGGGCTGGCCAGGGGCTGCTGGAGAGAGGAGGCACCTCCCCAGCCCCTTCCCAGCTGCAGGAGGGGCAGAAGGACGAGGAGGGGGAGGAACCCGTGGTACAGGGGAGAAAGTTTGGTGCTGTTGTGGTGTACAGTGGAATACTAATGAAGAGGCAAGTGAGCTCCAGCCTCATCTATCATATTATGTAATGGCTTACTTCTCTGCACTTCATTTATTTGGAGATTGCTCCCAGGCTGGCTCCTCGCCAGCAGCCACCAAATCCAAGTCTACAGAAATCAATCTCGCACTGACTGATTAAGCCGTGTTTAGAACTAATTGCTCCTTCGTGTGTGGGGAGAATAAATTACGGGCTTTAATTTCACATCTTTAAAATTCAACTGCAGGTATGGGCCAGCCATTAACCCCTTCCTGCACGGCTGGGGAGGGGGCCCAGGGGTGGTTGGGACACAGCTGCCCAACCAATGCTCACCACCTTCAAGCAGAGCAAGTCAAGCCCTGGCCAACCTCCCTGGCAGGGAGAGTCCCCCTGACCCTTCCAGCACCTCTCCTTAAGCCACAGGATGATCCAAATTCCCATCCACGACCCAGCTGCCATTCAAGCAGCAGGGGCAGAAGCACAGCACGTGGTTGTCACTGCCCTGGCAGGGCCAGGACCGCCAGCCAGCTCAGCCCCAGGGCGCTGCCCTGCACCCACACACAGTGGGGAGCTGAGCATTCCAAATCTGGGCTTGCTGGAGTGGGCCCACTGCTGCACCCCTGGCAGGAGTGGGGACCCCGCCATGGCCACGGTCCCTCCCTGCCAGCAGTGCCAGGTCTGCTCAGCACAGCAGGCAGGAGATGCTGCAGCCCGTGCAGCAGGGATGGAGCTGCCATGAAGGTGCCATGAAGAGGGGATGGGCTTTGGGGATGTCACAGCTGGATGGGGGTGACATTCAGCATCCTCCGCTACGGCCCCCTCCCACCCCAGCGGGAGCACAGGGCACCCCGCACCCCCAGAGGCAGGGGACAGGGCTGGCAGGGTCAGGCTGCCCGAGGGAGAGAAGACAAGGAGAGGCTGCTGCTTCTCCTGCAGCCGAGCTTCATTAGGAGCCAGAAGTCAGCAGCAATTAAGTGCAAGGTGCAGCACACCCGGCTCTCTCCTCATTAGCACCCCGACACGCTCGGCTGCCCGCGGCTCGGGGCACACGGAGCAGGACGGGGGGCTGCGCTGGGGCGGGCCAGGAGCTGATTAACAGCAGGCAGGCAGGGACCTGCCGCACCCAGGGCCACCCCGGCGGCCCCCGGGCATCCAGAGTCCCGCAGCGCCGCTGGCAGCGTCGCACAGGTGGGGATACACAGGGGACAGCGGGGCTGGCCAGCCCCCGTGGCAGGGGATGCCTTGGGGCCAGGAAAGGATGGTGCCGGCCCCAGGGTCCCCAGAACGCCTTTGGCACCACTCCCTGCCCTGCACCGCTTCTCACGGCAACCTGCACCACTGCAGGGCTGGCCGTGCCCTGCGCCCGCGCCGCGCCTCCCTGCCCGTCCCCTCTGTCCCCGTGTCACCCCTGCCTGTCCAGCCCGCTCCGATGGCCCAGCCCCGCACTGGGAACTCGGCCCCACACGGCCCCGCAGCCCCGGTACCCAGACCCCAAACGGCACCGGGCATCGGTGCCCAGCTCAGGGCCAGCCCGTGCCAGCGGTGACACCAGCCCATGCCAGCGGTGACACCCGGCCCGTGCCAGCGGTGACACCCAGCCTGTGACAGCAGTGACACCCACACCGCGGGCCCCAGAACTCCCCCGTAGCTTTGCCGAGGGGACGGGGATGCTCTGGGGAGGTGGCACCAGGGCTGCAGGTGCACCGGACCCCCTGCTCAGCCCTGGCTGGCACCAGGGCAGGACGAGGCTGAGCCCGTGCCAGCCCCCAGCCACCAGCTGCCGGAGGCTTTGCCAAGCTGGAAGACCCCGAGCGCCACGCCGGTGCCCGTCTGCCGGGGCTGGTCCTGCTGCGGGGCCTGAGGGGGGGCTGTGGGCACCCACACAGCCCCTCACCCCCCCGGGAGCCCTCCTCCGGCGAGCCTCATTGTCAGGGGAACAGGCAGTGTGAAATCGGTCTGATTAGCAATTAGTCCCATTGTAAAAGGATTAGCCGGACCCATTGTTTGGGAGAGTGACTTGACTGTCAATGGGCATCTGGCAGCGATGATGATGATGATGATGATGCGGTGGGAGCCGGAAGCCATTCCCCGAGGCCGGACTCCCGAAATTAGCATCGACCCCCGAGATGAACCTCGGGCCCCGAAATGAGCCACCCACACGGGTACCGACCCCCGAGTCGGGCAGCGCTGCCCATCCCCACCCCACAGCAGGTGCCCGGGTCCCACCCCCGGCCCTGGGGTGCCCGCGAGTGTCGGGGTGCAGGGAGCGGGGCTGAACTCCCCTCTGGGTGTCCTGAGCAGAGCGGGGTGGGGAGAAACGAGTGCGATTCGAGCAAGAGCAGGCCCTAGGCAGAGTGGGGAGAGCAAACAAGGCACTCTGGACTTCCCCACCCCTGTCACATCCCCTGCACCCCTCTGCTGTCCCCACCAGTGCCCCCGAGCTGTCACCCCTCCCTGCTCTCTGCCCAGCACCAGGGCTTTTCCAAGCAAACCCACCAATCCCGGCTGCTCCCCACACACCCCACACCTGACAGCCCTGCTCTCAGAGACCCTCGGGGGCTGTCTGTCTGTCTGTCCAGGCTGCTGGGCGTCCAGCAAAGGAGCCCCTTGGCTGTTACCTGGTGGGGGTTCAACACCGTCGACAGGAGGAAGCAGGGACAGGGACAGGAACGCCAACAAGAGCTCTGCCAGCAGCACAAGGGTGGCTCCAGGGTTAATTGATGCTTATTCACTTCTTGCACATAAAAATTGCCACTGCTGGAGGAAATATTCCAGAGGACAGAGGCTGCCGACAGCCCCCATGGGGCTCCATCCCTGGGGATGGTGTACAGGGAGGGTGGTGGCATGGGACAGCCAGTGGTGACAGGGGCACAGACATCATATTCACCCCAAAAATGGCTCTGCCTGTGGGCAGCAGCCACCTCCTGGCACCACCCCTGGGCATGGGCAGCCCTACTCCCTGCACTGGTGTCACCATCCTGCCCGGAGCAGCCGGTGGCTGAGCACAGCGCACCAGCCCTGGCACGGCCACCCCGAGTGGGGCCAGGCCTGTCTGGCGAGCGGGTGGCAGCTGGCACATGTGGCAGTGCTGCCCACACGCTGGGGATGGCAGGGACCCTGGGTGCTCCTGACAGGGACGGATGGCCCGTGCTGAGAGGAGTGGAGCCCCGTGCTGTGCCACGGGCAGGAGACCCCAGCACCTCCTGCAGGGGCAGCAGCCCGACCCACATCAGCCTGACCCACATCAGCCCAATCCACATCTGTCTGACCCACATCAGCCTGACCCACATCAACCCAATCCACATCTGTCTGACCCATATCAGCCCGACCCACATCAGCCTGACCCACATCAGCCCAATCCACATCTGTCTGACCCACATCAGCCTGACCCATATCAACCCGACCCACACCATCCTGACCCACACCAGCCCCCCATCAGCACACCCCACACCATCCTGACCCACGAGCCCCACACCAGCCCCAGACCATTCCCATCCCCATCAGCCCCACACCATCCTGACCCACACCAGCTCTCCCTGCACAGATGGGTGAACTCAGCAAGGGGAAGCCCACGGAGCCAGGCAGGGGGTGGCGGGGGGTGGCTGTAAATCCAGCCCAGCTTGTATTGGGGTTCCTCCAGCCCCACACCAGCCCCACACACGCTGATTCCCACCGGCCTCCCTGCCGTGAGCAGCCCTGGGAGCTCCCCACGCCCCTGTGGCCCCAGGAGCAGCCCCCGGCACAGGGCTCCTGTGCAGCCTGAGCACTGCCGTGCCCCACAGCTTGTCAGGGGCTCACTGCCCCATAGCAGACCGCACGGTGTCCTGTGGCCACACAGCCACCCCACAGCCAGCCCTTGGCACTGCCCCACACACAACCCCACACCAGCGCTCTGCACCACCCCACAGCACCCACGCTGTGCCCCACAGCATCTCACAGCATCCCCCCTGCACGGCTTCCTCAGCTCCTTGGTGCCCAGTGGCAGCCCACAGCCAGACCCTCGCAATGCCCCACAACCTCCCTAGGCCCCCGCAATGCCCCGTAAGGCCTCCAAACCCCACAGTGCCCCATAAGCCCCTCCAGCCCCCCACAGTGCCCCATAAGCCCCTCCAGCCCCTCGCTCTGTCTCAGCCCCCNAGGGGGACGCAGCCGCTCCCCCCGCGGGGGTCTCGCCGGCGGCGGCGAGCGGAGGCAGCGCGTTCGGGTCATTGCTCCGGCTGAGCAGAGCGGGGCTGACGTGCTGCTAATTGAACCAAATGCCCATTAGAGGCGCGAGGGGCCGCGCCCGCCCGGCCCCGGCGCAGGTGGCTGACACGCGAGGAGCCCGGGGCGGCACGGCCGGAGCATCCCCGCCTCCCCCCGCGCTCCGAGCGCCGCCGGCAGCTCATTAGGGACCGCTAATCACCCCCGAGGTGTGCGCACAGCCGAGGGACAGCTGCGGCTGGCGGGGTCCCCGTGCTGCAGCCTGAAGCCGCCCTGAGCATCCCCCTCTGTGTGCCGCCCTTGTGGCACCCGGGCAGGGCCAGCATCGCCTCCGTGGGGCACACAGATCTGCCATGCCACGTGGGGCACAGAGATCCGCGGTGACATGTGGGGCACACAGACCCTGTGTGCCATGTGGGGCACACAGATCCAGGATGATGCCCTGTGGGGCACAGAGACCCGCAGTGCCATGTGGGGCACACAGATCCACGATGATGCCATGTGGGGCACACAGATCCACGATGATGCCACGTGGGTCACACGGGTCCGTGGTGCCATGTGGGGCACACAGACCCGCCATGCCACGTGGCTCCCCACAAGCTCCGTCCTCCGGAACGTGGGAGCGGGGTTGGGATCCCACCTCCCAGGCCAGGCTGTGCCAGCCCCTGCCCACGCCCTTCTGCCGTTCCCGGGGCTGGGGATGGTATGTCCCAGACCAGCCTCTCCTGGAAGAGAAGGTCCAGGGAGGAATCCACCACCCTGACCCTCTGCCAGGACTCACCAGCCCCATCCCGACCCCCAAATCCAGACAGTGCTCGGCTGTGGCTGCCTGGGCTCCAGGCTGGTTTCAGAACCGCTCTAGATGTTGTGAACTGTGTGGGTCCCTGGGGCCATGTCCATTCCCTGCCTGGCGCTGTGCTGGCCCTGGCCCATCTCCACCACACCATCTTGGTGCTTCTCAGTGGGTCCGACCCCACTGAAGCCCCGTGCAGCCCCCAATGCACCCCCCAGTGCAGCCCCCCCGCAGCCCTGGCACGGAGCTGGCCCTCACCCCCGCGGTGCCCTTGGCAGCTGAGGCTGTTCCACAGCTGCCCCAGTGCCTCCCTTCCCCTGCTGACCACAAGCAGCTCCCAAACTCACCAGAGAAATGACTGACACCCATCAAACCACCCACAGCTCCCCACGCCCCCCNCAGGATGATGCCCTGTGGGGCACAGAGACCCGCAGTGCCATGTGGGGCACACAGATCCACGATGATGCCACGTGGGTCACAAGGATCCGTGGTGCCATGTGGGGCACACAGACCCGCCATGCCACGTGGCTCCCCACAAGCTCCGTCCTCCGGAACGTGGGAGCGGGGTTGGGATCCCACCTCCCAGGCCAGGCTGTGCCAGCCCCTGCCCACGCCCTTCTGCCGTTCCCGGGGCTGGGGATGGTATGTCCCAGACCAGCCTCTCCTGGAAGAGAAGGTCCAGGGAGGAATCCACCACCCTGACCCTCTGCCAGGACTCACCAGCCCCATCCCGACCCCCAAATCCAGACAGTGCTCGGCTGTGGCTGCCTGGGCTCCAGGCTGGTTTCAGAACCGCTCTAGATGTTGTGAACTGTGTGGGTCCCTGGGGCCATGTCCATTCCCTGCCTGGCCCTGTGCTGGCCCTGGCCCATCTCCACCACACCATCTTGGTGCTTCTCAGTGGGTCCGACCCCACTGAAGCCCCGTGCAGCCCCCAATGCACCCCCCAGTGCAGCCCCCCCGCAGCCCTGGCACGGAGCTGGCCCTCACCCCCGCGGTGCCCTTGGCAGCTGAGGCTGTTCCACAGCTGCCCCAGTGCCTCCCTTCCCCTGCTGACCACAAGCAGCTCCCAAACTCACCAGAGAAATGACTGACACCCATCAAACCACCCACAGCTCCCCACGCCCCCCAGCAGCCCCCCGTGGCCAGCACCCGCTCCACAGCCCTTGCCCAGGGACACCAGGGACCCCCCCAGTGCAGCCCCTGCCCCTGGCCTGGCACAGGGTGCCTCGGGGGTGCCTGGATCAGCACCCAGGGGTGAGACTCCCTGCACCCCCCAGCCAGGAGGGAGCTGGCAGAGGGCACACTGGCCACATGGGGACACTCCTCATGCCCACAGCGCCAGTGGGTGTGGCACAGGTGGCACACAGGCACAGCAGCCCTCTCCCAGCCCTGGGACTGCTGCTGTTGCCATGGCAGCCGCTTTATTTTAGCCAGCTGCCATCACTCCACGTCCCCTGCAAAACCAGGAGCATCCTCCCTGCCCTGGGGAGAGCCAGGGAGCACCTGCAGAGCCCATCCCTGTGGAATGGCTTTTCCTGCGGCCCAGAGGGGACAGACACAGCACCAGCATCTTCTCTGTGCTCACGGGGGCTCACCCCAGTTCGGCCACCAGGTCCCAGTGAGGTGGCTCAGGGGATGGGTCAGAGAACCACAGAATCTCCCAAACTGGGAGGGACCCACCAAGATCATCAGTACAGCTCCTGGCCCTGCACAGACACCCCAACAATCCCAACCTGTCCTGAGAGCACTGTCCAAACACTCCCAGAGCTCTGGGCACCCCAGCCCAGGGGGAAGAGGAGAGATGGATGGATGGATGGATGGATGGATGGATGGATGGATGGATGGATGGATGGATGGATGGATGATGGATGGATGGATGNATGGATGGATGGATGGATGGATGGATGGATGGATGGATGGATGGATGGATGGAGGGATGGATGGAGACAGAATTAGAACTGGTACTGAGTGATTTCAGTGCTGGGGGAACACCTGCATGGTCAGTCCAGCTACCACAGCCTGCATGAAGTCACCCCTTGCCTTGGGCTTCCCCTGCTGGGGCCGGAATAGCCCCAAACCCGCCTTGGCCATGCTGGGGCTCTGTGTGACACCCTCTCCTCCAGCCACAGCAGTTCCCAAGCTGGTTCAGGACAGGAGGGGCCAGAAGAGCTGGTCCCAGCACAGCAGGGAGAGGTCCCATCACCCCACAGTGTGTGCCCCAAGCCTTGTCCTGCCCCACCACCCCTGGGTCAGTGCTGCCCACCCTTGAAGGGGTGACCCGAAGGGGCAGAAGAGGAGCCCCGGGGTGGTGAGGAAGGCAGTGATCCCTGTGCACCCTGCGTGCAAAGCCCCACCTCTGCGAGTCCCCCAGCACCCCCTCGTGCCCCACACACTCCCCAAAGGGCTCATTATCTCAGAGCAGGGCTGTGGATAACGAGCAGGCACAGGCTCCCCTCTGGGGACACGGGCAGGGCTGGGGAGCTGGGGACCCCCCTGTGGGACTGGGGGATGTTTTGGGAGAGCCCAGCCTTTCCCCACTCGCTGCAAGGGGGCAGGAGCCCCAAGGGGGCAGAGCTGTGGGCACACAGGACCCAGCTGCAGCTCTCTCTGGCACCAGGTACCTCCCAGGGACACGGCCCCAGTGCCACGGGGATGGGCTGATCCCACAGCCTCCCTGGCCATGGCCTGCAGGGACAGCCAGGACCCCTGCCCACCTCCTGCCTGCCCCCCTGGTGTCCTGTACCCCTGCCCTGGAACACTGCCAGAGGGAAGGGGCTGGGACCAGCTCAGCTGGTGTGCTGCCCATCTCAGCTCTGTGGCCCTGGCATGGGCACCTGCTCGCCCTCAGAGCTGGAAGCAGCTGAGCCACCTGCCCCGGGCAGCTGGCCAGGGGACACTGTAGTGCCAGGGGACACTGTAGTGCCAGGGGACACTGTAGTGCCAGCGGGCACAGCACTGCCCTGGGGACTGTGCCAGATCCCACTGCCCGCCCAGCTCTCAGCCAGCCCCACGGGGATGCTGTGGGGCAGGGGAGTGCTGAGCAAGGGGGGAGCACAGGGTTGGATTCTGCCCCTCCCTTCGCAGCAGCCCAGCTCGCCTGAGGTGCCACCACAGCCAGGGATGCTCTGAAAGGTGCCCACATCCGGCTGAGGGACATCAGCCCCCCGCCTTTGGGGACAAAACCCACCCTCAGCACTCGCTGCCCACCCAGACCCCCTGCAACAGGTGAGGCCAGGTGAGACCCTTGGGAAGAGCCTCTCCACCAGCAGCCGCTTACCCCATAACGCTCTAATGACACCCCAGAGCTGGCCACCAAAATAGCTGCACTAAATCACCCGGAGCTGCCATGTAATTTTTGCATGAAATTACAGGATTTTTTCCCCTGGGTTCAATTTCCTCCACACCAAGTTCTCACCGCAGCCAAATCATTAAAGCAGCCGCGCTCCCTTTTCCTCGGGTACC
>VWZP01009178.1:473977-526250 GCA_013396995.1 Dicaeum eximium
GGAAGGAGCCAGAGGAGCAGCAGGAGGAGAGGTGGAGAGCTGCTGCTCCAGGCATCTCCCCACAGACCAGATCCCAGGAGGGCAGTGCAGACTGAGCCCCCTCCCCCAGCACCTCTGGCACAGCCAAGGCTTGGTGTCCTCACCTGGTGCTGCTGTCACCTCCCACCCCACCCAACCAGGCCAGCACGATCTCCATCTCATCCCCACAACACCCCGTGCAGACCCCCTCTATCCTTCCCAGCCCCCTAAACTGACACCTGAGGGCTATTCCAAAGCCCCCATCCCTTCACCATCCCAGCAGCTCCAGGGTCCAGCGCAGAACCCCACGGGAAGCAGCAGAGAAATTTTTGGGTGCCTGCAAAGAGCTGGGAGGTGAGGAGGCACCCAAACAGCCCCAGCAGCGTGCGAGGAGCCTGCTCTGCTTTGGGAGGCAGAGCCACACGTGCAGCACATCCTGTGAAATGAAAATTCCCCCAAATGCTAATTCGGGCCTCGGAAACGCCGCGTGTGACGCTCCCGCGCCGCTTCCTCCCCGGCGTGTCGCGGCGCGAGGAGATCTCCAGCGGCGCCCATTAAAAAGTACTTTCATGGAACATAAAGTGGAAGTTAAGTGAAGGAAATGATAAAGTCAAAATGAAATATTTTTACTTTCCTGAAATGAACTTCGTGTTTTGACACGATCGGAATAAACATTTTGACACTGCTGAAACAAGAAAGTCAAAGTGATTCTGCGAGGCTTCTTCCCAGGAAAATGGCAGCGTGATCGACAAGCTCCCAGGGAAAGATTTGATTCCAATAAACCCCTCTTTTCTGGTGGAAAACCATTCCAGGGAGTCCTTCAGCCGTGTGCAGAGAACAGGTGAGACCAGCACCTGACTCTCTCCCCAGAACAGTACCAGGGGAGGCAATCTGCCTTTATCCTGCTGGGAAAGGGAGGGATGGGGTGGGATGGATGCACCTCAGGGCTGGATTCTCCCCCATCACATAAGGACTGATGCTGAACCCTCAGTCCATGCACGAGGTGTCCAACAGCAGCAGGGTTTGTCCCCTCTTCATGGACATGCTCAAGGTCACATCGTATCAAAGGGCGTCACAGTGGGATTAAATCTTTATACTTTTATTTGAGGAAATTTCAGGAGTTTTTTTTTAGTTGAAAACCCAAATCGTTGCATTTTGAAGGGCTGGAGTTTTGCTGAAAACAGACAGATACTTTAGGAACAGTCTCATGTATCTGATGGCTTCATTTTTCATGTGATACCAGTTGGGTGGGAAATTGCTGACCAGACTTTGGCAGAAAATTTCTGATCAACTTTTGGTGCACACTCCAGGTATTGGATTTTGCTCCAGAACAGCATTTAGGGGGAAATCTGTTCTTTAATAATAGCAATGCCTAATAACAGTTTTCAATGCTAATTCTTGGCAGCAAGTCCATGTGATTAAACATACCTTTGCTGCACAGAAAATGGTGCATGTCGTGCAACAAGTTCATTCACCCTCTAATCTCCCCTTCTGGCACAGCCACCATGGCCAAGCATGAGGGCAGGGAAATCTGCAGCCCAGCACACCATTCCCTGTCTCCACACCAACAGGCTGCAGCAGCTCCTCTGGGCTCAGAACTTCCCTGACAGCTCACAGGCACTTGTCACAGTCCCTGTCCCCCCAGGCAGAGCCCCCCAGTTGCCAAGGAAGGACCTCCAGGGCAGGAGACCTTAGGGGATATGACTGATTCCTCACACTGGTGTCCCACAGGTGAGGGCGTGAAACCTTTGCCAGAGGCTCAGGTCACCAGCAGGGCCATGCCAATCCCTTTGGGAAGCATTTATCGGCAGCTGAGCTCCTTCAGGACCCCCCTCCGCTTCCCAGGTCTGTATGGATGAGCTGCCCCATGTTCCTGGTGCTGCTGACCTGGAGGCAACCACCAGCACCATCCCCCTGCCCCAGTGCCTCTCCTTGGTGAGCAAGGACAGACAAGGGACGTGACTGGTGAGAGACCAGGAGTGACTGGGGGAGTGCTCTTGGTGCCACTGGGGAGGTTGGTGCTGTTGCTCACCAGTGTGGGGGTGTGACAAAGGGCCCTCAGCCCCAGCACCTCTCCAGGCACTGCACCAGGGTCCCCAGCATCCCTGCAGGGTGGCATCCGTGCCGGAGGCTTGGTCAGCCCTGAATTCGGGAGATGGATCCCTCAGTCACAGCTTCTGCAATAGCTTCAGCCTCCCTGTGCATGTAGAGGCAGAGCCCTCCTCTCCAGATTGCATGCTAATGAAGCATCCTGGAATCCCTGCGTGGTCGCTTCCTAGTTAGGCTCATCTGCCTGAGTGAACTGAAAACTGTTAAACACATTGAGTGTGTCAGACCAGATAGTATCAGAAATAAGACTACCTTTCACTGGCACCCTCAGCTCCCAGACACACAGCAAATAGATATTTAAATCTTTTCCAGCTGTCTCCAATATTTCTAGAGAGGCTCAGCTCAGACAGGTCTTTTAACCCTTCCCTTCCCTTCCCTTCCCTTCCCTTCCCTTCCCTTCCCTTCCCTTCCCTTCCCGACCCTTCCCTTCCCTTCCCTTCCCGAACCTTCCCTTCCCTTCCCGAACCTTCCCTTCCCGAACCTTCCCTTCCCGAACCTTCCCGAACCTTCCCTTCCCTTATTGTATTTTGGTTTTCTCTTTCCTCCCCTGAGTTTCAGGAGTCCCCGCTGGCCTGGCCCCGTTCCCTGCCACTCCTGACCCCGTCACACCTGCGGGCTCCTCTCCACCAGCACCAGAGGTGTCTTCCAGCACCTTCCACCTCCCCAGCCATCCCAGTGGGACACAGCGCTGGCAGCCCCATCCAGCCCTCTCCCCTCCAGTTTGGGATCCCCCACACTTAACTCTGGGCTTCACAATTCAAGTACCACCCCAAAGCCTCCGGGCCGCCAGCACTGTCCCTCCCCACCCTGCTTGGCACAGCCCCAGCGCCTCCTCCTCTGCACGGGGCGGCGTGGCTGCCTGCCCTCCCTCCAGAGCACCCTGAATGCTGCCTGCCCTCCCTCCAGAGCACCCTGAATGCTGCCTGCCCTCCCTCCAGAGCACCCTGAATGCTGCCTTCCCTCCAGAGCACCCTGAATGCTGCCTGCCCTCCCTCCAGAGCACCCTGAATGCTGCCTGCCCTCCCTCCAGAGCACCCTGAATGCTGCCTGCCCTCCCTCCAGAGCACCCTGAATGCTGCCTGCCCTCCCTCCAGAGCACCCTGAATGCTGCCTGCCCTCCCTCCAGAGCACCCTGAATGCTGCCTGCCCTCCCTCCAGAGCACCCTGAATGCTGCCTGCCCTCCCTCCAGAGCACCCTGAATGCTGCCTGCCCTCCCTCCAGAGCACCCTGAATGCTGCCTGCCCTCCCTCCAGAGCACCCTGAATGCTGCCTGCCCTCCCTCCAGAGCACCCTGAATGCTGCCTGCCCTCCCTCCAGAGCACCCTGAATGCTGCCTGCCCTCCCTCCAGAGCACCCTGAATGCTGCCTGCCCTCCCTCCAGAGCACCCTGAATGCTGCCTGCCCTCCCTCCAGAGCACCCTGAATGCTGCCTGCCCTCCCTCCAGAGCACCCTGAATGCTGCCTGCCCTCCCTCCAGAGCACTCTGAATGCTGCCTGCCTTCCCTCCAGAGCACCCTGAATGCTGCCTGCCCTCCCTCCAGAGCACCCTGAATGCTGCCTGCCCTCCCTCCAGAGCACCCTGAATGCTGCCTGCTCTCCCAGAGCACCCTGAATGCTGCCTGCCTTCCCTGAGCACAGCCTGGATGTGCTGCTCCACGAGGCTGCCTTGGAGCAGGAGAGGATCCAGGAGTAAAACCCCGTTTGCACGGCCAGCGTGTTTGAGAAGGGCCATCTGGCCAGGCTCGGCATCCAAGCCCAATTTGCTGGATGCTTTTGAAGGTCACTGAGCAGGGACTGAAGACGCTGCCATATTTTCTCATATAAATAATGGCATTTCCAAGGGAGAGAGCAGGAGCACGTGTTGGTAGGAAGGATCTGGAGGTTAATCTCAGCCTCTCTGCCCAAAAGGGAGGAGAGCAGGACACAGGAGCACAGGCAGAGGCACAGACACAAGTGTAACACACACAGACACTTGCTGACACCCACATCCATGGGTTCAGGGGTGCCCACGCTCATGTACCTGTCCGTGCACACACACACGAGGCTCCATGGAGCACCCACACACACCTGCACTGAGGACAGAGCTCTCCCAGCTGGGACAGGCTCCATCCCCCCGCCAGGATGTCCTGCTTGTCAGCCCCAGGCAGCCCTGCTCTGAGCAGAGCCGGATTCCCTCTGGAAGCAGAATCAGCCCCCTCTGGAAGCACAGCCCTCCTGTCCCTGGGCTCCAAGAGAGCACTTAGTGCCCCACAGCAGCCAGGAGCAGGACAGGAATGTCCCAAATCCTGCAAGATGCCCAAAGACCTCTCATTCCAAATCTTGCCTTTCCACAGCCATCCAGCCTTGTCCCACTCTGCACAAGCTGGGATCCAGCACCCAGCACCCAGTTGCAGTGCTCAGGACCTTCTCCCAGCCACACTGACCACTGCATGGGGACAGCCAGCCCTGTGGCCACTCAGACAGGACCAAGGCTCCCTGTTGCTTCCCTGGAGAGCCCTGGAGGAGAGCACTGGGCTGCCTCTGCTCCTCAGCGCTGGCCAGGTGCCACACTGTGCCAGTCACAGCCCAGCCATCTCCCTGTGCCCCTTGGAGAAAGGCTCTGGGCAGGGATGAAGCATCTGCAGAAGGCAGCACTGCCACTTTCTGTGGTGGGGGACCGTGGTGTCCCTCAGTGTGTGGGGTGAGGGGTGAGGGAAGACATGGGGACAACGTGAGCATGGTCAGTGTGTGGCCATGTTGGGGCATTTCCCGGTGTGACAGGTGACACTTTGCTGCCAGGGGAAGGTCACTGCCACCAGAGGCTCAAACCTGGCTCCTGCAGTGACCAAGGGAGTCTCACCCAACCACAGCACCAGACCCAGGTGGGTCTGACACCCCCGAGGTAACAGAGAGCTGACAGCATCCCTGCACCAGCACTGCACAGATCCCAGGAACCAGAGGGGAGCTTGGCCAGGGCCCCTGCACTCCTGGGATCCTGCAGTGGGTTTGTGCCCATGCCCACACCCCCAGTAGGTGCTGAGATTTCCCTGGGCAGCCCTGCAGGGAGAGCAGGAGCTCCTGGCAGGACGGGGCGTGGGTGGGGGAGTCCCCCCAGAGGCACAGAGGCACTCAGCGAGGCCATGGGGCCTCCCCACAGTGGGGACAGGCCTGGGCTGGGGGCACAGAGGGTGACTGCGGGAGGGCTGGGGGTCTGCCCGTGCCTCAGGACCCCTCTGTGGAGTGGAGGGCTGACTTCCATGGCAGGGAGATATTCCAAGGCAGGGACACGCTCCATGGCAGGGACACACTCCATGGCAGGGACACACTCTGTGGCAGGGACACAATCCATGGCAGGGACACAATCCATGGCAGGGACACAATCCCTGGCAGGGATGCCCTCCATGGCAGGGACACAATCCATGGCAGGGACATGCCCCATGGCAGGGACACAATCCATGGCAGGGACACACTCCATGGCAGGGACACAATCCATGGCAGGGACACAATCCATGGCCAGGACACAATCCATGGCAGGGACATATCCCATGGCAGGGACAGCCTGTGGCCCTTCCCGAGCTGCTGTGTGCAGCCCAGGCCTGCCCGCTGTTCAAAGAGGGGGCTCTCCCCACTGGGGCTGCCCCCAGCTCAGAACAGAGCTGAGTCCTGTGCCCAGTGCCAGCCCCATCCCAGCCCGCCTGCCCCCCGTGCCCATCCCCACGGGGGCTGCACTCTCCCGCTGTGCTGAGCCTCTCCTTCCCCTCCTTTTCCCCGTTCCGTGGGTGCTTTGGGAGTTTCTCCTCCATATCTGCCAGTGCTGTGAAACCCAGCCGGAGCTTTAGCAGGCAGCGGTGCTGCTGCGAGGCATTTCTTGCTTCCACACCACACACCTGGGCTCGAGGCTCCAGCCGGGAAGCATTCCTCACCTGCCAGAGCCCCAGCCTGGGGCCAGGGCCGCCTCTCCACCTTTCCCAGGGCAGCCAGGCGGTCCCTGCAGCCGAGGGAGGGAGGTGAGGTGAGGTGAGCTGAGGTGAGGTGCCCAGCGCCGGCAGTGCCGGCCCGGCTGAGCCCCGAGCGGAGCGGGGGGAGGCTGAGCTCAGCGCAGCCGGGTGCCAGAGCCTGCCGGGAAGCCTTAGGCGGGTGCTCCCATCTCCGGAGCCTCACCCCGCTGGGCAGGACACGCTCCGCTCCAGCCCCCGGCAAAGGCACCGGCACAGGGGGCTGCGACCCCCGCGGTGCTGGGCAAGGGACTGCGAGGCCAAAGGCTATGGCTCAGTGCTGTGGAAAATTACAGATCCCTTTTTTTGTTGTTAACAAGGGTGAGGTGGGTTTGGTTTTTTCCCCTTGTTTGCGCAGGTATTTGTCAGAGGATATTTTTAAGCGAGCTGAAGTCAAGCAGCGCGGGATCCGAACGGCCTGTGCTCCAGCATTCCTGTGGCTCGGGCCAGCGGAGACCTGCTGACCCGGCCGGAGAGGTCGGCCAGCGAGGACGTGCCGTTCCCGGCCTCTGCCCACGGGGAGGAGGAAACTCGGCGCTGTCCAAGAGCTCAGCTCCCCGGACGCTCCCCGCAGCATCCTCCGCTGCTCCGCCGCGCACCGGGCACCGCTCCCGGCACCTCCCGAGGGGCCAGCCCGGAGCGAGCCCGGCCCCCGCCCCGGCCCACACGTGGCTCAGAGCCGGAGCCCTGCTCACCGCCAGCTCCTCCCCGCAGCTTTGCAAACAGCCCGGCCTCGGCCCTCGGGTCCGGGCTGGGAGGTCGCACCCGGCCCCGAGGGACGCGGTGGATGCGGTCACCTGCTCCATGACAGCTTTGTGGGGAGGGGACAGGCGGCTCAGTTCCTGCTGCTTGCTCTTTGCTTCCACCGATTCAGACCTTCTGCCATGCCCAGCTCCTCCTTTCCTGCCTGCCTCAGTTTCCCCTAAGCCTGGTGTAGTTTACAAAGAGTGCAGGGGGCCGTGGTAAGGTGGGCTCTGCTGGAGCACAGAGGGGGGACAGGAGAGCCCCTTGTGCAGGACCCTGGAGCTGCTCCTCACTCCACACCTGCAGCAGCCCCGTGCAATCCCCTCGTGTGTCCCCGGCACCGAGGCACAGGGAGATGTACCCTGAGCATCTCACAGCCCAGGGAAGGGTCAGGAGCATCCAGGATTCCTGACCCGACCTCTGGGAAGCGCCGCCTCCAGCCAGACTCGGATGGAATCCTTCTTGTTGGATTTCAGCCCGTGTTCCTCTCTCCACCCGCCCTTCTCCCACGCACAGGGCTGGTGGCCAGGTACTTCTGGGGTTATGGGCTCCAGCCAAGGGCCAGGAAATGTGGGTGCCATGGTCACCATGGCCTGCCCTGCCTGGGGCTCTTTCCAGGGGTGTAGCCGTGGGGAAACCCTTCCTGGTTTGGAAGGGTGATGGGATCACTGCCCTGCTGAGGTGGTCATGATCCTCCTGGAGTGACAGGACACAGGGGAATGGCTTCCAACTGACAGAGAGTAGGTTTAGATGGGATATTGGGAAGAAATTCTTTATTGTGAGGGTGGTAAGGTCCTGGCACAGGTTGCCCAGAGAAGCTGTGGCTGTCCCATCCCTGGAAGTGTCCAAGGCCAGGCTGGACAGAGCTTAGAGCAACTTGATTTATTGGAAGGTGTCCCTGTGTTCATGGCAGGGGGTTGGAGGTCCCTTTCAACCCAAACCAGTCTGAGATTCTGTGATTCTGTGAACTCTTTAAGCACCAGCGAGTGTGGAATGAACTGTTTCTATGCCAGGTAAATCTGGATTTAAACACTGCAGCACCACTGCCCCAGGATAAAGAGGGAGGAACTGGACTGCTGTGGACAAACTGGTTCAGCAGTTGAGAAGGGAAGCTGGCAGGGAAGGCACATGCCAGAACCCCTGCCCCAGCATCCCCCTCAGCCTTTCCTGCCCTCTCCAGCACCTGGGCCAGTAGCACCGAGCCCTGCTTGGCAGAGGATCTTGCCCTGGACCAAGCAGGGCAACATCCCCACTCCCCCTCTGGACAGCAAACAGACTGAACCCCTCCTCCACCCCAACACCCACATGCTCCCTCCTTTGTGCCAGACAACTTCAGGATGGGAATCCACAGGGAAATCCCTCTCTGTGGACAGGGTTGCTGTGAACTGTCCTCACTCAGGAGAGACAGTCAGGGCTCAGGCATGGGCAGCTCCCAGCTCGTGGCTCGTGCCAAGAGCTCACTCATCCTGCCAGGGGAGAACCACAGGATCATTAAGGTTGGAAAAGACCTCCAAGGCCATCAAGTCCATCCTTCAACCAAATCCCACCATGCCCACAAAACCATATAACAAAGTGCCACTTCTGCTGGTTTTTTGAACTCTCCCAGGGACGGTGACTCCACCCTGGTCATCCTGTGCCAGTTCCTGACCACTCTTTCAGTGGAGAAACTTTTCCTAATTTCCAACCTGAATGTCCTCGGGCTTAACCTGAGAACTGCCATGTTTCCCTCCCAAAAGGCAAAGCGAAAACCCACCCGTTTCCCTGTTTCTCACAACAAGATGGATCTGACAGAGCCAGTGCAGGTAACCCTAAATAACCCTTATTTAGGGTTACTGGCACAGCCAAGGGGGAACCTCACACCACAGGCACTGTCCTCTTCCCTTGCAATGCATTTCACACCTCTGAGATGTCCCCATCCAGCAGGACCTGCCCCGCTCCCAGGAGATCCCAGCACGTGGCCAGAGCCAAGGATGGGTGCGAACGGTGAGCACTGGGAACAAGCTGTCCTGCAGATCATCTGCTTCATCATCTGGGTGTTACAGGGAGCACAGAGACAAACAGGGCTCTGAAGGAGAGCACTGGGAATCTCTGCAGGTATCTAAAGGCCTTTGGTGAGTGTAGAGCACCAGAGGAAGACACCACGGGGTTGTACCTGCTGCAGGTGGCACCCAAAGCCCCAGACAGGGATAGTATCAGTACTGTACTGTGTTCCACCCTCAGAGCTCTGCACAGACCCCCAGACCTGCTGTCTGCAGCACAGCTGCCCTCAGACTGCCGGGGCTTTGCTCACAGACCCAGCAGAGCTACAGGAGCCCAGTTGGTGCTGGTTCAGGGGGACATTGTCATTGGGGCTCCCAGAACAGTGATGGGGATGGCACAGCGAGGAGGGGGGCAAGGGCTTCACCCCTACAGCCACTGCTGAAATCTCAGTTATTATCTCAGCATTAGCTCTAAATTAGGTCTAAATTGATGACAAAGGCTGTTCATTGACCCCCTGGACCATCCTTTTCAGCTGCTCCAAGCAGAGTCCTGGCAGCACCTGCGGGACCATGGAGCAAACACTGCCCAAAGCACTTTCACTGGAGTTTGAGTCCCCGGCCACCACCGTGGGCACAGTCCCTTGGGTGCAATGTCAGTGATGGCAGACACCTCTCAGGAGGCACGAAAGGGTTGGGAAGCTCTTCAAGTGCTTTCAGCAGTGTCCCCCAGCCCTAAAGCTGCCTGTTCGTGCTGGGACGTACTGGCCCCATGCCCAGGGACAGGAGGGTGGTGCTGCACTTTCTCTGCCACAGAGCAGCTGCAGCCAAACTGATTTCCCCACACTGAGCATCTCCACCCTGGATGGTGTTGCTTTCTTGCTTCCTCCCACTTCCCCAGGGCGTTATTTCAGGGGGGTAGCAGGTGATCTGGTTTTGGTGCTGTCCCAGAGAGGACAAATTATCTCCCTGGACTGTCAGAGAATCACAGAACACCCTGAGCTGAAGGGACCCCCAGGATCACCCAGCCCAGCCCCTGTCCCTGCCCAGACCCCCACCAGCCCCACCCTGTCCATCCCTGGAGCGCTGTCCAAACGCTCCTGGAGCTCTGGCAGCCTCGGGGCCGTGCCCATTCCCTGGGGAGCCTGGGCAGTGCCAGCACCCTCTGGGGGAAGAACCTTTCCCTGAGCTCCAGCCTGAGCCTGCCCTGGCCCAGCTCCAGCCGTGCCCTGGGTGCTGTTCCTGTCCCAGGGAGCAGAGACCGGAGCTGCCCCTCCAATGCCCCTCAGGAGGAGCTCTAAGAAAGCTGTCACCTCCTTTGGAAGTGGCATTGATACCTTTGGCTGCTGCTCTGCCCATCCAGCCCCCAGAATAGTGCTTTAACTCTCTCCTAGCAGGATTTTCATCAGCTGTCCTCAGGATCTCCCATTTGGCTCTCTGTGGCCACATCCTCACCTGCACACGGTGAGAGGGCATTCCTGGAGAGCCAGAGCACTGGGCTGGAGGTGCTTAGGAGAGTTCAAACCTCCCTCCACTCACACTCATTGAGTGCAGCTGGATATCTCATCTGGGGCTGGGTCTTTCAGCAGAGCAGAGGGAATCCAGAGGAGGCCACTGAGCTGCTCCATGGGCTGGAGTGTGTTCCACTGTGTGGAGAGGCTGAGGCAATAGGGTTTGTTCAGACTGGGGATGAGAAAGTATCAAGGGGGAATCTCCACAGCCATCTACAAGGAGATCACCAAGAAGGCAGACCCAGGTTCTCCACAACTGGCCACAGCAGGAGGACGAAAGCAGCAGACATGAACCAGAACAACTTTGGACTGGATATGGGAGGAATATTTTACCATGGGGAAGGTCAAACCTGGCAGCAAGTTGCCCAGGGAGTACCTTGTTCAGGGCCTGATGGATCATGGATAAAATCCCTGAGCAACCTGGTCTGAGCCTGCTTGGAGCAGAAGGTTGAATGAGAGACCTTCAGAGTCCTTCCACCCTCAATTTTCCTGTCATACTGTGCTGCTGCAGGTGGGCTGGTTTTCTTTCTCTGTGGAGTTTTTCCCTTATTATATCTTCTGTCTGAATTCCTTAAAAAGCCATTTCACTGTTGAAGGAATGTCTTGGGAATGGCTTTGCGCTTTCACTTCAGGAGCATTCAAGATTGTTTCCATTTTCTGGTGGCTTGGGGGATTTTTCACACCCATGATTGATAGTGTGCCACATGCAGCAGCTACACGAACAGTTAAGTTGCAAAGCAAAGCAACTCCAACCCACAGAAATGCCACAAGTGACAGAGTCCAAAAAACCATAACTGTGCCTTCTTATCCATATTCAGGCTGCAGGGTATTTAATTACGAGATCCCAGATTATCACATGCACTCCTGCCTGGTTCGGTGGAGGAGGAATGATGTGTCTGGAATGACAAAGTTGTTCAACACTTTCTGCTCCCTGGTGCTCGTTCAGTGAATCTCAGGATCCTGCCTGTCCAAACCTTGATAGGACCCCAGCTGGAGCTGGGCCAGGGCAGGCTCAGGCTGGAGCTCAGGGAAAGGTTCTTCCCCCAGAGGGTGCTGGCACTGCCCAGGCTCCCCAGGGAATGGGCACAGCCCCGAGGCTGCCAGAGCTCCAGGGATGGACAGGGTGGGGCTGTTGGGGGTCTGGGCAGGGCCAGGGCTGGGCTGGGTGATCCTTGGGGTCCCTTCAGTTCAGGATGTTCCATTCCTTCTGTCCAATTCTATTCCACACTTGCGCTGAACCAGGCAGAAGGATCCTGTGTCAGTCCTGGCGTGAGCAAGACAGGAACCCCCAGCTCTGTGCTGACAAGGAAAACCATCAGACATGTCAGAGTTATTTCTGCCTTCCTCCATGCAGCCTCTGCTCATCTCACCTCTGCTGCACCTGCCCATCTTCCTCTAGAAACTGAGTCTTTAATCCCAGGGATGGGTCGTGGGAAGCTCCTTTGCAGAGAGGGGCAGGGCTGTAGGGCAGTGCTGTGGATGTGTGGGCAGGGGATGCAGACCCCCAGTGCTGGGCCAGCACTGCAGAGCAGGGAGGTGACCAGCACCTGCACAGCCTGGCACTGCTCTCTCCTTGGCCTCTGGGCTCAGAGGTGTCACTGGACATTTTATAAGTTTCTTGGATGCAAACTTGCTGAGTTTTTTCTTCCATGGGAAAGCTCCTTTTCTCTGCAGATTTCAAATCTTTGTGTGTGTGTTTCAAGGACAAAATGCATTCCTTTGCCTGTCTCCTGATATGGGAGATGTGGTTTTCTTTTCCCAGCTGATGGTATAAAGAATTGCTCTCTCTGACTTTATAAACATTTTCTGACATTCTAGGAGAGTTTGGGTATGGAGCTGGAAGAAGCAAGATGTAGCTCTGTACCTGGGCAGAAATAGCCCAAATCCTTCAGAACAATGGAGTCATTTTAATAAATAATACCAGCCTTCTGATATTGGAGTCAAGAGTCTTGATTCACCCCGACAGGACTCCAGCAGCAACAATTGGTGACCCCTGAGATGTGGGACAACACAGAGGGGACCCAGGGCAGCTGCAGCCGAGGGTCTGGGCCAGCCCCTGGTGTCCCTGGGCAGAGCAGGGCCTGTCCCGGGGCTGTGCCAGGGCTGTGCAGCTGCCTGGCACCCGCTGGCCATACGGGCATGCGTGGGAGCGGGGCACACACGTCCTGCCCGGCTGGCACGGCGCCTGGCAGGCCAGCTCAGGGCAGGAGCCAGCTGTCAGCTCCCAGCGAGGAGCGGGCAGGGAGCTGGCCGCGCTCCACTCAGCGCAGAGCCAGGGAAAAATCGCTGGAAGGCTTCCACTGAAGGGAAAAAAAAAAATAAAAAAAAAAGGTGTCAGTGAAAACTTGTTTAGCCAAACGGGCTTCCCTGGCACGAGGCTGGGGCTGGGCACATCCTCACTTTGCCGTAGTCCTCGGGCCGTGCCAGGCGGGCAGGCACAGGCAGGGAGCAGAGGGAGCTGGCACTGGCAGAGCTGTGGGACCTGTGTTCGAGGCCAGGCAGCTCCTACAGCAGGGACAGAGGGCCACAGCACAGCCTGCTCTGCCACTTATTGATTTGTATTTATTCTTTATTAAGTGCAAGTGTTTCCTGTTGCTCAGCATCACCCTGGGAGCAAAGGTGGAGTAAGGGGAAGGCCCTTCCCAAGAGCTTCTCCCTCTCTGCACACACACTGCCCGTCCTGGCTGCAGTGCCCTGTGTGCCCACCCTGCCCTGCCCACCTGCCCAGCACCACCAGGAACCAGAGCACTCGCTGCTGGGCCCCCAGAATCACACACCCCCCAAAACCTGGTTGGATGACAGGTCCTTTCCAGGGGACAAGGCTCTGAACCCAAGGATCATCCAGCATGGGGTGAACATGAGGAGGGCTCCAGCTCCTTCTCTGTCCTGTGGGGCTCAGAGCCAGCCCAGCCCTTCAGGCTGCTCAGGATTGAGCATCTTCTCTTGATTGTCACTGGGTTGTACTGACAGCAGCTGGGGTGTGTCCCTCCATGCAGGACCCACTGAGGATTCTCTGTGTGCATGGGGGGGGTCTCCTACCCATTTCTACAGTCCCTCATGCTGGACACCATGTCCTGGGGATGTCCCCACACAAAGTGTCTTCTGAGGCCTGGAAAAACACCAGTGTGGTTTTGGTAGCCCGATTTTGTAGCCCAATTTTATGTAGCAATTTTATATAGAAATTTTATAGCCCGGTTTTGTACCCTGATTTTGTAGCCCAATTTTGTAGCCCAGTCCATCACTCCTTCCCTGGGATTTGTCCTGGTAGCTCCCTGCTTCACCCCTCCCCCACCCCAAACCTGCAGGGTTTTCACTTGGGAGAGCCTCTCTGCTAGAAAAGGCCGCCTGCTTGACCAGTGAAGGCACCGGCTGCTTGCCAGAGCCCTCACCTCCCTGCACCCCCTGCTCCAAGGAGGTTTTCCTCTCTGCTCCATGACCCCCATCAGCATCCACACCATCAGCAAGGACAAGCTCCCTGCAGGCAGAAGCTTGGAGCACCCCCTGCCCCAGCCTGGCCCCTGCCCAGGGCCACGGGCCAAGCCGGCTGGGCAGCCCCCAGGTCAGGCAAGCAGATGGGCTGAGATGGCAGCAGCCAAGAGGCCACGGAAATCCATGTCACATTTGCAGGACAGGATTCCCATCAGCGCGTCTCCGTCTGGCTGGGCATGTTCTGGAGGCAGGGGAATGCTCAGCTGCTAATCCACGTAATCCTGCTCTAGGCTGGATTCATTTTAAAAAATAAATAAGTAGCTGAGAGCAGTTTTTGGACCATCTGACTCAAGTGCTGGGCTCTGATGGTGAGAGGCAGAACCACGGGAGTCTTATTTACATTGATTTTCATGGAATGCGCTGCTTGGATCAAGGAATTAAAGGCCTACAAGGCGAGGGTAACCTGCAAATCAGGCGAGGGCATCCCAGTTGGCACACGGGATGTAAGATCCGATTACCACTTGCCTGGGCTTTAACCTCTGTTTGCTGCACCATTTTCATATTCACATCCAGGGCCCAGGCATGCATACAAATGAAACAGGCTGCTGGGCCCAATCTTGGACATTTTGGTCAAAGAACAGAGCGGGACTGGAATAAAACACCCAAACCATATCCTGCACAGGAGCCTCCATCAGGGTGTTTGCCCCATGGTGCAGCACTGGGGACTCAGCAGATCTGGGTGCTGGAGCATCTCCTCAGGATGGCAGGATGCTCTGGAGCATGTGGAAAGCAGCCATCTGTAGGTGTCAGGGAAAGATTTCTCACCCTGGCAGCATTGGACCAGAGCTGGGGTGACCCAGGCAGCCACCTCAGAGGTGTCAGCTCCGCTCTCCTGGGGCAGGACCTGCTCTTGGCAGGACCTCTGGGGTGGGGACCATGATCTGCTTGGTGTCAACCTCTTCTCCACCCCAGGATGACCTCGGGAAGGGCAGCACCCAGACTGGCTGATCTGTGTTAAAGAAAATAATGTATCATCTCCAAAGCAACTTTGCTTTGCTCCCAGGAGAAAGGCGGCCGTGGTCGTCAGGAGGAGCCAGGGCCTGAAGGGACTTGTCCCCATCAGACACCTGCAGCTGAAAGCCAAGTTTCTGTGATGATCTCAGGGCCAGATTCACAGCAGCAGCAGAGACACACACCCCAGCCTGCTGGAACTGGCAGGAGGCAGAAGCCAAGAGGCTCCTTGCAGAAATTCACCCGTGCTGTGGCAGCCAGAGACGACGCGGGTGCTCTGCCCGTGGCTCCGGGTGCCCGGGTGCGCTGCGGTGCCCACGTCCACCAAGCCCCAGTGTGGGAAATGCCTGACCCAGATTCAGGCCTCATTAGCAAGTCAAGTTCCTCATGAAAAGCAGGTTCTTGATGCTGCATCTGACCATGAGTAACTCCCCGTGGTTGCACAACCCCTGCCTGTGCCATCTCGCGTCCCTTTCCATCCTGACGAAACCCGAAGCCCGGGCATCACCCTTGGCTGGTGCTGGCAGGTCCCCGTGGCATGTGGCTAATGCCAGACTGAAGACACCTGCAGGACTGGGGCCACTAGTTTTGCCAGGTCAGGAAAACCTGTTTTCCAGGTGAAATAGCCTTACTTTGTAAAGAAAGAAGAGCTGTCTCCAAACACTCCTCAGCAGAGCCCACAGATGAGCCCTGGAGCTGTTTGGCTGCAGGTTGGTTTTGGGGAGGGGAGGAGAGCCTGGAGGAGGACAAGGCAGTGTCAGGATGCACATTGGTGTCTGGCACATGGAAAAAGTGTGGGGGGTGTAGGAGGATGGAGAACCTGCCCCATTGGGAGTTTCCCCTGAATCCTGGCCAAATATAATCTCACAGGAATTAGCCTCAGTGGTGCCAGAGGTGAGAACATCTCTGCTTGCTTTGGACAGGGCTGCAAAGCAAAGACCTGGCAGGAGCAAGGTGTCCTGCTTAGATGGGCAGTGGGGAGAGGCAGCAACAAGGACAGGCCGGGGGGCACAGCACTGCCACTCCTGTCTGTGTGCAGGGACATCTGCCAGCCCCAGGCTGCTGATCTGATGCCTCCTGCTTGTAAGGCTGGCACAGACTGACAGGTCCTCATCCCTCATTAATGAAGAAGCCACTGTATTGCCACCAGGATCAGCAAACTGCATTAATTACCCACAGGAAACCAGTGCACAGAGGCACAGGGCTCACAGCCGTGGTGTGGCCCTGGTTGCCCCGAGCATGGCCCTGCCTTTGGAGCATTGAAGTGTAGAGTCACTGGGTGGATTGGGTTAGAAGGGACCTTAAAGCCCATCCTGCTCCACCATCCCACATATCTCTTTGGACTGCCATGGCCTAGGTCTTCCAAAGGCTGTGGAAGATGCTGCACATGTCCATGGGCCCTGGGTCACCACTGAGTGTGTAAGGGACAACCAGAGTGACTGCACTGTCACACAGCAGGGATGGAGTGTGGCACCCCTGTGCTTGCTGCAGGGTGTGGGAACTACCACGAGCATCCTTCTGAGGCCACCCAGGTCCTTCCCAAACAGTGGCATGTGAGGAAAGCAAGTGAGACACTCAAGGAAAAGGATTTTTGCTGGTCCATCTTGTAGATGAAGCTTGACAGAAGTGTCTTGTGGCAGGTGAGTGGCCAAGCACATCTTCCACCACCTTGTTTTTGCTGGACCAAGGCCTCATCAGCACTGGGAGGGATCAGAGCCCACAGCCATGGGAGCACAAAGTGTTTGGTGCAGAACCACCTCACACACACACAGAAAGCACTCAGCACTGCCCAAAACCTGAGCCACAGGCACTCAGCACCTGCATCCCCAAGACCACTGTGTGCCTTGGAAAATGCAGATTGTCTGACATGGGAATGCTGGAGCTGATCCTCAGAGCAGGGTCTCGCTCCACGGACCCCAAAGACTGCAGGAACCTGCTCCCCACTCCCCATGAGGAGCAGAGGAAGGCAGCCCCCCTCTCATTGCCTGCTGCCCAGTGGGACACCTTGCAAGAGAAACCTATTTCCTCTCACAGCAGCACCTGTCAACTGCAAACCTTTCACTGCCTGGTGATTTAGCTTCCCTTCTGCTCCGAATTAGGGAATAAAAAGCAAAAGTTTTAATGTAATGGAAGCCAGCGCAGTGGCCTTGCAAGTTGTTAAAATTTAAAAAGGCAACAATAAATCTGCTGAGCTGAGAAGAGCTCTCAATGAAAAAAGGTAGATTTGTTTTCTCTTTATTATCTTGCAGATGATTTTCAGGGCTCGCTGGTGTTCTATTTCTTGTTAATTGTTCTCCTGTCTGAACTGAGGGCTCTTCACCCCCCAGACCCCAAGCAGACAGGAACACCTGGCAGCAAGGTGAGAGTTAATTCTGCACCTGCCTTCCCAGGGGAGGCTCACCCTGCTGCTGGCTCAGATGCTGTTTCTTACCTTCCTCCTTCCCCAGATCAAACCGAAATGTTCAAGGTCGTGTGTTCTTTCCCAGGGAGATCTAAACCACAGATCTTGGAGCTGTTCTGAGTGATGGGGCTGAACCCCGACCTTTCCTGCTCTGCTGGGCATTGGGGGCTGCACAGCTCCCCTGGTCCTTCCTTGGAGGGCTCATGGAGCTGGAGGCACCTCCAGCCCTGCAGGTCGTGGCTCTCCCTGCTGCCGGGGCCTGGATGAGACCAAGGTGGGGATCGGGGTCAGGGGCCCCCCAGCCAGACCCCCATCTCAAATCCCCCCATCCCACCCCCTCCTCTCCCAGTCCTGCACGTGCTGGTTCCCCTGAGCCAGGGAGAGGACAGCTGGTGGGAAGGGATTCGGGCTCTGGGATCTCACCCAAAGCTGCTGAGCAGCAGGAGGTGGGGAAGCAAGCTGGGAAAAGACAGGAGATGCTGAAGGCTCATCTCCTTCTCCTCCTGGGAATATCCTGTTCATCCATTCATTTACTGCTCCCTGAGACCTGACAGCCAAAGCTGGAGCAGAATGTTCAGTATCAAAGGGCACAGACCACCAGACCCCAGAGAGCAGCTCCAGCTGGGGTCACCTCAGCCCTGGAAGCCCTGGAGACCTGCAGTGCAGAGAGTACAAGGGAGGAAACAGGTTGGAAGGGTAAATGGGATGGACAAAGTGGGTGTGTGGGGATTCACCACCTTCTTCAGGACCAAGGACACAGTTCAAAGTTGACTAGAGATTACAAAGCAGGTGGCTTCAGAGTCTGTGTCAGTCAGGGGACAAAATTTGGTGTTTTCTAGCAGAAATTGGTATAAAAGGCCCAAGAAGGAAAAATTACATGTGTGTGTGATTGCTCACGTCACCTCACCTGGATCAGGAGCTCTGGAACTTAACATTCCTTATTTCAATTTTCCACATGAAGAATGCTCACAACACTGCTCAAAATCAGCAGCTCCCCTTGAAGAGCACTGAGGTAAAGTCTTCATCTTCCAGGATGTGTCCCTGTGAACCCCTGACATGCATCTAAATAACACCAGGGAGGTTTAACCACAACCCCAGGGATTTATGAGCACAGAATTTACCACAAGCACTGGGAGAAGCTGCCAGCAGTGCTGGGTTTCCAATCCCAGGAGCCCCAAGCCAGCAGGGGAAGCTGTCGTTGGAGATGCCACAACTAGTCAGGAGCAGGTGGTTCTGAGCATGGGGCACGTTTCCATCCCAAAAGTGATGCCTTAGGATTTTAGCTTTTATATTTTTCATATATTTGTAACCCTGCAGTTCTTTAGTGTAGAACTCCAAACTCCATATCCAGTGTGAGCTGCTGCTTCCCCATTTTGGGCAGACACAACAATTCCTCTCTAGGCCTGGCAATCAAGGACACCTCACTGCCTCATCCCTGAGAGATGTAAATGAGAAAAGTGAATTGGGGGGAGCAACTTTGGAGTAAATGACTTCATAACCTGAAGCTGTAATTGGAAGATTAACCCCCAATATACAAATGGACCAAACTTATGGAAGTGTGAAAACCTGTGACCTGTCATCCATTTTGGGTGTAGCCCTTGGGGGCTTTGTCTACCCAAAATGTACCTGAAGGCCCTTCAATAAACATAAACCCTTTTTATTCCCTTAATATTGTCTGGCCTCTGTTTTTAGGTAGCCTGGATAAGGCATCAAAACTCCCTTATCAAAACACCCTCCATGCAGGAATCCCCCCGGGAGAAGGGTGAGGTTTGCACAGAGCGTGGGAGGGAAGAGCTGAGCACACCAGAGCTGCTGGGCAGGGGAGAGAGGGCTCTGCTTCAAAGGATGATCCTACTCTCACCCACATCCTGGGCACTGGGCCCAGTCTGCTGCAGACAAAATCTCCCCTGACAAGGACCTGATGGCCGGGATTGGGATGGAGAGGAGAAGGTGCCACTCGACTGGCAAGTGGATGTGGGTTGTGGCTCCCCATCAGCCTAAAGAGGAGGCAGGAACAGGCAGGCAAGGCAAGAGGGAGCAGGAGGCAAAGCAGAGCTGGGGCTGGAGGCATGGTGGAAGCAGACCTTCAGCAGAGGGGTCCATGCCCTGTCCCACGCAGGTGGGAGCTCCCAGGTTGCCTATGAGGGCTCTGAAGAGCCAGCAAATCTCTGTGCTCCTCCTGCAGCAGGTGCTGGGGGTCCAGGAGGCAATCTTTGAGCAATGAGGATCCAGTGCACAGTGTAAGAAACAAGTCTGGGGTGCCCCGAATGATGGAAGGCAGAGATTGAGATGAGGAGGGGGAGATGAGAAAGGCATAGGCACAGACAGAGATGCAAAAGAGTGGCAAAGGGGACGGAGCAAAGGCAAGGCCTGGGTGAGAAGGTCAGTTTGAGATGTGTTTTGAGGCTCCCCCTGCTCTCTCAGCACTTGCCCTGTGTCTGTGAGCAAACCAGGGCTGCCCCAGCTCTGGACAGGCTCAGAGAAAACAATTGCACAGCACCATCCCATGCCACCAGCTCAGCCAGCACCCCCGGGCTCTCCCCTGCTCCAGGGGATTGTGTGTTCCATGGGGTGGCAGGAGAAGCTGCCAGAAGCTTCCACCATGTCCAATGCATGCAATGCCAGCTGTCTCCAAGACATCTCCTGTGCTGCCAGCCCAAGGCTGAATGTTACATCCAGGCCCTGGCAGGCCCGAGTGTTCAGGCACATCCCAGCACAGGCCAGGCCAGATTTTACATTTCTGTGAAAAATTGATCGGTGCCTTGCCAATACTGGAAAGTTCCATTCTAAGGCTGGAAAGGGCAGCAAATTTTGGGTTGAAGGGGTTATTTTCATTCATGAGTGTCGTTAAAATCTTCAAACACCCCCAGTGAGGCCCAGTAGGAGCTCAGCAGATAACACAGGGCTGTGCTGCTGGGAGCCTTGTCACCTCTTGTCCCCCTGCTGCTATCTGCACTGCCCCCAGGCACCCAGCAGTCTGATCAGAGGGTCCTGAACTCCCAAAACTGCTGCTGTTGACTTCTTAAATTATATCCAGAGCTGCCTATTGACTGCAGTGTGCCCCCCAGCGCCCCAAAAGACTCAGGTAATCAGTGGCTCTGTGCAGTGTCACACAAGTGCTGCCAAACGCCGGTGGCAGCTCCTGCCAGCACCTGCCTCCAGCATCTTGTCATCAGCCATCTGCATCCCAGAGCCATCCAGACAAACCCTGCACCCAGCCCCTCACTCCCGAGCCTTCCTGCTCCCTCCACAGGGGTTGTGGCGGGGGATGCAGGGCAGGGAGTGCCACACTACAGCAGGAGCTGTAGGGGACATGAAGGGGTCCCTCCCTGCTGATTGTGGAGCCTTGGCCACTTGCTCAGCCCTCAGGGCTGAAATGTTGCAGGGCTTCATCCTGGGTGCTGTCTGGGGCTGGGGTCTCCTCTGAGGTGGGCTCGAGGCCAGAGTGATGTGCTGCAGGCAGCCTGGGCACGGTGGGAGCCTGGGACACGGGCACCCACAGCCAGGGAAGGGAAAGGTCCTCTGAAACCACCACCATGAGCTGCTTCCCAAAGCTCTGTGTGCAGGGCCAAAGCTACCAGAACTCCACCTGAACAGGTCTGCATCAAGGAAAGCTGCACAGAACAGGGGATTTATCATGAAAAATCGCTCAGCCACACACAGAGCAGGGATCCCCTGCCTGGAGAAAAGAAGGGATCCCACAGCAGTTGGATTTTGCCCAGTGCTGTGAAGCTGCAGTTGGTCCCACCACACCTGTGAGCCCATACCACGTCCCAGCTCCCCCATCAGGGACCTCCACTGCTGAATCCTGCTGATCTCTGATCCCCAGCCTGGGACACGTGAACATCCCTGTCTCCCCAGTCACCAGGTCCCCACACCAGCTTCCAGGCAGCTCCTGGTACACTCACCTTTCAGCTCTCCCTGTTTCCTTGTCTCTGGGCTGGGAAAAGGTGACAACAAAAGCTGAATTTCCCAGGGAGTTACATGACTCCAGAAATGGAATCTTTAAGAAAGACACCAAATGTTGCAACAGAATAAAAAGGTTTCATCCATGTTTTTTACTCCAGGAGTACCAGTGGTTCAGGGATGTGGGGAGAGAGCAGGCCCAGGAGGCAGCTTAGCTGGGACCAGCCCCTCCTCCATGTGCACGTAATGGGATGGCACAAAGGCAAGTGAGCTAAAAATTCAAGCCTGGCAGATCCTGCCAGGAATGACTTGGAGGAGCAGCTTGCTAATGGTGTAAAAGCTGGTAATAAAAGCTTTTTCAAATACATCAAAAGCAAAGAGCCTGCCAAAAAGTCTGCAGGGCCAAGAGATGGTGAAGATGTAAGAGAAACACTCGGTGAGGAAAAGGTCACACAGATGAATTATCTGCATCATCGTTCGCAGGGAGAGATGCATGAGGTCCCAGTGCCAGAGCAGTTCTTTGGGGATGGGGATCTGGGAAGCATTTCAAACTGAAACATCCATCAGAAGCAGGAGCAAATCACCAGAACCAGGTGGATTTAGCTCTGGAGGTCTGAGGAACCCCGTGGTGAGGCCACTGAACTACTGAGCTGTGATTGCCCGTGGTGCCACAGGAGCGGGGAGGGCAGAGGTGGCACCTCCTGAGAAAGGCCAGGGAGGTGACCTAGGCAGGCAGAGCAGGGCCTGACCTGTGCTGGTGGGGAGTGCAAGGGTTGGGGATTTGCAGTATCAGAGTTGAGTTTTCAGCACACAATGCTGGAAATCTGCTCTCAGCACTGCAGCACTTGTGCTCCCATCACACCCACCCCGAGCCTCGTGCCTTGCTCACAGAGGAGGAGGAGGAGAAGGAGGAGGAGGTGCTGCCAGCCCCCTTCCCAGTTCCTCAGCCAGGAGGAACCAGTTCCCAGCCAGTTCCCAACCCCTGCTTGAGCTGGTCATGACCCTTCAGCCCCTGGGGTGGCACAGCTGCCCTGCCTGAGGTGCTTCCCCCTGGACAAGGTGAGCTGAGCCTTGGATGTGCTGCTCTCCCACTCCTCCTGGGGAAACCTGGATGGCCAGAGGTCACAGAGCTGCTGCGGTTTGTAGGATGAATCCAGCCATGAGCTGCTGGGAAATAAAACTGCAGGTTAAATTCAGCACCAATGAAGACAAGGAATGCACATGGGAAGGAACAAGGATACAAATGTATGCAAGGATGGAGAAGTTGTGGCTGCCCCTGGATGCCTGGAAGTGTCCCAGGCCAGGCTGGATGGGGCTTGGAGTAACGTGGGATAGTGGAAGGTGTCCTGCCCATGGCAGGGAATTGGAACCACAGAAGCTTTAAGGTCTCTTCCAACCAAATCATTCCACGATTCTGTGATGAGTCTAAATTACCTCCTATTTCTGAGGGAAATGGGCAGAGAGTGCAACAAAACCATCAGTGCAAAACCCAGCCATGGCCCAGAAGGCAAAGGGAAGGAAAGGACCAGAGAACAGAACCCAACACATCTTCCTGCAACTGATACATACAGCGAGCCCTGCCCTCAGAAAGGGACACAAAAAAGGGAAGGGCACCAAAAGGCAGAGCTGGGGATTAGGGGATGGATGATCTCCACCCAGCTGGAAAGAAATTAAGTTCCCTGTAAACCCAGCAGCAGCCCCAGGAGGGGAGCATTGCTATTTCTCACACTGCAGGAGCT
Source organism: Dicaeum eximium (assembly GCA_013396995.1). Lineage (NCBI taxonomy): Eukaryota > Metazoa > Chordata > Aves > Passeriformes > Dicaeidae > Dicaeum > Dicaeum eximium. The sequence goes on from VWZP01009178.1 coordinate 496,797, forward strand.
GAGATTGCCCCATGGACAGATGGAGTCAAACCAACCCACCTGAAATCATCTGTGCATTCATGGCCACATTCATGGAGTTGAAAATGGTCTTTGGGCTCAGACTGGCATTAGGAACCAGAGAAACACAGAATCACAGGCAGATTTCAGCTGGAAGGGATATTGGAGGCCTCTGGTCCAGCCACAGTCTCCAGTGGCACTGCAGAGTTTCAGAAGATTGGTTGGGGCCTGGCCCACTCAGTTTTTAAAAACCTCTGCAATGGAGACACCATCTCCCTGGGACACCTGCTGCAGCTCTGTGCTGCCCTTGTGGTGAGGAACACGTTCCTGACACCCACATGGGGTTTCCCTTTTTGCAATCTGTGTCCCTTGCCTCTGCTCTGTCCCTGCACACTCTGGTGGGAGCCTGGCTCCACCTTCTCTAAACCACCCTTGCCAGCACTGGAAGATGGGTCACTCCTTTCCTTCTGTCTTGTGCCAGCTGGCCCAGCCTGGCTCTCCATCCTGGGTTATGTTCTGAGGCCCCCTGAGCACCCTGATCGCTCTCTCCACCTCTCCTGTGCTGAGGGTCCAAACTGGGGCTCCAGAAATGTCATCCCCAGGGCCAGACAGGGGAACAGGACCTCACCCCAACCTTCTGGCTGTGCTCCTGCTGGTGCAGCTCAGTAGAACCTCAGCCTTCACCATGTAGTGACACACTGGGGGTGACACGTCCGTGCCACAGGGTGACCCAGATGTGACCACAGTCTCAAAGTCCAGAAGCTGCTGCTCCAAGAGCACAGCAGCAAAGGCTCCTGTCTGCACAGCCCAATTCCTTTGCCAGGCACCAACCCATGGTTTTGCAGGTCACAGCTCATGCCAAGCATTGAGAGATCAAACATCTGCCCACAGCGAGGGTCTGCAGCTGTGGGGGGATGCTCAGAATCTCCTGTCACACTGGTCACTCTGGAGGCACAGAGACTGATGAGTGAATTAACAAACCGCTCGAGTTCTTTGTTCTTTAGCCTTTTCAAAGGGCACTGAGACACTCAAGCCCTGCCCCAAGAGCTTGGGTGCAGCCTGGAGCAGAGCCCTGTGCTCTGAGAGTGCTGGGGGTGGATTTGTGCTGTCCCAATAGCAGCCACACAGTTCCTTAGGTGGGGAATTCCACAGGCATGGCCTGAGCTCTGGGAACACCCAGTGGGTTTGGAGCCAGCAAAGGGCTCTGCTCGTACTCATCCTGCAAGCCTGGCAGCCCAACCCCTTCCCTTCTCACAATCCTCTGATATCTCTGGCCACAAGAAGAGGAAAGCCTGGAGAAGAGGAGGCTCAGGGGGACCTTCTTGTTCTCTACAATAAAAGGAGGGTAGCTGGGGGATGTCAGGCTCTGCTCCCAGAGAACAGGGACAGGACAAGAGGAAACGGCCTCAAGCTGTGCCAGGGGAGGTCTAGGTTTGATATTAGGAAAAAATTTCTTCACTGAAAGGTCTGTCAGTCCCTGGCACAGCTGCCCAAGGCAGTGGTGGAGTCCCCATTTCTGGAGGGATTCTGAAAGATGTGGAGATGTGGCACTTGGGGACATGGTCTAGTGGTGCAGTTGTCAGCATTAGGGAAATATTTGGATCTGATGATCTTAGACATCTCTTCCAACCTAAACAATTCCATGATTCTGTGTTTCTATGAGAAAATGGTGCAATTTGCAGTAAAACCCCCAGAGATGACACCTGGCTGAGGGCAGCTCACGGTCCCCAGGGCAGAGGCACCGGCTGGGAGTGCCCAGCCCTGGGGACATTGGAAGGGCAAAGGCTTTTGGGGCTCTCAAAGGGGCCTGGGTGGGGACCTGCTCCTGGATGAATCCCTGCAGATCTGCTTGGAAGGGTGAGAAAGGGGTGAGGAGGGTGAGAAAGGGTAGAGGAGGGTGAGAAGAGCCCCCAGGCAGCCCAGGGGCAGCCCAGCTGTCTGGGACCAGAGCTTGGAGCGGGGATGTAGCTCAGAGAGCAGAGCCCTGGGCCCAGGCTGCTGTGCCAAGTCCCTGAGCTGAAGGATGGAGAGCTGTGCTGCGAGGCGCCAGTGCAAACCACAAGAAAGCCAGGCTGGGCTTCTTTGTAGCACTCCAAGCTCAACAATTAATGCGTGCAAGCCACTGAATTATAGGCTGGAGACACTGGGAGCCCAAATGGCAGCTAACGAGGGCTGTTGATTGGCTTTCTGGAGGCCATGGAGACACAGACACTTATTCTTAGAGACATGGGTCCCAGAGGGAGCTGGGCAGACACAGGAGCCTCTCTGCAGCACTCACATCCTCCCTGTCCTGGCAGCCCTGCGTCCCCTCACTGGGGGAGTGAGGCAGGGATGCAGCGGAAGGGGGCACCGAGCCCTCACCCACCCCTTTGTTCAGCCTCAGACATCCCAAATAACTTTACTTGCTCTTTCTGTGCCACGTGCCTGGAGGACAGAACTTGCCCTTGGGAGGTGATGCCTTAGGATTTTTGCTTTTATATTTTTCATATATTTGTAACCCTGCAATTCTTTAGTGTAGAACTCTAAACTCCATATCCAGTGTGAGCTGCTGCTTCCCCGTTTTGGGCAGACACAACAATTCCTCTCCAGGCCTGGCAATCAAGGACACCTCACTGCCTCAGGCCTGAGAGATGGAAACAAAAGTGAGTTGGGGAAAGCAAACCTGGGGTAAATGATTTCATTACCTGAAGCTGTAATTGGAAGATTAACCCCCAATATGCAAATGGACCAAACTTATAAAAGTGTGAAAACCTGTGACCCATTGAACATTTTGGTTGCAGCTCCTGGGGGATTCATCTGCCCAAAATGTACCTGAAGACCCTTCAATAAATATAACTGATTTTTATTCCCCTACTTTTGCTTGGCCTCTGTTTTTATGTAGTCCCAAAAAGGCATCAGGGAGATGGGGTGTGAGGCCAGCAGGTGCCAGTCCCCTGAGGGCTGGGCAGAGCCCACAGGATGCTCTTGGGTCTGGGAGGGCAGGCAGGGAGGACAAGGAGAGGCAGCTGAGCTCCCTTAAGGCAGGTCAGTGTTACAGGAAAAAACCCCCAGAGAGTCAAGGAATCCCAGGAAAGCATGACATGCCCAGGGCTGTGCAGTCCCTCACATCTCTGTGCTTCCAGACACAGCATCCAGCGCAGGAACGCTTTACAGTCAGCGCATGTTTCCTGTCACACTCCCAATTAATTGCTGAAGTATTTGAATGCTGCCTTTTCTCTCCATCTTGCCAGAGCAGAGGCCGTGTCCTGCTGTCCTTCCTCTCATCTCCACGCTGGATTTTCCCTCTCTGATTATTTCTGTGTTTATGCTCTCCAGGCAGCAGCCAGGCATGAGCCTGGCACCTCCTGCAGCAGGGCAGTCAGCTCCAGCACTGACTGGAGCAGCCAAGGGTGACCAGCTGGAAAATCGCTCCCTGGATCAGGCACCACTGCTTCAAGGTCAAGGCAGCTCTGCCCACGTCAGGCTCTGCCTCTGGGGTAGCTGCATCCCCTCAGGACATGTCTGGGGAGCACAGGATGGACTGGTTCAAACCCTGGCACAGAGCAGCCCGCCCTGGGCTGTCCAGTCCTGCTCAGGGCACTCGAGGGGGTTCCTGCAGCATCTGAGAGACAGATCTGGGGCTCTCACAAAGGCACCAGTGGAGATGAATAAATGTGTTTGTAGGCAAGGATTTATTTGCCAATGCAAAAAAGCAAACGCCCAAATCTCAGCACTGAAATGCATGACTGGACATCTGAGGATGGCCCCAGATTGGATGCTACATCTCTCAGTGCTCACAACACAGAGATATTTGGTTAGGGCTGAAAAGGCTGATTTCTGAGGTTGTCATCAGCTTTCTGGGGCAAGGAGGATCTTTGTGCCTGTGGCAGCTGGGTGATGGATCTGTGTCTCTGTGCCACTCAACCCCGAGCCCCAAGTGTCCCTCACCCCCTGCTCAGGCACTGCTGGGACACAGCTTCAGATTCTGTCCCAGCTGGGACCTTCTCCCTTCCCCAGGCCTCAGATCCTTCCCTGGCTCTAGATCAAAGTTTCCAACTTTGCAGTTACGATTTAAAAATTAGAGAATAGTGCTGATATATCTGAAAGTGCAATGTGGTTTTTGGTGTTGCTTTGTTTTGTTGTTTTCTTTGGTTTTTTTTAATTTCAGGGAAATTCATCCTCTTGGTGGGTGTTGATTTCCCTTCAGCAACTCCGTGTCTCTCCTTTGAACACTCTTTAATAGCTCTAAGCCCTTTTCATATTATGGCACCCAAAACTGCCCCCAGCACTCAAGGTAAGAGAAGAAGGAAAGCAGGAAGGTCGTTCACCATCCAGTGAAGCAGCTGTTGAATGGTGAGTGATGGATTTGATGCCCTCCTGAGGTTCCCTCCCTGCCCCGCGTTGCCACCCTTGAGTTGTGTCACCACTGCCTGTCACCAGCAAATCACACAACAAAGGCAGTGAGAGTCACACAGTCCTGGTGGGGATGGAGACTCAAAGGGAGGAGCTTCCCAAAAAGGCTTTGCTGCTTTCCCAGCACAATCCACCCGGGAGACTGCGGTGCCACCTTCCCCAGGTGCCTCTGAGAACAACACTTTTATCCCAAGAAATTTACAACAATTCCCCCTCATCAAAAATCCATTATTTCACCAAAACCCTCATGGATGTGATTTTCTTTAATTTTCCATTGTTGCTGTTGTTGTTTCCTTTTTTACTTTCCCCATTTTCAGGGTGTTTTAGCAGATTGCTACTTTCCACATCTTTTTGTCAGACCCTGGTTACCACAGGATGAAGGGCATCAGCTTTGGTCCTTGGGGGTTTTTTTGCAATTTTCCCTTTGCTAATGTCCAATTTTGCAAACTTCTCCACATTAGAAAAGTGGTAAAAAAGACTCCAAAGAATGAAGATGAAAAGCTAAAATAAACCCAAAGTCCTTGGTAAATCTGGACATCACACTTTTGGGGTTACCAGTGGTGAAAGGAAAAAATGGGAAAGGTGGGAAGGAGGATGAACAGCCCAAATCTCTTCCATGTCATGGCTGGTTTAATCAAATAATTAAAAGACATTCTTCCTGCTGGGGAAAGAACATAAACCACAGACATTTGGGGCATTTCTTCCCCAATGCTATTGCTTTCTCCTCAATAAATTTCACCCCTGAGTGAGCTCAGTGCTGCCAGGTTCTGGCAGCTGTCTCTGAACGTCCCAGAGGCTGCATTGCTTTGCCCAGGGCAGTGATTTGGGGAGAAAAGCTGCAAGTGTGGAGAAGAACAAGGGCTGGACCAGCTGACCTTTAAAGGCCCTTCCAACCAAAGCTGTTCTGTGGTTCTATGAAGGCACAGAGGGGTCAGGAAGGCACAAACCCATCCCACAGCCTGTCCCTGTGCTGCCAGCAGTGGGGAAGGTTCCAAAATAATTTGTTTGTGGGGCAAAGCCACAGCCCCCAGCCACACAGCACCAATAGGAAAAGTCCTGAGACCAATGCAAAGCCAGGAAAACCTTGGCTGGCATGATGGCTCAGGATTTTAGCTTTTATATTTTTCAAATCCTGTACTGCTTTAGGGTATTACTCGAAAACTCCACAACCTGTCAGCTGCTGTTCTCCCATTTTATTCAGACAAAACAATTCCTCTCTGGGGCTGTAACTCAAGGACACCCCACAGCCTCAGGCCCCAAAAGTACAAACAAAAGTGAACTGGGGGGAGCAAACTGGGGTCATTTGACTTCATTACCTGAAGCTGTAATTGGAGGATTAACCCCTGATATGTCAATGGACCAAACTTATAATTGTCTGAAAAACTCATGACCATGGTCCATCTTGGGTGTAGGCCCTGGGAGGCTTTGGCTGCCCAGGGTGTATCTATTGAAGGCCTTTAATAAAAACTCACTTTATTCTCTTAACTCTGTCCAGCCTCTGTTCTAGGGAGCCACTCCAGGCCTCAGGGGGAGTGCAGGGCCAGCAAAGCCAGGCACACCCTCACTTGCAGAAGGGAACAGCAGTGGTGGCTGTGGCAAACACAAAATCCAGCCCTGCAGGCCCTTCCCTGTCCTCCCCAGAGGCTGCTCAGCTCCAAGGGATCTCACGAGGTGGCCCTGGGAATAGGATCCCTTTTTGTACCTTTTTGGGCCCATCCAGACCTTTGTCTCCATTTCCATCAGGACAGGGAGGTTGTCCCCCACCTTCTCCTGGGCACCTCCCTGGACCGACACCATCCCATTTGCAGGTGTCAGGACTCCCCTCCTTCTCCCTATCAGGAATGTTCAGCTGAAAAGCCAAGTTTCCAAACTACTTCGAGGCAATGATGAGATTATTTCGGGATGACAAGGCTCCCTGGAAAATTTACAGGGACAGTTCTTTGGCACAGGGTCAAAGCTGAGAATCTCTGGATTCAGCAACGTGGACAAAGGAGAAAGATCCCAGTGTGTATAAATCAGACAGGAGGGTTATTTCTGAGGGGATGTAATACAGCCATCCTGACGTTACAGTAATTCTTGGGATAGGCTCACTGAAAGGAGTTCAGGAATTTGAAGTATGGGTGATGAGAAATTATTTTGGAACCAGCATATTCACTTTATTGAGAATAGTGGTAAGGTGCCCATAAATCTTTCTGGGAGCATTTCAGGTACTTTTATGACTCTTGCATGGGATTTATTGCATATTTTCAGAAAAAAAATATAATTTAAAAGGACATTGCCGAGCAGTTTTTATAGCTTTTATTTATTTTTTAATCTCCATTGTTTGCAGAGCCCTCCTCAGTGCTGGAAAACGCATTTCTTCCCTGTTACATCTCCCAGACAAGGAATTTTGCTTTCTCTCTGCAATGCTGAGCAGGGATGGAGCTGAAGTGCCTTGGGCTGTGACTGGGCTGGGGTAGGAGGGGGGAGTGTCCCTCCTGCAGAGCTCCAGGAGCACTGGACCTGCTGCAGCGGCTCCATCAGAGGGACTGTGAGATTTTAGGACAGGCATCCAGTGTGATGGATCCCCCTGTGCTGGGTCTCGGTGTGTGAGGGTAACAGAGGGCTCTAACGTTGTGTTTTAAAGCCCATTTTTTCAGCAGTGTTGAGAAATCCCATACAGCCCTGGCATATCCCAAAGGCTGCCTTGGAAAACTGAGCAGGTGAGGAATGCTGGGGAGTGCTCTGGGCACAGCCCTGGGGCAGGAGAGCGTCTGTTTTATCTGATTCCACCAGGAGCACCTCTCCTCAGCCATGGAATCACACAACACCCTGAGCTGAAGGACCCCCAAGGATCACCCAGCCCAGCCCTGTCCCTGCCCAGACCCCAACAGCCCCACCCTGTCCATCCCTGGCAGCGCTGTCCAAACGCTCCTGGAGCTCTGGCAGCCTCGGGGCCGTGCCCATTCCCTGGGGAGCCTGGGCAGTGCCAGCACCCTCTGGGGGAAGAACCTTCCCCTGAGCTCCAGCCTGAGCCTGCCCTGGCCCAGCTCCAGCCGTGCCCTGGGTGCTGTCCCTGTCCCAGGGAGCAGAGACCGGAGCTGCCCCTCGGGAGGAGCTGCAGATCCCTGAGCTCTGCCCTCAGTGTGCTCTGCTCCAGCTGGACACTCCAAATGCCCTCAGCTGCTCCTCCTGTGGCCCCTCCTGACCCTTCACCATCTCCTTGTCCCTCCTTTGGATGCTCTCTAATCGTTTCATGCCCAGGCTGGATGTTCCCCCGCTCCAGTGGAGATGTTTTCCAAATCTGCAGCCCTTCTGGCCAGAAAAGCAACCCTGGAGTTTTGGCTCCTGCAGCCTCCTTTGGACAGCCTGAGTTTGCCTAGCCTTCCCTGGCCTTCCTGTTCCTAATTGAAATGCTGCTCTTGAGGCCAGTCACGTTGTGCTGGTGTCTCCTTTGCTGCTCCCATGTCACAGGGACCCAGGACAAGCCAGGGCCTGACATGTCCCAGTGTCACACACAGAAGGCTGGCAGCGCCTGGCAGGGAAGGGACTGCCAGTGTTGGCACTTTTGCCGTGCTGTGAAGGGGGAAGGAGCTGCCTGCAGGGGCTCCTGGCAGGGAGCAGAGGTGCTGGGGCCAGAGGATGGAGTGGGAGGATGGAGCCTGACTCCTCACAAACCCCGACAGCCTCTTCCAGCAACCCCTTCCCAGTAGTGCTCCCCAGGGGCTCTGCAAGGAGGAAGAAGTTAAACACATTAATCAGGCAGGTCTGGCTCTTTTCCCCTTTCTTCGTCATCATCACCGACCCCTTCAGTTCTGTGGGTTTTTCCTTCATTCTCTCTCCCATAAAATGTTTCATTTGGTGGCTGTTGTTCCTTTAAACACTTATGAAAACTCATAAAACTGTGTGGAAACAAGCAGCCGTTTTCTTCTTAGAAGGAAGCTTCTGCCAGCAAAGCAGAAAAAAAACTCTTGCTCGAGTGATGCAGAGAAAAGTAAGGAATAAAAGAAGCCAGGAAGCGAGCAGGGACACAAGCAAGGAAGGTTGATTTTCACATGTCCAGAACAATTGCTTTGCCAAAGACTGCAACCATGAACATCAGCATTTTCAAGGCTTGTTCCAGAGAGCCCATGAAATCTAAATGACAAAAAGGGGCTTTTCCATCTCCAGCTGTCAATTCCTAGAGATGTCAGATGCTCTGAGCAGAAAAACTCAAGGCGGAAACCACCTCTCCTGTGGCCAGGACACTTCTCCTGCTTCAGGCTGAGGGATCAGGATGGAGAGGAGGTGCTGACCCAGACCTGGAGCCCCAGGGGAGCCACCCTCCTGCCCCTGTGCCTTTTGCATGAGTTGGGTGGCAGGAGGCTGAAGGTGCTTCCAGCCTCTCCTAAGAAGATGCTTTGGTCAGGTTTGCTTGTTAGCAAGTCCTTGATAGACATTGCTTGGGATGTGCCTTCTCACCAAGGACCCTCAGGGACTGTGCATCCAAGAAACAGGTTGCACCAGGAAGATACTCGAGTCCAGCACCTCGATTTCTCCTCTGCCAGGGCACCAGCTCCTCAGAGAGGGCAGGCTGGAGGCTTTTGAGCTGCAGGTGTTCCACCACCTGTGCTGATGTGAAGAAGTGACCCTGACGCATTTGCCTTGCCTGTGGTTTTCCTTTCTTGCTCAAATCCTCCTGACACAAGATCCCAGGAGCTGGTGATATCAATTTCCCAAACGAGGGAAGTCTCCTTGTGAAGTAAAATCACAGCAGCTAAAAAGCTTCCTCTGCAGGTTCATGAGTTTGTTTATTTCTGTTGCCTTTTATCTAGTAACTGATCTATTTTCTTGCATTTTCCACAGTGTCATTGGAAGCTGAAGCTCACAGTGGGCTCAGCAATTAGTGGTAGCACAGAAATATAAGGCAAAAACAAGTATTGCTAATGAGCTGACACATTAAACAATGAGTCACACTTCCATAAGGAGCCCAAATCGAGTTATAACCCTAAATAAACAAGCTGTGAGAAACAGTTTACAAAATATGAATGTGTTACTTATTTAACTGCTGTTGAGAAGCTGCGATTTGAACCCTGAGATGTATTTAAATATCTGAGACAAATACTCAGTGAGTGGTTTGTCAGACTGAGGCAGTGGGGGCTGGATGGGATGAAGGGACCCTACAGCAGGACGAGGGGAGCAGCAGCACCTGCCTTGGGATCGTGCCCTCCCCTCCACATCCTTCCACATCTCCCTGTGCACCAGGCACGGGCTGTCCCACACCAGGGAACAGAGGCAGCAAAGGCTGAGAGCCACAAGAGGCTGCAAATGGGGATGTCCTTCCTCTCACAGGTGTCTCTGGGCAATGCCAGAAATTTGGGAGTTCTCAGGCTCCTGAAGAAAGTCATCACAGGGTCAGGCAGAGCCCCTGTGACTTTTCATTTGGGGGCTGAAAGGTAAAACTGAAGATAAATGATTAGTCCTAAATCAAATGAGAAACTTCCTTCACTTTTTATCAGGGAGAAATGAGTTTAACCTGCAGAGAGGTCAGTTTGGATTGGATATAAGGAAGAAGTTTTCTCCAGCGAGGCCCTGGCACAGGTGCCCAGAGCAGCTGTGGCTGCCCCTGTTCCCTGGCAGTGCCCAAGGCCAGGCTGGACACTGGGGCTGGGACAGTGAGAGGTGTCCCTGCCATGGCAGCAAGGATGAGAAGACATTTAAAGGTTCTTTCCAAACCAGACTCTACTATGGTTCTATGGATCTACTGGAAGGTCACAATAAGCTGAACCAGAACCTTCTCCAGGCTGAACAATCCCAGTTCTCTCGACCTCAGCTCTCTCTATCCCCCAGAGTGGAGGCTGTTTGTAAAGGAGATTGTATTTACCCCAAAGGGGGGCAGAGTGTGTGCTGGAGGGGGCTGATGTCTCCCTGCCCTCCACCCTGGCAGTCAGCTGTGAATCTCCAGCCTGCAGGTGCAACCAAGAGAGAAGGAGAAGGGTGACAGGGTCTGTGATGTGGGGATGCTCCAGCTGTGCCCTGCCCTGCTGCATTCTGCAGCTCTGAGACATCCTCAGCACATATAGGTGTGACCAGCCCAGCACAGCTCCATTTCCCCCCAGTTGTCAGTCCCCAGCCTCTTCCCTCTCTGTGTTCAGTCTGCCAATGCCACCAGGGCCAGCTGTGGGGTTTGGGGCAGCCTCACCTCAGCAGGCTCCAGCTGCCCTCCAGGAGGAGCTCAGACCTGTGGTCACAGCTCTGATCCTTCCCAGACCCTCCTGGTATTCATCCCATCCTTCCATCCCTCTCCTCATGCTCTCCATCCTCTCACACCTCTCCATGCCTGCTCCCCTGGCCAGTGGGTGACAGTCCCCAAATCACAAGTGGCAAAAGGACCGGGACAAGCTCCTGGGCTGGCAAAGTGAAGAGGTTTTAGAAGTCTATTAGGAATAACGGAAACCCCAGCAATGGCAAAGGGTGCTGCTACACAGAGAGGGTAAAATTGCTCATAAGGAGGCAGGAGAGGCAGACGTGACCAGGGAGCATTTCTGTTCTGTGTGTGTTTGGGAGGAAGCACTCCCAACACACAAGGACAATGAAGTGCTCTTCAGGCTCTTGGTACCCAAGGAGAATGTCAAACAACATCTACATGGGACAAACATTTTCAAATCACCCTAAAAATAATAGTAATCTCAATAATCAGTCTAATTTCACATGTCAAGAGTCTGAAAAGAGCTGGCTGAGGGTTTCTGCAGCCCTGCACAGTTAGTGCTAAATGATTTTATGACCAGAGAAATGAGGTGCATCATATTGGGCAGGTCTAGAGCTCAGACCTCACAAGCATCACAAGAGCCCAGACGAGGTTCTGGAGTGCTGCAGGAGTGCTGAGTTACTGAGATTGGTGTGAACTGCCTGAGGGGATGTCTGTGCTCTAGTCACCCCCATTCCTCCCCAGGTACCTTCAAAGGGGCCTGGGGCTGGGTTTGGTGGTTTCAGACCCCACAGACAATGGAAGAGCTCTCTGGGAATGCCCATACCTTGGGGGTCCAGGGAAGGTCTGAGACAGCTCCACTCAGGCTGGGACTGTTTCTCCCAACCCTCCCAAGGTCCCTGGGCTCATCCCAGGTGTGGCCACCAGAGCAGGAGGTGGTGGGAGCTGTGCCTGCCCCAGGCTTTCCACCTTCACCAGGAGCTTGCAGGGCTGACCATGGCCCCTGCCCAGGGTGAGGCAAGGCCACCACCCTCCCTTCTGGGAGGCAGGGCAGGCCCAAGGCAGCTCAGGAGGCTGTTTCCCTGGGAATTGTGTCTCCCACACCTCAGGTCAGCAGCAAGGAGATGAGTTATGCACCCTGTTGCACATGAGAGGCTCAGGACAAGCTAATTCCCATCCTGTAAATGCCCTTTTGTCTCCAATATCTGCAGGGGAGCCTGGGGGGAGCAGCCCAAGGGATCCACCCGCTGATGTTTGACTGTTTGAAGTCTCTTTCTTTCCACACACACAGAATGAGAAAATCAGAGAATGATTTAGGTTGGAAAATACCTCTGAGAACATCGAGTCAAACCGCACAGGGACACTGGAATGGTTGGACAGGGCCAGACCTGAGCTCCATCCAAGGCCTGGGCCATCTCCAACCAGCAGCAGATGCTCAGAGATGCAAGGCCAGCACTGAGCCATCCTTTCCCACAATATTTTTCCTGGCTTCCTGCAGGAGCAATGCAGGAGCTGCACACAGCATTTGGGTCAGTCCAGCAGCCCCTGTGGCAGTCACTGGTGGCCCTGTTGGCCAGGAATTTGTCTAACCTGCCTTTCCAGACACTGACGATTTTGGCCTTTGTGAGGTAGCGTGGGGATGAGTTCCACAGACCAATTACACACCACATGGAAAAGCCTTGCTGAGGCAGGAACTTGAATGCTGGATGTGGCTTTGGCGTCCGGATTTTCTAGAGGATGTGGAAAGTTTGCAGGTGCTGAGGGAAGAGCCACGGAAATTATACAAAACCTTGTGGGGGGACGTTCAGGAAGCACAACTCAACCAGAAGGATAAATGGGAAAGGGATTAAATCCCATGGCTGGGAGGGATCTTTGGTCCACAGGGGCAGAACCCAGACCAGCCTGGACACCCAGCTAGAACCAGTTCTGCTGGAAACAAGGCAGATGTTCTCAGTGCATGGGAGTTTAGCTACAAAAGAGAGTCCATCCCCTGGTGCTTCTGCAAAGGTGCTTCAGCAACAGCCTTTGGGTTCAAGCTGTAAACCTGCTCAAACTGCCTGGTCTGAGGCCGTTTCCAAGGACATGCCCAGTGACAGCTCCCACCAGGCAAAGCCAAAACCACCAGATCTCAGTGGCCCAAAAGTTCCTTCTGTCTTGAAACGTAGTGCATCACAGGCCCTGCCCCATGGCCAGCAGCACTTCCTTCCTCTCTCAGAGCTGTCCCATCAGTACAAAGCCACGTGCTCCCACCTGGGGCCCAGGCTGTCACTGTCCCCAGGAAATGAGGCCGTCAATGTGCACACAGTGGCCAAGGCCCAAGTGCCAGGCTCAGCCCAAACCTCTGCTCCTGTGGTAAGTGGGACTTGTCTGAAACATCCTGTGGGCACCCACCCCAAAAACTGGTGTTGGGTGAGCCTGCACCCTGTGAGTGCCATGGCAGAGGTGAGCAGACACCACCCAAGAGGAAAGTCTGTCCCTGTGGACGCTTCTCTGTCCCTCCACCAGACCAAGCCATTCCCACGCCATCCTTCCATGCGAGGGGCTGGGGAGGGACAGGGGACACTGCAGGGTCAGAGCCAGGGAGCTGCCACCAGGAACCTCCTGTACCCACCCACAGGAGGGCTGGGACTCCTGCCAGAAATGTCCTGGGGCAAAGCCAGCGTGGGACACATCCAAACCCCGTGAGACAGCCGATGACACCTCTGCCACATGTGACTCCTGAACTCACCCATCTCAACCTCTCCCATCATCTCCCGTTTGGAACCAGCCAGGCCAGAGAATCAGGGAATTACAGAATATCCTCAGCTGGATAAGGAGCATTGAGTCCAGCCCTGGCACAGGACAATCCCATCCATCCCACCCTGTGCCTGGGTATTGCACTAGAGCACGACAAAAACGATACAGATACTGCTCTGCTCCAGGGCAGGAAAGAACAAGTTTATTTCTACACTTAGTGTTTATATAGAGTTTTGGGAACGGCCATGGATTGGAGGATGAGGTTACCACCTGTCCAGCCACACTGGTCAGTGAAAAGGTCCATCAAACCTTCTCTGCTCAGGAGAAAGGAATGAAAACAAAAAGATAGTTAACAAAACATGTGCTGTGTTTACATAAACCAGTGTGAGAAACTCCATTACAGAAATGAAAACATCAGAAGGCTGAAAAATCAGGGTGACACCTGGGGCTTTGTCCATGCCTTTCTGGACAGTGTTTTCTCAGCACACCACACCTGAGAGACTTTGGCCTCTGCCACCCAAGGGCAGAGGTGACTCCACATCCAGGCAAAGCTCAGCAGGGCTCTGCTGTGTGACACTCTGGGTGTCACCCTGTGCTGGGCACCAGCCTAGGAAGCCATGTGTGTTCCTCTGGGACACTCACTGTGATGGACAGAGGCCCCAGAGCACTCCCAGTCACCCTCTGGGGCACAGACAAAGTGATGGGACTCTGCTGGGAGTGATCAGCTGCCAGCCCTGCCCCACAGCAGGGACAAAGAGGATGAGGACGCCAGGAAAGAAGTGAGGGTCACAGTGAGAGAGGGAAAGGGTGAGTCCAGCCCAGGGGCACAGACCATGTCCTAGGGCAGTGCCAGGCCTGACAAACTCAGCTGACAGAGCAGCATCTCAGCCAGCTCTGGTGGCTTCCTCTCTGCACCACATGGTTGCCCATGCTGATCCAGGTGAGGGGAGAGGGCACAAAATCCCTGAGGCTGTGGAATGGGCAGAGGATAGACCCCTCTCCTGGCCAGAGAAGCACCAGGAGCTCCAAGGCAAGGGGCTCAGAGCCCCATGGTGGGTGCTGGGTCCCCTCCCCACCTCTGGCAGGTGCCCTCAGCAGTGCAGGGAGAGCAGAAGGGTCAGAGATGGAGCTGGACTTTGGCTTCCCTCTCCCACACCTTGCCCAGGGCATCCCAAGACCCCTCCTGCCCCGAGCACAGCCTTATTCCAGGGCAGAACGTGCTCCAGGGCAGCGAGCAGCCCGGGGCAGGATCAGGGCAGGGAGCAACTCCCAGCCTCCCAGCCGTGGGTATTTTTATCTCTTTCTCCAACCTGCCTGTCTCCCAGCTCTTTCCCTTCAGGGCAGTTTCCTCTCCTGGCGCTGCCGTGTCAGGGAGGTGTGAGGGCAGCAGCTCCCGACCCCACACCATAAACCATCCTCCATCCCTGAGCAAACAGCTCAGAGCTCCCAGCACGGGCAGCCTCCCCTGGTAATTACCTCAGCACACACCTTGGGTCTTAAGTACCTGGTTAGAAACAGATCAGTGTGAGACATCTCCTTAAGTCTCATCTGGGAATCGCTGCTATCACCGAGCCCTGCTTCCCCAGTCAAAGATGATTTACTCTGATCTGCACTATTGATTTTATGGTGGGAAATGTGGTGATACCTAGAGAGAGAGTGAGACAGAGATTTGACTTATGTGAGCATGTGGGGAAGGCTCCAGTCCTCACCATAGCGCCTGCCTTTTCTGCATCTGTACCAGAATTATTTGTAGTGTTTTATGCACCCATCTGCTCCCTGCATGCTCTCTATAAATCTCACTGGCTCTCTCACACACACACATGTTTGCTTTCCATGTAGATTACTTATGATGAGAGTCTAATTAGACCCGGGGAAGCCTGCCTACAGAGCGAGCCTGGGGAGAGCTTAATTAAAGTCAATGGAGAAAATTATAGGGGGAAAAAAAAAATTAGGGCAGCAAGGAAAAAATATCAAGAAAGAAACCAAGGGGAAAAAAAGAGGCAGGGAAGTAACAGCACCAGTGAGGAAGTGTGTGAGGCTGCCAGGCTCCTGGGAAAGCCACCCTGAGCACCAGCACCAAGGGCAGCACTCAGTGCTGTGGCCTGGAGAGCTCTGGGGGCGTTTGTGGGTCAGGAGTGGGGCTGGTGACGAGGTGGGTGGGTGCACACAGCCTTCTGCACGGGGCTGAGCGGGGATCCTGACCTCCTGCCCTTCTCCCTGGGATGGATGCCGAGGGTGCACGAGACCACACGGCTCTGGATCCTCTCCAGGTGTGCCCTGAGCTCTCCTGGTCTCACCCACGCCCTGGAGCCTTGAGCTGGGCAAGCAGGAGGTGTCCAGGGCTGCACAAGGTCTGGTGCCTCGCTGTGTCTGTCCCCAGCTCCCAGAGGGGACCCACTCCATTCTCATATGGGAATCTGCTGCCTGTGCAGGTGGGATGTGAGTGATGGAGAGCCCGGCCTGGGAGGGCAGCAGGGATTTTGGGGTCACCAAGGGCACTGAGGGCACCCACTGTGACCTCTGCAGGGCAGGACACTGTCCTCCCCCAGCAGTGGCACTGTGGAGCCCAGTGACACCTGCCTGAGGGAGAGCATCTCTTTTAGAAAGTCTTGATTTAAAGACCACAAATGATGGAGAATCCGCCACATCTCTTAGAAAATTGCTCCAATAGTTAATTATACTCCCTGCTTAAAAGATGCATCTTATTTCCAATTTAGGTTTTTCTAGCTTCAGCTTCCAGCCAATGAATCTCATTACATTTTTTATCTGCTAGATTAAAAACCCCTCCATTATCAGAAATCTCCTCCCTCCATAAGTATTTATAGACTGTGATCAAGTTGCCTCTTAACCTCCCCTTGATAAAGTAAATAGGCTGAGCCCTCCATCTCTCCCAGCCAGTCAGGCCTTGCACACCTCCACCCACTCCTGCTCTTCCCTGAGCCCTCCCCGTGCCTGCACCATCCTGGGCTGAGATCCTGGGTCAGGGCAGGTGAGGAGGTGCTGTCCTGGACTGTGACATGTGCAGAGCACAGGGAGGCTGCTGTGCAAGAGGGCTTGGTGTGGAGAAGATGCTCGGGGTGGTGCCAGCACAGAGGAGATCCCACACGGAACACAGAGGGGGACAGGAATGGAGATAAGCACTTAGGAGTCACGGAGTCCTTGGGGTTGGAAAAGACTCCCAGGAACATCAAGTCCAAGCTTCAGCTGGATCCCACCGTGCCCACTGAACCGTAGCATGGAGTGCCACAGCTGCTTGGGTTTGATACTTCCAGGGATGGTGACTCCACCCCTGCTCTGGGCAGCTCCTTCCAGTGCTTGACCACTCCCTCAGTAAATAAACCTTTCCTGATACCCAACCTCGATCTCCTGAGGTGCCACTTGAGGTTGTTCCCTCTCCTCCTGTCCCTGTTCCCTGGGAGCAGAGCCCGACCCCCCCGGCTGTCCCCTCCTGGCAGGAGTTGTGCAGAGCCACAAGGGCCCCCCTGAGCCTCCTTTTCTCCAGGCTGAGCCCCTTCCCAGCTCCCTCAGCCACTCCAGCCCCTTGCTCACCTCCATTCCCTTCTCTGCACACCCTGGAGCATTTCAATGTCTGACTTATCATGAGGGGCACAAAACTGACTCCAGAATCTGAGGATGGACAAGAGGTAAGAGGGAAACCAGGAGAAGAGAGCTGTGATGCAGGGAGAACACCAGCTGGGCAGGGGTGAGTGCAGCAGCAATTTGGGGGCAGGACCTGAAGCATCACAGGGCAAAGTCAGATGGGGGTGATGCTGCACCAAAATCGCTCAGCAAGGAGAGCTGGGCAAGTGCATCCATGCAGGCAGCAGGGAAGGAGCTCGGAATGACCTCAGGGACAGGTCTGGGGGCTCTGGCAGCTCTCAGAGGGGGTCAGCTCAGGTTCAGGGTCATCTGTGCCCCTCTCAGAAGCTGCAGCGTGGGAAATGGCAGAGAATTCACCCGAGTGAAGATGGGAACACCTGGAGAAGCTGAGCTGGGAGATCTCTTATATTATGGGTCTGTGCTGCTGCCAGAGGTGTGAGGAGCTCCCCCAGGACTGTCCTGTCTGGGACAATTTGGCATCAGCGGTGCAGACATCTCTTCAGCCAGCTGCTTGTCCTGCAGTCGTGCTGGCAAGCACAGGCTGAGCTTCCTTCCAAGGCAGAGAGAGAGGCCCCTGGGTGATCAGAGCCTCCTTCACAGGGCCTGCTCCAGCCCTGGAGCACAATCAGGCCTGGCTGGGAGTGGGGCAGGATGGGCTGATGCTGTGGCATCCCCGTTATGGAGTGCCCACAGACACATGGCCTCCCAGCGTGGCTTTGGCAGTGCCATCGCTTCCCCCACCTTCTGTGGATCAGCACTGTGTCCTTGGGGTCACTGGAGCCAGCCTTGGCAGGAGCTGTACCCCACATGCTGGAATCTGACGGGACCACTGCCCACAGGCTGGGAGCTGCTGCCTTCCGTGGCCTGCCCTGTGTGTCACCACATCCCTGTGTGACAAACCCCACAGTCAGGGCAGGGCTGTCGGGAGCAGTGGGTCCCAGTGGCTCTGCTCCTTCCCCTTCCCTGTGCTCCAGACTGCCAAATCCTCTCCATTTGGGCTGGCAAAGAGGTTTCCTGGAAAGCAGCGATACAGATGTGCTTCTGCTACAACATCCAGCTGTGGATTGCAGTGCCATCAGCTTAACCTCATCCTCCCCACTGACAGCTGGAGCATCTTGGGGCAGGGCTGTGCCCAAAGCCACCTCCTCTTGCACCCCAGGGGTCCGGGGCAGGGCAGGGTCCAGCAGGCTGTGGGGAGGCCAGGGAAGGCAGGATGCTGCTGTGTGCACGCGGGGGGAGGCTGCCCCCAGCCCTGGAAAGCCTCCTCACACCCACAGCTGCAGAGCCTGGCTCGCCCTGCCTGGTGTCAGATGCAATAAGGGAGATGAGCTCCCCCAGCACGGCCAGCACACGCTGTGTGGTCTCCCTCTGGCTTTAGGCTCCCAGAATTTCTTCTTCTCTCTGAGAGATGTCAGGTTGAATAAAACTAAATAGATCCTGATGGAGGAAAACTGCAGTTAAGTGGGTTGGCTGACTGCTTGCCTTCTTTTTGTTTTGTTTTTTAACTTGTCACAGTTAGGAAGCCACCAGGGAAATGTACTGGCAGGGCCTCGGTCACGGTCCCTCGCCCTTCCAGGCCATCTCCCCTGAGCCTGGTTAGCTCTGCCTCCCTGCCACGACAGGAGGCCACTCCCGTCCCAGGAGAAGGGTCAGCACCTGACAAGTGTGAAATGAAACTTGTGTCACCTTGTGCCTGGGTGATTAGGAAAGGATCACCCGTCCCTGGTGGCTCCGAGCCAGCAGGGCCCTGCCCACAGCACCCCCTGTGCTGCTCCAGGGGCAGATGGGAGCCCAGGGCTGTGACCTGGTGGGACACAGAGCCCATCCCGTGGGGATGCCCTGCTGGAGGCTGGGCAGGAGGGAGACAGGCCCTGAGTCCCTGCAGAGTGACCAGATCTCGTGATCTCACTGTGCACCTTGTGATGTTTTCACTCACACAGCCCTGGTCCTGGCATCACATGAGCCCTGGTGCTCCTTCAGCTGTGTCAGTTCCCAAGGCACACAGTTTGGGGACCAACTGGGAATGGGATGTTCATGGAATCATAGACTCATAGAATGGCTTGGATTGGACCTCAAAAATCATCCAGTTCTGTCCCCTGCCATGGCAGGGACACCTCCCACTGTCCAGGGTGCTCCAAGCCCTGTCCAGCCTGGCCTTGGGCACTGCCAGGGATCCAGGGGCAGCCACAGCTGCTCTGGGTAGCCAGGATGGATAAAAGCATCCCAAGAAGGCAGGACATGCTCCATCAATTATGTTGAAATCTGATTTTTGAGCTTGACTTACAATTCTGGGCAAGGCCAATTTACATTTTCCCTTACCTGGAAGCCATCAGCCAACAGGTCCAGAGCAGCTGAGAGGTAGCACCCAACAATCCTGAGAAGGAAAAACCACTGGATGAATGTGAAATAGTGGCTACTGGGGAGCTGCCCCAGCACTGGCTTTCAAGAGCTCCTGGAGAGGCTGACAAAGTAGAACAGCAGACAGAGATGTTTGGGGTACATGTCATGACAACTCGCCTGTCCTGGGTTGACTTTATGAGGCTCGTTATCCCCATTCATCTGTGTAGCTCAGAAATTAAGTTTTTGCACCTTTAAGATTGGTTCTGAGAGCAAAAAGGGGGGATGATGAAGGCCAGAGTTTGTTTTCACACTTTGTTCTTTGCTCCCACACATCCCTTCTGTGGGACAGTGTCTGCAGCAGGACAGGGCTCCCCTTTGCTTTTAGTTAGTTTTAGGCAGCTGAGGCACAGAAGTTCTTTGGGCTGTGGTTTGTTTTTTTGTTTTTTCCTTTTTCTTTGGACCTGTTTAAACCTGCTCTGGACTGAACACCCAGAAGAGGACCAGGAGCTCTCACCTGTGGCCCACCAGGCCAGGCTGGGCTGTGACATTTCCAGCACTGGAGGGACTGATCACAGCCTGGGACTCTCTGAGTGTGTCATCTCTTCTGGAGTGGCAAGTGTTTTATTGTTTAATATTGTTCATTTTTTTGTGCTGGTGAATGCTTTTGCCTGTTAAGTAAACAGTTTTTTCCACTTTTCTCCAAGGAAATATTTTTTCCCAAACCAGTTGGGGGAGGGGCTGCTTGAATTTGCTTTCTGGAGGAAACCCCTTTAGGGGATTTTCTCCCAAATTTACCCTAAACCAGGACAATGCCAAAAGAAAATGTCATCATTTTGAAGAAATTCTCTCTGCAGAACATCTCCCAAGGTCAGCAAAGAGCAAGCACAGAAGTTCATGCAAATACACCGAGTGAAAGGAATTCAAAACTCTGCTTCAAAATACGTGCTGGTGGTGACCGTGGTGTTGGTGCTGGGTTGAACTTAAAAGTCTTTTCCAGCCTTAATGACCCAATGAAAATTTACCTCAGGGCACTGGAGCTGCTCCACTCCATGCCCAGGTGTGTGTGCAGTACCTGAGGTGCTCTGCTGTCCCACCTTGGCCAGACAGGATCACTGGCAGCACAGGTACAGCCCCACGAGGCACCTCTGTGCTCCAGGTCAGGGCACAGGAGCCCCAGGGAAACCCACCAACTCTCAGAGCACCTTTGGCCCAAGGTCAGCCCAGACCTGCTGGACTCACAAAGAAAAGTTGCTTCTTGTCAGAGGAATGAGACCCAGATTCCAGGGAATGCAGAAGTGCAATTCTCTCTTGGAGTTTCCTCTCTGGATTTCTCGAGGTGCTGAGGGCAGCATCCATGATTTTGGGCAGCAGGGCATCCATGATTTTGGAGGCTCAGCTCGGTAATTCCTTCCTGGTGTGTGGGCTCGAGCTCACATGCAGCTGATGAACCATCCAGTGGGATAGAAGGAAAGTGCCAGATCCCAGTAAAATCCCAACCAGCAGCTGCCCACAGGGCCCCTCTGGAGCCCCGTGCCCTGGATCCCATCACATCCCCCAGGCCCTGCTGTGTGACAAATACTGCAGTGACATTACCAGCACCAGCAGAAATAGGCCACTCATAGACTTTTCTCTGAAATATTTCCTTTTAGTTTTTCCCTCATGCTCCTCCCAAAACTCAGACCTAGGGCTTTGTCTCTTCCATTTGTGGGGGGGGTTTTTTTGTGTTTTTGTGGTTTGTTTTTTGTTTGGGGCTTTTTTTTTTTTTTCTTCTCTTCTTTCCAGTCTTATCTCTTTTTCCTATTTGGGGAAGGAGGAAATGAAACCAATGGAAATTTTTAGGTCATTAAAACCAAGATCATTCCAAACCATTACTTTTCTTTTAAAGGACAGGAATTCAATAGCATTTTTGCTGATCTAATGTTGTAATGTTTCACTCATCTCTGACCACAGCAGATTTCAGAGAGCCCCACTGGAGACACCTCTGAAACCTGAATGTGTCCAGACCAGATCCCAGAGCCTGTGAGTATTTTGGGTCCCACCAGCTGATCAAAACTTCTTCCATGAGCAAGAAAATGAGCAGAGATTCCCGATGCAGACTCACAACAAGGGGCAGACACAGCCAGGCTCTAAGCAGGGAACCATCCACACCCTGCCAAGGTGGCACCACATCTTCTGACCAGGAATCCAGCTGTGCCATCCTCACCCAGCACAGGTATGTTTGAAGCTCTGGCATTTCCTGGGACCTGTGACATCTGTGGTGGCAGCAGCACCAGGAAATAAAGACAGATCTCTCCCAGGCCCTACCATCAGACCATGAGGCCAGAAATGTGTCCACGACAGCATGGCAGATGATTGTCCTCTTTCCTTTACCACTGAAGGCTCTCCAATGTGGTTCAACAAGCCCAGTTTGTGTTCTGCTGTTAGAGGGACAGTAGAAAAGTTTGGACAGGGGTGGCTTCGCACTGAAACCTCTCACACTCCCCAGGGAGGAGCACTCAGTATTTCTCATGGGAGAGGGCACCTCTTTAACCATGCTTTTCTAGCAGGGTCCCACTGAGTGGGCCTTGCCACTGTTCTTTGGTCATGATTGCTTCATGAGAAACAAATCCTGGTGCTGTGCAGGAGCACAGACATCTCTGAGCATCTCAGGGATCAGAGCAAGTGCTGGAAATCAAACCCCGGGCGTGCAGGGCTGCGGGCAGCCACCTCTCCTCACTGCAGCAGAGGTTAATCAGTGCTGATTAAACCAAGGCTGGATTTTCCCAGAGAGGCTCTAAAAATCTGAATTCCAAGCTGCACTCCTCCATGCCGCCCACCCTCAGACCGTGAGGCTGGACCTTCACTCTGATCCCTCTGGGATGGAGGCTCTGCTCGGCCTCCTGACATCTCCAAAGTGTTTTGTCCCAACCACAGGGGTTTGAGCATGTCCATTCCCTCCAGTGCTGTGACATGAGAGTGGGAGAGGGGAGCTCAGGCCTGTGATGGTGAGAGGGAGGGATCCCCCGTGGATGCTGGGGCTGTGCTGGCACAGCGAGCGAGGTGCTGGTGCTCACCGCTGATTTATTGGCAGGGCTGGTAGGTGTTGCATTGGGTTAAGTATTAACAGATCTCATGAGCCTCATTAGCTGTCCTCTTTTCACACTCCAGCTGAAGAGTTACTGCTCCAAAATCTATAGTGCCTTGGCAGCTGCCTGGCTGATTCCCAGGTTAACCCTCCCGGGGCTGTTCCCTCGCGATCCCTGCGCACGCGGCGTGTCACAAACCACAGACACCCCAGGCCTGGGGCTGTCCTGCTCTGGCCAGCGAGGCAGGAGGCCTCTTGGATCACTGTCATGCACATCTCTGCCCTCTAAGCAGAGAGCCAGCCTGCCCCAGCCCTCTTGCAGACATGCAGCAGAGGCTGGCTCCTGGTGCAGATCCCGGGGCACTGGGAGATCCCCCTGCCCACGAGGCCTCAGCTGGGAACAGTCCCCAGGGGCTGCAGGAGGGATCTGCTGGCTGAAGGTGGTACCTGTCCACTGCATCTCCATCAGGGTCAGCCTCCCAGTGCCCCACAGCCCCAGTGATGCAGATGCCATCTGAACTCATCACCCCCGGGGCAGATCCAACAGGCTCGGGGGCCATGGGCTCTGCAAGCCCCAGAGGGGTTCAAACTGCAGACACCCCCGTGCTTGGTCACGCACCGCCCACAGCCAGGGCTCTCCTGTCACAAGCAGCTCAGGAGGTGACACAGTCCATCACAAACTGCTGGAATGTCACATCCACCAGGTCACCGGGGTAGCCACGGGGCTGCAGACCTCCAGGGATCTTTGCTCAGGGCCAGGAGTGACCATGGGAGCACCAGGTGTGACCCCTCAGCCAGGGGCTGGCCCAGGCAGCTCTTGTGGCTGATGGGACGCCCAGGCCCCCTCAGTCCTGGTGGGGATGGGGATGCAGTGCTGCCAGGGCTGTGTGCTCAGCTGCTTCGTCCCCTTGGGCCTTTCTCCTGCTGGAGTGTGCTGGTTTCAGCTTCCTTGAGAGAAGGGTGCAGCCATCTCCATCTCACCGTGTCCCAGTGTCACTGTGTCCCTCCTGGCAGCCCAGAACAGCTTCATTCACACCAGATCCGTGTGGTCCAACAGAGACGTGAGCAGCAGGGACACTTTGTGGAGCTTGCTGGGTTTCCTGCTGCCCTGCAGCTCCAGCCTCTCCAACCCAGTGCCCACAGCCCTGGTGATGCAGGAGGAGCTGGCAGGGAGTGCAGGGGCTGGCATGACCTGGTTCTCCTTCTCAAGGGCAGCTCTTGCTTCAACAAGCCCCGGACAGTTCCTGCAGCTCCCGGTAAGCCTGTGCTGGAAAGCACTTCCTTCAAACCTGTTAATTGTTAAACAATGCTGGCTTTA
Organism: Dicaeum eximium; assembly: GCA_013396995.1. NCBI lineage: Eukaryota > Metazoa > Chordata > Aves > Passeriformes > Dicaeidae > Dicaeum > Dicaeum eximium. Next base: position 520,410 of record VWZP01009178.1, read on the forward strand.
ATTAAAAAAGAGTCAAGTACGTTACAGGGAGAGCTGGAGGTTAACAAGGTGGGCAAAGTCATTATCTGACCTGCTGCTCCCCTACCCTGAGGGACTGGGAAGGGCTGTGCAACCCCGATGCTTTCCTGTCCCTCATAAACCAGCCCGTGCAGGCAGGAGCTGCCATGCCAGGGACCCCCAGAGCCAGCCTGACCCCCTGGCCCTGCCCAGGATGCTGCCCAGGACAGGCAGAGGGCACTGGGAGCTGCTGCTGGGGACCTGGGCACTGCTCCAGTGCTGGGGGAACAGCGGTGCTGGCACAGTGACAGTGCAGTGTGACAGTGCAGTGTGACAGTGCAGTGTGACAGCGCAGTGTGACAGCGCAGTGTGACAGCACAGTGTGACAATGCCGTGTGACAGTGCAGTGTGACAATGCCGTGTGACAGTGCAGTGTGACAATGCGGTGTGACAGCGCAGTGTGACCAGGGTGAGGTCAGCGTGGCTCTGCAGTGGGCACTGAGCTCCTCCAGGAGCCTCCTGCTATCTCGGAAGGCAGCTGGGAAAGACCCCACAGGGCGGACAGGCTAGGTGGGCTGGGGAAAGGTGACATCTCAGGGGACCTGGGCTCAGGGAACGCTGTGCAGAGCTGCCTGGGAGCCACTGCTGGTGCTCACACAGTGGCAGTGTCCCCTGGTGTCTCTCCACCCGGCTGGATGACACTGCAGGTCCCCATGGCCAGCACACTGCCCACATCACTGCCCTTCTCAGGGCTCTCCATGAGAAGGAAGCTCCCTTGAGGCAGGAACCAGCCCCTCTCTTCCTCTCAAGGACAGAAACTTGTGTTCGGAGAGGCCTGTGCCTCATCTGGGAGAACAAAAATGAGATTTGACAGCTCTTAAGCTGCTCCTGTGGAAGGCCCAGTGCTTCCCAGTGGACTTTGCTGCAGCTCCCAGAACACACACAGCTCCAGGAAATCAGGTGCAGCAGGAGCTCAGCACTCACTGTCACTCGTGTGCAGCTTGGTGTGGTTAAACACCTTCGCAGACACGGAGCTAAGTGACATCCTGAAGGTCAGTGAGGAGATCAGCAAGCCAGGAAACGATCCCAGGCTGGCCATCTGAGCACTGGGGGGGTCAGCCTTTGGCCAGATGCTATTCACCAGCCCATCAATAAGTTGGCAGTCAATAGCAAATCTCTCCGGATAGAATTTGTCGATGACATAAAGATTGGCAGAGTGGTGAATAATGAGGCTGTCACATGGAGCTGGATCGCTTCCCTTGCTGGGCCAGTTCCAACAAAATAGGTTTTAATAGCCTCAGATGCAGAGCAGTGCAGGGATGGGGCTGGGCTGGCAGCATGGGAGGGCCCATGGGAGGCTCTGGAGGTGGGAAAGGTGGGTGTCACCTCCTGGGATGGGCAAGGACAGGGTAACCCTGATGCCTGGAGTGGCTCCCTAGAACAGAGGCTGGACAGAGTTAAGAGAATAAAGTGGGTTTTTATTAAGGGCCTTCAATAGATACACTTTGGGCTGCCAAAGCCTCCCAGAGGCCACACCCAAGATGGACCATGGGCACGAGTTTTCCAGACAATTATAAGTTTGGTCTATTTGCATATCAGGGGTTAATGCTCCAATTACAGCTTCAGGTAATGAAGTCAGATACCCCCAGTTTGCTCCCCTCAATTCACTTTTGTTTATTCTTTCTGGGGCCTGAGGCTGTGGGGTGTTCTTGGTTCTCAGGCCTGGAAGGATTGCTCTGTCTGACCACAATGTGAAGGCAGTAACTAACACTCTGTATGGAGTTCAGAGTTAGGCACTAATGCAGTACAGGATCTGAAAAATATAAAAGCTAAAAACTTAAGGCATCAACACCTGCCTGGGGAGGTGCTGGGACAAAAGACCCCCTCAAGCTGAGGCACAGAGTGCCAGGCCTGAGACCACTGAGCCTGGGGGTGTCTGGCTGCATGCAACAGCCCTGCATGGGAATCCCAAATCCTTCTCCCTCCCTACTCTGTAGGCAGGAAAAACCTTTCACTAAACACTTTGGAGCTCCTAATGCTCAGCCCTTTGGTGAGGATGGCACCAAAGGAGGGGTGAAGGAACTGGAAAAGGTCTCCAAGAACACCAGGTCAGGGTCAGGACAGGGATGGGCCTTGGCCAAGTCCCTATGCTCAAACCCCCTGCCGTGCTGTCCCAAGGATCCCTCATGCCCCCACTCCACAGCCTGGAGCCAGCCCAGATGGTTTGCTCAGCATCACCACAGGCACGTGAATGGCAAGGGAAATGTTTTTTCTCTTGGAAGTGAAACCCCAGAGCATGTTACTGAATCAGAATACTGGTCCCAGTGGCAAGGAATCCTTTCTTGGGTCTGGTGGACCTCTCTTCCCATCCCCACATCCCCCAGGCTCCCAGCAAGCCCTTTTCCCAGAGCTCACAGGTTGCTCTTTGCAGAGAAACAGAAAACTCCAAGATCTTTTGTCATAGAATCACACAATCCTAGAATGGTTTGCACTGGCAGGGATCTTTATAGGTCACTCAGTTCCACCTCATTGCACCCCCTGCAAGGGCAGGGGCACCTTCCACTAAACCAGGTTCTTTTGGGGCCCATCCAACCTGGCCTTGGACACTTCCAGGGATGGGGCAGCCACAGCTGCTCTGGGCACGCTGCCAGTGTCCCAACACCCTCTGAGTAAAACACTTCTTCCTACATCTAGTCTAAATCCACTTCCTTTTATTTTAAAAGCATCACTCATTGTCCTGTCACAACAGACCCTATGAAACTGTTTGTCCCCATCTTTTTTATAAACCCCTTGAGGCCCTGGAAGGGCTCTGAGCTCTCCCTGGAGCCTTCTCCTCTCCAGGGGAGCACCCCCAGCTCTCCCAGCCTGGCTCCAGAGGGGCTCCAGCCCTGGAGCAGCTCTGGGGACTCCTCTGGGCTCTCTCCAGCAGCTCCAGGTGCTGCTGATGTTGGAATTTCCAGGGCTGGAGCAGCTCTGCAGGTGGGGACTCACCTGAGTGGGGCAGAGGGGCAGAATAACCTCCCTGTTGGTCCAGTTGAATTTGATGCAGCCCAGGAGAAAATTGACATTTTGTCCAAACTTGGCTACTTTGTCTTCCAAGACTCCCTCTGCCCATCCTGGAATGTTTCAGCCATCTGAAATCCTGGGAATGCTGGATATGAACAGTGGCTTTTGGGGAGGATCCTCAGATTTGAAGGAAGGGGAACAAGAAGAAAAGCAAGGGAGGACGAGCTGCTGCTCTGGATTAAAGGTGACAGAGCAGCAAGGCTGTGCTGAGGCCGAGCTCCTGTGCAGGTGTCACTCATGCTGTCCCCATCCTGTGTGATGGAAGCCAGCCCTGATTCCCAGGAAAAGCCTGGCGGGCTCTGGGCAGCGACAGCTCCTGGCCAGGACCTGGGGTTCCTTCACTCAGAGCCTGCTGGAGCCTGGGCAGGGTGTGCCCAGAGCCCTCCTGCCTCCCTCAGCTCCTGCTGGAACCGTTGGAGAAGCCCTGGCAGGGATTTACATCCCTCAGAAAATAATTATGGGAAGAAAAGTGCCGGTATTAATGGGAGCCTCCATTTAAAGATTAACCACAACAAATGTGTTGCATGCAGGAAGTTTATTTAACAATGCTCCCATTGTACACCCCGAGAGCATGTTTGTCTTCATTAGTGCAGTAATTCATTATATGGCCTCTCTAACATTCAAATCAGAAGGAAGAATATTAAAAAAGTAATTATACTTTTCAAAGTAAAGCTTTATGGGTAAATTGTATGCAAATCGCTGTCTAAATCAGGGCGGCATATCTTAAGCAGATCTAAAAGTTGCAAAGGCTTCCACCGCATCATTGATATGTAATCAACATAGATGTATGATTCTGCTCCTTACTTAGGCAAATTTGAATGGCAATCCTCAAGTAGGTAATTGGTATTTATCACAATGGCTGATGGGGAGAAGCTATAATCTTGTTACGGGTGGGACCAGCCTGTCATAAATCAACCTGCTTGGAGGTTACTGCAAGACTCTGTCACATTTGGGTTTCCAGATGCTTTTAATCACCTTTTTTAACCTTCACCTCGTTTGTAATACGGGCAAATAACCTTCAGGTCTTTGAAGGCCTCTTTCTGCAGGTGTCAGTGCGTTCAGGGAAATAGCTGAGTGCCCTCACACCATTTGTCCACCCCGTGATGACAAGCCCCTTTTCTTTAATCAAGATAGTTTAATGAGATTTTTTTTTTCCTTACTAAAATAGCGCTAGGAATAAAACATGAAATTGATCATTTATGTGCACCAGGGAAATCACGTCATTTGGAAAATAATTTAACAGGATTGGATGGTTCAGATTTACTGCCCAAACTGCAATCACCAGCTCTGGGGACTGGGGAGGGAGAGCAGAGGGGCATCCCAGAGCCTGCTGGGGGAGCGTGGGTGGGTGGAGGACACCCACCCACATGGCCCTGGGGACAGATGTCCCCTGCCACCTTGTCCCCCTTGCAAATCCACGCTGCTTCCCCAGGCATCAGGGGCTGCATGCAGGTGCTGAAATCCCTCCCCCAGCTGCCCTGGGGAGCCGTGGGGTCTGGCTTGACCCTGGATGGGGTCAGCTGGGGTACAGGGGAGTATGGAACTCCCTTTGCCCAGATTCATCCCCCAGGTTCTGGCTGTGACAGGGGTGTCTGTGCAGCCCCCGTGTCCCTGCTGTCACACAGCACAGGGGTCCCACAGACCTCTGAGGCTCGAACATCAGCAGAGTTTTGGCTGACAGGTCAGGGCACCCCTCACCACCACCCCCTCACCCCCAGAGGATTCACAAGCCAACTGCAGGTGTCTCGGAGGGTCAGTGGCCATGCTGCTGAGGGACCACCAGCCCCATGTCCCCTCCCATCCCTGGGGATGACACAGGCAGGAATGTGCTTCTCCCCTGGGCACGAGGTGCCCAAGGTGCCAGGGCCCAGTTCTGCCAACCCCAGGCACCAAACAGCCTGAGGGCAGCTGCTGCCAGGCTGGGGTCACCTAAGGGTAGCCAGGGCTCTCTGTTCCATGCACTCTGACTTTTCTGTACTGCCTGCCCAGCTCCTCCATGCTGGCAGCTCCTCCCAGCAGGGCTGTTGGCATTCCCAGGTGTCCATCAGCATCTCTGCTTCTGCCAGGGAGCACCTTCAGTGCACCCAGCCCCAACACCGAGGGCGTGCAGGAATCTCTGTCAGCTCAGCACCCTCTCTGATCCCTGCTCTCTTCATCCACCTGGCTGCTGGGTGGGTTTCCCACTCCCTTTTGAGGCACACAGAAGAAGATACTCCAGAAGACCCTGCTGGTGTTGCTGCTGGAGAAGGAGAGCTGCATCTCTTGCCTGTGGCAGAGGGTTGGAACTGGATGAGTTTTAGGGGCCCTCCCAACCCAAACCATTCTGGGATTCTCTGATTCTCTGATCTCCCAGGAAAATGGTCCCTGTGCAGAGCCCATCCTGTCCAAACTCCTGATGCTGAGGCCTTGCACTGATTTAGGGGAGAAGCAGACACAGACCTGGGAGCATTCAGGGAGGCTGACAGGGAATCATGGCAGAGAAAAAACAATTCAGACCGCCCAAAGTGACCTGAAGAGGATTCACAGCTGAAAATAGGGGTGAAATGGTTTCTGCTGGTTATTAATGCCGTGCTATTTGTTCCATGTTATTAGCAGGCGATAACGTGCCGTGCAGAGGTGAAAAGCAGATACAGAAATGCACGCTGGAAATTCATCTCCTCCAGCACGAGGCAATTGCGGGGCTGAGCCAGGGCACTGCTGAGCACCATGAGCCAGCAGAGATCTGAGCACTGGAGAAATGAACATTTTTTTCATCCTCTTCCTTTCTTCTCCTTTTTT